>SKCR01026603.1:0-123273 GCA_019454045.1 Zanthoxylum bungeanum
CTATATATGTAAGGATCAAATCCAAAATACTTTGCAGACAATCGTAAGCACAATACTAATATTAAATTCTAATCTATAAGGTCACTATGCAACTTCATAAGTCATACTTCATAAGTTACAACTAATTCCACTAGTAAAGTAGAATCAACTGTGACACTCCCACTGTATCGTTTCTGACTCTATATGACGTAGACTGTCTAACGTCATAATTAGACTCAAAACTAATCTGACCCTATGGGCTCCATTAATAAGAAACTCGTTCTTAATATCTCAAAGATAACAAAGAACATGTTTCAAGACACATCATATGGTCTACAGCATATGAAAATAACTCGTAACAATTACAATAAAATGATATCTTTAATCGTACATAATATAATATTCATTATACCATCATCCTATAATGCATAAGATTGATACTCCCACTGTATCTTTTCTGACTCTATATGACGTAGACTGTCTAACGTCATAATTAGACTCAAAACTAATTTGACCCTATTGGTTCTCCATTAATAAGAAACTCATTCTTAATATCTCAAAGATAACAAAAAACATGTTTCAAGACACATCCTATGGTCTACAGCATATGAAAATAACTCGTAACAATTACAATTAAATTTATATCTTTAATCGTACATATATAATATTCATTATACCATCATCCTATAATGCATAAGATTGACTAGACATTCATTACATTAATAATGATAATTTCGTTGGATATACAATACTAAAAAGAAATTTTTACGCTCCCACTGACCCTATTATCACATGTGTATTCTCTATGCTTTGATAAAATCAAACGATCTGACTGTTATCAAAATTAGAAAACACAAATTTTTGAAAGCTCATCTCAGTCTACAATAGGCTCTATAAGCTAGTATATCAAACTATGATCTTAACAGAATACAAACTCCAGGGCCATTCAAAAACGAACTCTTCAAGCAAAGAAATCACAATGATCTCTTCTTCTTCGAAGAACCATTCAGGAACGCCGCTTTGTATTCCTAGCTAAAATACATAGTTTAATATCAACATTAACCAACATATCTTTAATTGTTCAATTAGTGTGACTAGAGACAATTTCCTTAGAATCTACAATAGATTGTTGAGTATAACATTTCTCACTGTCATACTATAAAGGTCAAACCTTTAATAAGCTCACATTGTTTTTTTGCTGCGCAAATAATTTGCACATTTTATGAACTATTCATAACGAAAGCTTAATCAAGTTCAAAACTTGATTGTAGTAAGCTATGAACAATCTTAGATCTATGGTTTAATGCTAACTTCCGAAATCGATATCAAATATCGCTCCCACTATAAGTTATAGGATAATTTTCTTGTTAAGAAAACAACAGAACCATTAAGTATTAATACTTTGCAAATGAAACTAACATCCTATTGGACTTATATGGAAGCTGTCTAAGGGTCTTTTCATCTTATTAATTATGTAGTTCATTTATAATTTATCACTCTCACATTGACTTTAATAAGTCAAGTCTTTTCTACATTGGTCAACATCTGACGTTACACACCAAGTAATAAAATAATTTTATTACTCGGGATCGTAGAAAAGATATTCTATCATATAGAATACAATATTCTATTAAATAGAATAAATGATGAACTTTTACATGTACCTCTGAGGCTCAAGTACTTTCAATTATATAACCATTATACAAAAGAAAGATTCAAATCTCAAATTTTTCAAGATTCGAATTTTCTACCTATACATATCATATACGTAACTATAGAAACTAATGGAACATTAATTAAAATGATGAATTAGTGTTACTGGAGCACATCCCTAAGAGTATTGAAACTAGCTTGGTAACACTCAATATCAAACGAATCAAATCATATAAGATTCGATTTCTCCCACTGACTATTTCTATCACGATGGAATTGTAGAAGAATCATATTGAGTAAGAATCATATTCATTGAATAATCTTAGAACTAATTTCCATAAATTCATATGTTTCATCATATCAAACATCTTTGAACAATTCAAAGAATCATGATGAATTTTAAGGATATAGTTTTCAAAACTTCAAATCGAATATCTTTGAACCATTCAAAATATTCTATCCGCGTTTCATCAGAAAACATATTGAAAATTGTCGAACCATTCATGACGTTCAATATGTGTTCTTTTAGAAACACGTAACTAAGTCATGACAACTCATTAACTAAGTTATGAAGTAAGGAAAACTATCCAAGACAATTTATAATTCATTAAACTACATACATCCAATGTATTAGTTTAATAAATCTGTAGTCCAATGAAGATCATTGGTTAAATGAGATTTAGTCAAATCCTGAATACAATATTCATTAAATGGATAAGGATATACGGTGTGATCTCATATCATACCATCATTTACCATACATAATAAACATCTAATGCTTATGTGATAAGATCTCATAAAGAACTGTTCTAAATTACTTAGTTAACCGAATATTTTTCTTAATGTTTATCTCTTCATAAATGACACTACTAGTCATATTAAAATATGAAACAACTGTTTATACAGAACAAGTAACTATCAAATAGTCACAAATTCTGATATCAAATATCGAAACAATCATTAAACACTATTTTAAATAAATAGACGGGAGATCTGGTATCAAATACCTACAGTTGTCGTATTGTGAGAATCAATATTCTCTACACACAACTATACACATCTCATTTCTTTACTTTATTAATTTGCCTTCAACTATTCACAACAATTGAAAATAATTGATTAGCAAACTGTGTCAGACACATTACCTCTAAAGGTCACTAAAGCCAAGAAATATCATAATCAGATAAACAAATACCTAATGGGGAATTCTTAATGTCAATCAAGAATCTCGAGACATGAACTAATTTAGGTCAATTCTTACTGCAAAAAAAAATATTCTCTCTAGACTATTTTATCCTAAAACGGATATCTATTTAGATTATCTATCGTGACTTAAATTAAGTCACTAACCATCTTGATTTTTCAAGAAAATCGGAACAACAGTTCCCGATGGTTTTGACTAATCTAATAATATCAATGTTTATTCTTAATCTATAACCTATTCTCAAAATCTACAACCATAAAAAAAATCAGAAAACATATAGATAAATATGCATGCAATGAATTAGAAGTTTAATTCTATATACACATAGAATAAAGGAAACATTAGCCGCCTTTTTCATAATATTACACACTGCCTTAGTTATGGATTCTTAACCCAGCAGTGCCTCCCATTACTTTATATGATACCGTAATCCTCAACGGAAAATGGGAATCCAATAATTAAATTGAATTCCATAGTGAGAAGTGGACCCTATGAATATATTTTGACACACTATTTTAGCACGTTCTCGCCTACGTATATTCACAGGTAGACAACTCATTGTCAATCACACTCATTGTGACTCCTGATTTTGGTCTTGACCATTTCTCGTTATGACAGCTTTGCACGTTCACAATGAGGCATATCAAGGCTTCACTTGTCAGTGACAAACTCAAGCTACCGATGTAGTCCTGACAGCTTTGGCACGTTCCAATGAGGCATATCAAGGCTTCACTTGTCAGTGACAAACTCAAGCTACCGATGTAGTCCTGACAGCTTTGGCACGTTCAGAATTTCCACTTTCACTTGAATTTGTCTCTTATCATAATTTCTATCAGTGCAAATGAACTACCATCAGCCATAACTGCACAACTTTGGCACGATACAGCTACAGCATCAGGAAATCATTTGAATTAGTACTGACAAGGCGGACTAAGAAACAAGTATTCCTAATACTAGTTACTTTAATACCTTATTTAAGTGGCTATATTCCTAAAGAGGTTCTACTCTACATCAAATGAATATTTTAATTTAGATCAATTTCTCAACAGTTCAATTCCACCTGGGAAAACATAACTTAATTTAACCATTAAATCTGCGTTATGTTTTCTGTTATCGTAGAACCGAAAAGTTAAAAAACATTTAAATTACATGCATGTGCAAATATCAAAATTGGATTATATATCATATATCAAGCATGACAAATATAATGGATGAAGGATCAGAGCTGCTCTGATACCATTTTGTTGGGTTTTAGCGCGGGAGCAGCGGAAGAGCGCGGTTCGGGCGAAATCGTAACTTTAAAACTTTTAAAGTTATCGAATAAATTTTTCAATGTCCAATATTAATAATTTATTCGTATTGCACCTAAACATATTTATTTGAAATCAAATAACGACATAATAAGTTAGAAACACAACGAAACTTTTACGAAAATATTTTTCCGTAAAAACGCATAAAATGCGTTTTTGTCTGAACCGACCAACCAATACACACGGGGGCTGCCCAGGTCAGCCCCAATAGTACTTGGGCAGTTCATGGGATGCCTAAACAGCGGCCAATTCACTGTTTGGACAGCGGACACCCGGTAACGCCGTTTTTCACCGTTTTCGCAATTTCAACTCCGAAATAATTTCCGGCAATTGTTCCAATGCCCAAAACACATCCAATACATTTATATAACATACTTTTCATCACCAAATCACATAATTTTCAGATCTGATTTGGTAACTAAAAATATCATTTTTCATGCTTTAAATCCAATTTTCTCAATATTAATCATATTAATACTTACACCAACCAAAGTCACCACAAATGAAGAACTCAAGAACAATTCTAGGAGTTACAAGAGTGATCATAACACTATAGAATGACAACAAGTCATCAAATGGCAAAATTGAACTAATATTACAATAATATTACCCAATCTAACTTCACATATGCATCTAGCCTCCAAATTCATCCTCCAAATCAAAAATCCCCAAAATATAAGAAAGGAAGATACCCTAGAACTATTATAGATATTCAAGAACAAGAAAAAAGCTTTCTAAGTTTAAGATTATTGAAGATTACCTCCAAATCTTGTAATTTCCTTAAACTTTTTTCATTAATTTCTTCACTTTCTTCCTTGACTCTTCAAGAAAATTTTGGGGTTTTTCTTTATGGAGGAATTCGACCATGGAGTCTTATGAAAGGAGAAAATAAAATTTTCAAACTTAAAACATCAAGGCCAAACCGACTTTAAGGGTAGGAATAAGGGCATTTTGGTCATTTAGTCAATTAATCTAATTAATTAATAATAAGAAGCTTTAAGTTAACAAATCCAATTTGTATACTTCAAACTTAAAATAATCATGCCACATGTAACAAATAATAATCAAACATATTGCATAACAATTATGTAATATTGAAATAATTTTATTATCTAGATATTTAATATTAAACATCTAACTAATTAATTAATGCGATTATTATTATATATGTATTTTTATTTACATTAAATAACAAATACATATATTAATGGCATGTGTCAAAATCTCATTTGACAAATAATTAATATGTATCAAATCAAATTTTGTATCAATACAAATACACATTAATTATTAATTGACCGAAATGCCTCTAATGTATGTATTTTCGTTTAACCATTTAAATGATTCGAATTAACTCATTTAATCCGGTGAAGTATTATGAATACTCTATATTATTCATAACGCGTTGCCCATGTGCTCAATGAGTACACTTCATATTGTGTGCCTCTCTAAGTTTAGGTTTATCCGTCACAAAATCTAATTTCGTGTCGATAATCCACCCACTCATGAATTATGATGACCACATATAATCTCGCTAAACTATGCAAGTCGAGGTCATTGCATACGTATAATCCCACTGTCACAAGCTATCAATATTATATCGGGGATACAGATAAGAACGTCAAATCCCTAAGGTATTATATAGTCGACTTTTAAATTTATAATCTCTAAATAACACTCAGAACTCGCTTCCAAGGTATACCACGGCCATGGATTTACTAGATCGAAAATGCGTACATGATACATATGCCTTGTACACAGGACTGATGAATTCTATCTTATACTCACATGATATCATGAGAATCAGTCCACACCCAACGAACAGGCGGAGGTCTGATCTAAATAGATCGATGACGTGACTGCCATCAAAGAGTGGATGATATCTCAGATATCCACAGTGGTATCTCAAGTCGAATGACCACTATACTACTCGACTCGAGAAGATTCCTAATGACGTTGGTGTACCATCTATTAGAAAATCTTCGATGAGTCGTTCAGTGTTTTTCAAACAAACACCTACACATATATACAAGTCTCTCAATACTCATGGTTTATTGGGATAAACCATCGGACCAAGTCTTGATATACGACATGTATTGGTCTCAACAGATTTTACTAACCGACCCGTGTCAATAAATCTTGACCAGGAACTTTATTTGATAATATACAACTTATAGTGATGCTTCCCAATGTCAATTTCAAACTACGTTGTAACTGCGCACTACGTTGTAAATGCTAGGGTCTTTGTCTAATATATACATATCACTAAATCATATTTAGTTTCAATCTAATCGTAATTAGATCGAATACTTATATAAAAATAAGAGATGCTACCATTAAGTAAGTAATATTATGGAAAAAAAATTGTTCGTATTCATGAATCGGACATAAATATGATCCGAATTGGCACTCCGAGCACCAACCCTAACACATGTAACATAACGGTCTTCTCCCGACAATCTAATACTGCATGGTGCTTAGCTAGCCAATCCATCCCCAGAATGACATTGAAGCTCAATACACTCAACACTACTAAATCAGCATGGCAAGTATAACCGTCAATGTCTATAGAACATTGTCTCACACCTTGTGTAGCTTCTATGGGGACTCCTACTGGTTAAGCTATAATGATATGGAAATCTAAGGCTCGATGTCCCAGCCTGTCTGAGTCATAAAACATGGTGCCACAAAAGAATGTGTAGCACCCGAATCAAATAACACCCTCGCTTGCACGGAATCGATCGGCAATGTACCTGTGACAACTTTAGGGTTGGTGATCAGAGTGCCAATTCGGATCGTATTTATGACCGATTCATAAATACGAGTAATTCTATTTTCCATAATAATACTTAATTTTTGGTAGCACCCTTATGTTTTATACGCTTATTCGATCTAATTCCGATTAGATATCTGATTATGATTTGATCAAAACTGAATCCGGTTCAGTGATACGTGTATATTAGATAAAGACCCTAGGATTTACAATATAGTGTGCAGAGTTACAATGTAGTTTGTAATTGACATTGGGAAGCACACTATTAGAGTATATCCTTAAATAAAGTTCCTGGTCAAGATTTACTAACACGGGTCGGTTAGTAAAATCCGCTGAGACCAGTACATGTCGTATATCGTGACTTGGTTCGATGATTTATCCCAGTGAACCATGAGTCTCGGGAGACTCGTATAGACATGTAGGTGTTTATTTGATAAGACATTGAACAACTCACTGAATATTTCCTAATAGATGGTACACCAATGTCAATAGGAATCTTCACGAGTTAAGCGAGCATAGTGGTCCTTTGACTTGAGATACCACAGTGGAATATATGAGTTATCATCAACACTTTGATGGCAGTCACATCACCGATCTATTTAGATCAGACCTCCGCATGTTCGTTGGGTGTGTACTGATGCTAATGATATCCAGTGCGTATCAAGACAGGATCCGTCAGTCCTGTGGACAAGGCATAGGCATCCTCACGTGTTTACGATCCAGTAAATCCATGGCCATGGTATAACTTCGGAAATCAGTTCCGAGTGTTATTTAGAGATCGTAAATTGAAAGTTGACTGTATTATACCAAACAAATTTGACGTTTTCATATATATCCCAGGTATAATATGGATAGCCTGTGACATAGGGATTATACGTTTACAGTGACCTCGGCTTGCATAGTTTAGCAAGATTATCTGTGGTCGTCATAATCCATGAGGGGGTGGATTATGGACACGAAATTGGATTACGTGACAGATAAACCTAAACTTAGAGAGTCCCACAATATGAAGTGTACTCGTTGAGCACTTGGGCAACTCGATCTGAATAATACGGATTATTCATAATACTTCACCGGATTAAGTGAGTTAATTCAGATCGTTTAATTGGTTAAACAATAACACATGCATTATGGGATTTTGTCCGATAATAATTATTGTGTATTTGTATTTGATACATAATACGATTAGATACCCATTAATTATTCGTCAAATGGGATTTTGACACATGCCATAAATATATGTATTTGTTATTTATTGTAAATAAAAATACATATATAATAATAATTATATTAATTGATTATTTGGATATTTATTGTTAAATATTTACATGATTAATTAATAAACCTTTTTTCATAATTGTTATGAAATTTATCCAATTATTATTGGTTTATATGGCATGAATTAATTAAGCTAAATTTGTCCAAATTTGATTTGCCAAGATTAAAGCTTATATTATTTAATTAGATTAAATTTGGCAAATGGACAATTAAGCCCCTAAAAGTCGGTTTCCATCATTTTTAAAGTAAAATTTTTTTCTTCTTCCTTATTCTATCACCATTGCTGAGACTTAAAGAGAGTAAATGGGTTTCAACTTTGCTTGAAGAATCCATGAAGAATCAAAGGAAAATTCAAGAATAAAGCTAAGGAATTGGAGGATTAAAGGTAATCTACCATAACCCTAAGCTTGGAAATTTAGTTTTTTGTTTCTTGAGTTGTTAGAAGGGTTCTATGGTTCCTTTGATTCTGAATTTTTGGGGCTTTTGTTTGTGGATGATGGAGATGGAAGTGAAATGCATGTGTGAGGTAGTATTGGATGGAATTAGTGTAATTAGTATCCAATTTAGTCATTTGATGACATGTTGCCATTATAGAGTGTTATGACCACTCTTGTAACACCTATAATTATTCTTGGGTTGGTCATATGTGGTGACTTGATTTGGTGTTGTGATTAATTAGATTAATCTTTAAATAATTGGATTTAAAGCATGATAAATTGGCAATTTCGTTTTCTGTTTCATACCTGGAATGGATGGATCTGAATTTTTTTGATGAAAAATATGTTTTTATGAATATTTTGGATGTATTTTGGGTGTTGGAACAATTTCCGGAAATGTTTTCTGAGTCGAAATAAGGGAAAACGGCCAAAAATGGTGGTGTTACTAGATTACTTTTGAGTCAACCGGGTGACGGCTGCCCAAACAGTGAATCTGTCACTGTTCAGGCAGCCCATGAACTACCCTGACACTATTGGGGCTGACCTGGGCAGTCCCCATAAGTTTCGGGTTGTCAGTTCGGTCAAAATATGTTTTGCATCATTTTACGGAAAAATGGTTTTCGTAAAAGTTTCGCGATGTTTCTTAAATATTTATGTCACTATTTGATATCGAATAAATAGGTTTAGGTGAAATATGAATAAATTATTCATATTAGATATTGAATAATTTATTCGGTAATTTGAAAAAGTTTTAAATTACGATTTCGCCCGAACCACGCTTCCGCTGCTCCCACCGTTGCTCGAAACCCAACTAAAATGGTATCAGAGCGGGTCTGATGCTTCATCTATTATATTATTCATGCTTGATATTTGATATTTAATCCAATTTTAATGTTCGCACATGCATGTCACAACGAGAAACAGTCAGGACCAAAACCAGGAGTCACTGGTGAGTGATTGATAAAGAGTTGTCTACCTAATGAATATACGTAGGCGAGATCGTGCCAAAGCTGTGAGTCGAAAAATATATTCATGTGATCCTACTCTCACTATGGAATTTGATTTAATTATTGAATTCCCATTGTCTGTTGAGGATTATGGTATTACGTAAAGTAGTGGGAGACACTGCTGGGTTAAAAATTCATAAAATAAGTAGTGCATAATTTTATGGAAAATACCGCTTTCGTTTTCCTTTTATTTTATAGTGATTATAGATTTATACTTCTAATCCACTGCATGCTTATTACTTGAATAGGTTTTCTGACTTTACTTATGGTTGCTTAATTCTAGAATAGGTTCTAGAAAGATAGTAGACTAAGATATTGTTAGATTAGTTGAAACCATCGGGAACTGTTGTTCCGATTTCCTTGTAAATCGAGATGGTTAGTGACTTAGTTTCTAAGTCACGATTAGGTAATCTAAATAGATATCTTTTAAGGATATAATATTTTTGAAATAATTGTTTCTTATGCAGTAAGAATTGACTTGAATAGTTCATGTCTCGAGATTCTTGACTGGCATTAAGAAAACCTACATTGAGTTAATTAAGATCGTTTAATTAGTTAAACAATAACACATGCATTATGGGATTTTGTCCGATAATAATTATTGTGTATTTGTATTTGATACATAATACGATTAGATACACATTAATTATTCATCAAATGGGATTTTGACACATGCCATAAATATATGTATTGTTATTTATTGTAAATAAAAATACATACATAATAATAATTATATTAATTGATTATTTGGATATTTAATTGTTAAATATTTACATGATTATTTAATAAATCTTTTTTCATAATTGTTATGAAATTTATCCAATTATTATTGGTTTATATGGCATGAATTAATTAAGCTAAATTTGTCCAAATTTCATTGGCCAAGATTAAAGCTTATATTATTTAATTAGATTAAATTTGGCAAATGGACAATTAAGCCCCAAAGTCGGTTTCCATCAATTTTTAAAGTAAAATTTTTTTCTTCTTCCTTATTCTATCACCATTGCTGAGACTTAAAGAGAGTAAATGGGTTTCAACTTTGCTTGAAGAATCCATGAAGAATCAAAGGAAAATTCAAGAATAAAGCTAAGGAATTGGAGGATTAAAGGTAATCTACCATAACCCTAAGCTTGGAAATTTAGTTTCTTGTTTCTTGTTGTTAGAAGGGTTCTATGGTTCCTTTGATTCTGAATTTTTGGGGCTTTTGTTTGTGGATGATGGAGATGGAAGTGAAATGCATGTGTGAGGTAGTATTGGATGGAATTAGTGTAATTAGTATCCAATTTAGTCATTTGATGACATGTTGCCATTATAGAGTGTTATGACCAATCTTGTAACACCTATAATTATTCTTGGTTGGTCATATGTGGTGACTTGATTTGGTGTTGTGATTAATTAGATTAATCTTTAAATAATTGGATTTAAAGCATGATAAATTGGCAATTTCTTTTTTCTGTTTCAGACCTGGAATGGATCTGAATTTTTTTGATGAAAAATATGTTTTTATGAATATTTTGGATGTATTTTGGGTGTTGGAACAATTTCCGGAAATGTTTTCTGAGTCGAAATAAGGGAAAACGGCCAAAAATGGTGTTACTAGATTACTTTTGAGTCAACCGGGTGACGGCTGCCCAAACAGTGAATCTGTCACTGTTCAGGCAGCCCATGAACTACCCTGACACTATTGGGGCTGACCTGGGCAGTCCCCATAAGTTTCGGGTGGTCGGTTCGGTCAAAAATATGTTTTGCATCATTTTACGGAAAAATGGTTTTGGTAAAAGTTTCGCGATGTTTCTTAAATATTTATGTCACTATTTGATATCGAATAAATAGGTTTAGGTGAAATATGAATAAATTATTCATATTAGATATTGAATAATTTATTCGGTAATTTGAAAAAGTTTTAAATTACGATTTCGCCCGAACCACGCTTCCGCTGCTCCCACCGTTGCTCGAAACCCAACAAAAATGGTATCAGAGCGGGTCTGATGCTTCATCTATTATATTATTCATGCTTGATATTTGATATTTAATCCAATTTTAATGTTCGCACATGCATGTCACAACGAGAAACAGTCAGGACCAAAACCAGGAGTCACTGGTGAGTGATTGATAAAGAGTTGTCTACCTAATGAATATACGTAGGCGAGATCGTGCCAAAGCTGTGAGTCGAAAAATATATTCATGGGATCCTACTCTCACTATGGAATTTGATTTAATTATTGAATTCCCATTGTCTGTTGAGGATTATGGTATTACGTAAAGTAGTGGGAGACACTGCTGGGTTAAAAATTCATAAAATAAGTAGTGCATAATTTTATGGAAAATACCGCTTTCGTTTTCCTTTTATTTTATAGTGATTATAGATTTATACTTCTAATCCACTGCATGCTTATTACTTGAATATGTTTTCTGACTTTACTTATGGTTGCTTAATTCTAGAATAGGTTCTAGAAAGATAGTAGACTAAGATATTGTTAGATTAGTTGAAACCATCGGGAACTGTTGTTCCGATTTCCTTGTAAATCGAGATGGTTAGTGACTTAGTTTCTAAGTCACGATTAGGTAATCTAAATAGATATCTTTTAAGGATATAATATTTTTGAAATAATTGTTTCTTATGCAGTAAGAATTGACTTGAATAGTTCATGTCTCGAGATTCTTGACTGGCATTAAGAAAACCTACATTGAGTTAATTCAGATCGTTTAATTAGTTAAACAATAACACATGCATTATGGGATTTTGTCCGATAATAATTATTGTGTATTTGTATTTGATACATAATACGATTAGATACACATTAATTATTCGTCAAACGGGATTTTGACACATGCCATAAATATATGTATTTGTTATTTATTGTAAATAAAAATACATATATAATAATAATTATATTAATTGATTATTTGGATATTTAATTGTTAATATTTACATGATTAATTAATAAATCTTTTTTCATAATTGTTATGAAATTTATCCAATTATTATTGGTTTATATGGCATGAAGTAATTAAGCTACTAAATTTGTCCAAATTTCATTGGCAAGATTAAAGCTTATTTATTTAATTAGATTAAATTTGGCAAATGGACAATTAAGCCCCTAAAAGTCGGGGTTTCCATCAATTTTTAAAGTAAAATTTTTTCTTCTTCCTTATTCTATCACCATTGCTGAGACTTAAAGAGGTAAATGGGTTTCAACTTTGCTTGAAGAATCCATGAAGAATCAAAGGAAAATTCAAGAATAAAGCTAAGGAATTGGAGGATTAAAGGTAATCTACCATAACCCTAAGCTTGGAAATTTAGTTCTTGTTTCTTGAGTTGTTAGAAGGGTTCTATGGTTCCTTTGATTCTGAATTTTTGGGGCTTTTGTTTGTGGATGATGGAGATGGAAGTGAAATGCATGTGTGAGGTAGTATGGATGGAATTAGTGTAATTAGTATCCAATTTAGTCATTTGATGACATGTTGCCATTATAGAGTGTTATGACCAATCTTGTAACACCTATAATTATTCTTGGGTTGGTCATATGTGGTGACTTGATTTGGTGTTGTGATTAATTAGATTAATCTTTAAATAATTGGATTTAAAGCATGATAAATTGGCAATTTCGTTTTCTGTTTCAGACCTGGAATGGATCTGAATTTTTTTGATGAAAAATATGTTTTTAATGATATTTTGGATGTATTTTGGGTGTTGGAACAATTTCCGGAAATTTTTTCTGAGTCGAAATAAGGGAAAACGGCCAAAAATGGTTACTACTAGGTTACTTTTGAGTCAACCGGGTGACGGCTGCCCAAACAGTGAATCTGTCACTGTTCAGGCAGCCCATGAACTACCCTGACACTATTGGGGCTGACCTGGGCAGTCCCATAAGTTTCGGGTGGTCGGTTCGGTCAAAAATATGTTTTGCATCATTTTACGGAAAAATGGTTTTGGTAAAAGTTTCGCGATGTTTCTTAAATATTTATGTCACTATTTGATATCGAATAAATAGGTTTAGGTGAAATATGAATAAATTATTCATATTAGATATTGAATAATTTATTCGGTAATTTGAAAAAGTTTTAAATTACGATTTCGCCCGAACCGCGTTTCCGCTGTTCCCACCGTTGCTCGAAACCCCACAAAAATGGTATCAGAGCGGGTCTGATGCTTCATCTATTATATTATTCATGCTTGATATTTGATATTTAATCCAATTTTAATGTTCGCACATGCATGTCACAACGAGAAACAGTCAGGACCAAAACAGGAGTCACTGGTGAGTGATTGATAAAGAGTTGTCTACCTAATGAATATACGTAGGCAAGATTGTGCCAAAGCTGTGAGTCGAAAAATATATTCATGGGATCCTACTCTCACTATGGAATTCGATTTAATTATTGAATTCCCATTGTCTGTTGAGGATTATGGTAGTACGTAAAGTAGTGGGAGGCACTGCTGGGTTAAAAATCCATAACTTAAGTAGTGCATAATTTTATGGAAAATACCGCTTTCGTTTTCCTTTTATTCTATAGTGATTATAGATTTATACTTCTAATCCACTGCATGCTTATTACTTGAATAGGTTTTCTGACTTTACTTATAGTTGCTTAATTCTAGAATAGGTTCTAGAAAGATAGTAGACTAAGATATTGTTAGATTAGTTGAAACCATCGGGAACTGTTGTTCCGATTTCCTTGTAAATCGAGATGGTTAGTGACTTAGTTTCTAAGTCACGATTAGGTAATCTAAATAGATATCTTTTAAAGATATAATATTTTTGAAATAATTGTTTCTTATGCAGTAAGAATTGACTTGAATAGTTCATGTCTCGAGATTCTTGACTAGCATTAAGAAAACCTACATTGAGTTAATTCAGATCGTTTAATTAGTTAAACAATAACACATGCATTATGGGATTTTGTTCGATAATAATTATTGTGTATTTGTATTTGATACATAATACGATTAGATACACATTAATTATTCGTCAAATGGGATTTTGACACATGCCATAAATATATGTATTTGTTATTTATTGTAAATAAAAATACATATATAATAATAATTATATAATTGATTATTTGGATATTTAATTGTTAAATATTTACATGATTAATTAATAAACCTTTTTTCATAATTGTTATGAAATTTATCCAATTATTATTGGTTTATATGGCATGAATTAATTAAGCTAAATTTGTCCAAATTTGATTTGCCAAGATTAAAGCTCATATTATTTAATTAGATTAAATTTGGCAAATGGATAATTAACCCCCTAAAAGTCGGTTTCCATCAATTTTTAAGTAAAATTTTTTTCTTCTTCTTCTTATTCTATCACCATTGCTGAGACTTAAAGAGAGTAAATGGGTTTCAACTTTGCTTGAAGAATCCATGAAGAATCAAAGGAAAATTCAAGAATAAAGCTAAGGAATTGGAGGATTAAAGGTAATCTACCATAACCCTAAGCTTGGAAATTTAGTTTCTTGTTTCTTGAGTTGTTAGAAGGGTTCTATGGTTCCTTTGATTCTGAATTTTTGGGGCTTTTGTTTGTGGATGATGGAGATGGAAGTGAAATGCATGTGTGAGGTAGTATTGGATGGAATTAGTGTAATTAGTATCCAATTTAGTCATTTGATGACATGTTGCCATTATAGAGTGTTATGACCACTCTTGTAACACCTATAATTATTCTTGGGTTGGTCATATGTGGTGACTTGATTTGGTGTTGTGATTAATTAGATTAATCTTTAAATAATTGGATTTAAAGCATGATAAATTGGCAATTTCGTTTTCTGTTTCAGACCTGGAATGGATCTGAATTTTTTTTGATGAAAAATATGTTTTTATGAATATTTTGGATGTATTTTGGGTGTTGGAACAATTTCCGGAAATTTTTTCTGAGTCGAAATAAGGGAAAACGGCCAAAAATGGTGTTACTAGGTTACTTTTGAGTCAACCGGGTGACGGCTGCCCAAACAGTGAATCTGTCACTGTTCAGGCAGCCCATGAACTACCCTGACACTATTGGGGCTGACCTGGGTAGTCCCCATAAGTTTCGGGTGGTCGGTTCGGTCAAAAATATGTTTTGCATCATTTTACGGAAAAATGGTTTTGGTAAAAGTTTCGCGATGTTTCTTAAATATTTATGTCACTATTTGATATCGAATAAATAGGTTTAGGTGAAATATGAATAAATTATTCATATTAGATATTGAATAATTTATTCGGTAATTTGAAAAAGTTTTAAATTACGATTTCGCCCGAACCGCGCTTCCGCTGCTCCCACCGTTGCTCGAAACCCAACAAAAATGGTATCAGAGCGGGTCTGATGCTTCATCTATTATATTATTCATGCTTGATATTTGATATTTAATCCAATTTTAATGTTCGCACATGCATGTCACAACGAGAAACAGTCAGGACCAAAACCAGGAGTCACTGGTGAGTGATTGATAAAGAGTTGTCTACCTAATGAATATACGTAGGCGAGATCGTGCCAAAGCTGTGAGTCGAAAAATATATTCATGGGATCCTACTCTCACTATGGAATTCGATTTAATTATTGAATTCTCATTGTCTGTTGATGATTATGGTATTACGTAAAGTAGTGGGAGACACTGCTGGGTTAAAAATCCATAACTTAAGTAGTGCATAATTTTATGGAAAATACTGCTTTCGTTTTCCTTTTATTCTATAGTGATTATAGATTTATGCTTCTAATCCACTGCATGCTCATTACTTGAATATGTTTTCTGACTTTACTTATGGTTGTTTAATTCTAGAATAGGTTCTAGAAAAATAGTAGACTAAGATATTGTTAGATTAGTTGAAACCATCGGGAACTGTTGTTCCGATTTCCTTGTAAATCGAGATGGTTAGTGACTTAGTTTTTAAGTCACGATTAGGTAATCTAAATAGATATCTTTTAAGGATATAATATTTTTGAAATAATTGTTTCTTATGCAGTAAGAATTGACTTGAATAGTTCATGTCTCGAGATTCTTGACTGGCATTAAGAAAACCTAATTAGTTTTTATTTATCTTATATTGACGTTTCTTGGCTTTAGTGACTTTTAGAAGTCACGTGTTTGACACAATTTGCTAATCAGTCATTTGCAATTGTTGTTAATAATTGAACGCAAATTATAAAGCTTAAGAAAGGAGATGTGTATAGTTGTGTATAGAGAATATCGATTCTCACAATACAAAAACTGTAGGTATTGGATACCAGATCTCCCGTCTACTTATTTAAAATAATGTTTAATAACTGTTTTGATATTTGATATAAGAGCTTGTGACTATTGGATAGTTACTTGTTATGTATAAACAGTTGTTATATATTTTAATATGACTAGTAGTGTCATTAATGAAAAGATAAACATTAAGAAAATGTTCGGTTAAATAAATAACTTAGACCTGTGTTTTATGAGATTTTATCATAAAAGCATTAGATGCTTATCCGTACGGTAAATGATGGTCTGATACGAGTTCACACCACATATCCTTATCCATTTAATGAATATTGTATTCAGGATGTGATTAAATCTTATTTAACCAATGATCGTCATTGGACCATAAGATTTATTAGACTAATACATTAGATGTAAGTAGTTTAATGAATTAGAAATTGCCTTAGATAGTTTTCTTTACTTCGTAACTCAGTTAATGATTTGTCATGACTTAGTTACATGTTTCTAATAGAGAACATGTTGAACATCTTGAATTGTTCAAGAACTTTCAATATGTTTATGATGAAACGCAGATAGAATATTTTGAATGGTTCAAAGATATTCTATTTGAAGTGTTGAAAACTATAAAATTCATTGTGAGTCTTTGAATTGTTCGAAGATGTTTGATATGATCAAACATATGAATTCAAGGCAATTAGTTCTAAAGTTATTTAATGAATTTGATTCTTACTCAATATTAAACTTCCACAATTCCATCCTGATAGAATTTGTCAGTGGGAGTAATCGAATCTTATATGATTTGATTCGTTGATATTGAGTGTTACCAAATTAGTTTTCAATACTCTTGAGGTTATGCTCCAATAACACTAATTCATCTTTTTAATTAAGGTTCCATTCGTTCCTATAGTTACATATATGATATGTATAGTGGAAAATTCGAATCTTGAAAATTTTGAGATTTGAGACTTTCCTTTGTATAATGGTTATATAATTGAAAGTACTTGTGCCTCGAAGGTACGAGTGAAAGGTTTATCATTTATTCTATTTAATAGAATATTATATTCTATTTGATAGAATATCTTTTCTACTATCCCGAGCAGTAAAATTATTTTATTACTTGGTGGTTAACATTGAATGTTGACGATTGTAGAAAAAACTTGACTTATTGAAGTCAAATGTGAGAATGATAAATTGTAATGGAACTACGTAATTAATAAGATGAAAAGACCCTTAGTCAACTTCCATATAAGTCACATAGGATGTCAGAATTATTTTTAAAGTACTTGATACTTAATAATTCTGTTGTTTTCTTATCGAAGAAAATTATCCTATAACTTATAGTGGGAGCGATATTTGATATCGATTTCGGAATTTAGCATTGAACCATAGATCTAAGATTGTTCATGGCTTACGACGATCAAGTTTTGAACTTGATTAAGCTTTCATTATGAATAGTCATAAAATGTGCAAATTGTTTGAGCAGCAAAAGCTAAGTGAACTTGATAAAGGTTTGACCTTTATAGTATGACAATGAGAAAGGTTATCCTCAGTAGTCTATTGTAGATTCTGAGAATATTTGTCTCTAGTCGCGCTAATTGAACAGTTAAAGGTCTGTTGGTTAATGTTGATATTAAACAGTGTATTTTGGCTAAAGAATGCAAATTGGCGTTCTTGAGTGATTTCTTCGAATGAGAGATCCGTCGTGATTTCATTGTTTGAAGAGTTCATTCTAGAATGGCCGTAGAGTTTGTATTCTGCTGAGATCACAGTTTGATATACTGGCTTATGGACCCTATTCTAGACTCAGATAAGCTTTCTGAAAATCTGTGTTCACTAATTTGGATACAGTCAGATTGTCTGATTTTATCAATGCACAGAGAATACATTTTTGATAGTAAGGTCAATGGGAGCGTACACATTTCTTTCTAGTATTATATATCCTAACGACATTATCATTATTAAAGTAATAATGAGATGTTTGTGAAGTAAAACATTTACTTAAGTCTTCATTTCTCCATGTAAGCAGTGAGAGTAGTCTCTGTTATATTTGATATAAAGTTTTACATATGATATAAAACTAAGAGACTTGTGAGATATTCTCATTAGTTGCGTATTAGATATGATCTAATAAAGGACACAGTAAGACTATCTGTATGACATTTAGTATAACTATTTGACAGTTAACGTGTTTTATATATATATAGTATTCATCTTTCATAAAGGATGATTCCTTTGTCGAAAGTGATATTGATTAAAATGTCTAGTCAATATTATGCATCATAGGATGATGGCGTAATGAATACTATATTTTATACGATTAAAGATATCAATTTAATAGTAATTATTACGAGTTATTTTGATATGTTGAAGACCATATGATGGGTCTTGAAACATGTTCTTTGTGATCTTTGAGATATTAAGAATGAGTTTCTAATTCATGGAGAATTTAGTCTGCAACCATAAGGTCAGATTAGTTTTTATCCTAATTATGACATTAGATGGTCTATGTCATATAAAGTCAGAAAAGATGCAGTATAAGTGTCACTATTAATTCTACTAAACTAGTGGAATCAGTTGCGAATTTTGAGGTATTGACTTAAGAAGTTGCAAAGTGACCTCAATAATTAGAAGTGTTGATATTAGTTTTGTGCTTACGGTTGTCTTCTTGTATTTGGATTTGATTTCTAAATACATAGAGAACTTAGTAGCTATAGCACAATACTGATATAGCGTATGAGTCATATTGATGTAGAATTTGGATTCTGTAAAATATGAATGACGCTGGTTAAGGAAAACGATTGAGTTTGTTGGACGACTCAATTTGTTAAAGCAGGCTTACTTGTTGTTGCCTACCTCTTGAGTGCTAGGTGAGCTCTTGAGGGCCATTAGTATGTGATACACATTGAGATGTGTATATGATACCGTGGATTGACACTAGAGCAAGTGAGAGAAATTGTTAGGGTTGGTGCTCAGAGTGCCAATCCGGATTGTATTTATGTCCAATTCATAAATACGAGCAATTCTATTTTCCATAATATTACTTAATTTTTGGTAGCACCCTTGTATTTATACACTTATTCGATCTAATTACGATTAGATATCTGATTAAGATTAGATCGAAACTGAATCTGGTTCAGTGATACATTTATATTAGACAAAGACCCTAGGATTTACAATATAGTGTGCAGTTATAACGTAGTTTGTAACTGACATTGGGAAGCACACTATTAGATGTATATCCTTAAATAAAGTTTCTGGTCAAGATTTACCAACACGGGTCGGTTTGTAAAATCCGCTGAGACCAGTACATGTCGTATATCGTGACTTGGTTCGATGGTTTATCCCAGTGAACCATGAGTCTCGGGAGACTCGTATAGACAAGTAGGTATTTATTTGATAAAATATTGAATGACTCACTGAAGATTTCCTAATAGATGGTACACCAACGTCAATAGAAATCTTCACAAGTTGAGTGAGCATAGAGGTCATTTGACTTGAGATACCACAGTGGGATATATGAGTTATCCTCTGTACTTTGATGGCAGTCACATCATCGATCTATTTAGATCAGACCTCCGCATGTTCGTTGGGTGTGGACTGATACTCATGATATCTAGTGCGTACCAAGACAGGATCCGTCAGTCCTGTGTACATGGCATAGGCATCCTCACGTGTTTACGATCTAGTAAATCCATGGCCGTGGTATAACTACGGAAACCAATTTCGAGTGTTATTTAGAGATCGTAAATTAAAAGTCGATTGTATTATACCAAACAGATTTGACGTTTTCATCTATATTCCAGGTATAATATGGATAGCCTGTGACGGAGAGATTATACGTATTCAGTGACATCGGCTTGCATAGTTTAGCGAGATTATTTGTGGTCGTCATAATCCATAAGTGGGTGGATTATGGACACGAAATTGGATTTCGTGACGGATAAACCTAAACTTAGAGAGTCCCACAATATGAAGTGTACTCGTTGAGCACTTGGGCAACTCGATATGAATAATAAAGATTATTCATAATACTCCACCGGATTAAGTCAGTTAATTCGGATCGTTTAATCGATTAAACGATAACACATGCATTAGGGGATTTTGTCCGATAATAATTATTGTGTATTTATATTTGATACATAATACGATTAGATACACATTAATTATTCGTCAAATGAGATTTTGACACATGCCATAAATAAATGTATTTGTTATTTATTGTAAATAAAATACATATATAATAATAATTATATTAATTGATTATTTGGATATTTAATTGTTAAATATTTACATGATTAATTAATAAACCCTTTTTCATAATTGTTATGAAATTTGTCCAATTATTATTGGTTTATATGACATGAATTAATTAAGCTAAATTTGTCCAAATTTGATTTGCCAAGATTAAAGCTCATATTATTTAATTAGATTAAATTTGGCAAATGGATAATTAACCCCCTAAAAGTCGGTTTCCATCAATTTTTAAAGTAAAATTTTTTTCTTCTTCCTTATTCTATCACCATTGCCGAGACTAAAGAGATTAATTGGGCTTCAACATTGCTTGAAGAATCCATGAAGAATCAAAGGAAAATTCAAGAATAAAGCTAAGGAATTGGAGGATTGAAGGTAATCTACCATAACCCTAAGCTTGGAAATTTAGTTTCTTGTTTCTTGAGTTGTTAGTAGGGTTATAGGGTTCATTTGATTCTGAATTTTTGAGGCTTTTGTTTGTGGATGATGGAGATGGAAGTGAAATGCATCTGTCAGGTAGTATTGGATGGAATTAGTGTAATTAGTATGAAATTTAGTCATTTGATGACATGTTGCCATTCTAGAGTGTTATGACCACTCTTGTAACACCTATAATTATTCTTGGGTTGGTCATATGTGGTGACTTGATTTGGTGTTGTGATTAATTAGATTAATCTTTAAAAAATTGGATTTAAAGCATGATAAATTAGCAATTTCGTTTTCTGTTTCAGACTAGGAATGGATCTGATTTTGTTGATGAAAAATATGATTTATGAATGTTTTGGATTTATTTTTGGTGTTGGAAAAATTTTCGGAAATTGTTTCCGAGTTGAAATAAGGGAAAACGGCCAAAAACGGCGTTACCGGGTGACTTTTGAGTCAACCGGGCGACGGCTACCCAAACAGTGAATCTGTCACTGTTCGGGTAGCCCATGAACTGCCCCGACACTATTGGGGCTGACCTGGGCAGTCCCCATAAGTGTCGGGTGGTCGGTTCGGTCAAAAATATGTTTTGCATCATTTTACGGAAAAACGATTTTCGTAAAAGTTTCGTGATGTTTCTTAAATATTTATGTCACTATTTGATATCGAATAAATAGGTTTAGGTGAAATATGAATAAATTATTCATATTAGATATTGAATAATTTATTCGGTAATTCGAAAAAGTTTTAAATTACGATTTCGCCCGAACCGCGCTTCCGCTGCGCCCACCGCAGCTCAAAACCCCAACAAAAACTGTATTGGATGCCTGTGCCTCCTAGGGGGTGAGTGTATACACCCTACCCTGAACTCTACTTGAGGAAACTTGTCCTCGATCACCAACTGATTGCCTCATTCCTCCTACTGTCTGTCCTTTACTCGCTGGCCTCCGCTCTCCTCCTCCTACACTTTTGTTAGGCTGTGGCTGAGGTGTAGATGGGCGGCACTGAAAGATGGAAAATGCTTTGCTGGTACCAGACAGTCTCTCTTTAAATGGCCAATTTTTCCACACCGATAACAACCTCTACTCCCAGATCAGCAGGTCTCAATATGAGTCCGTCCACAAATCGAACATAGTGGAAGGCTTCGCCCAGGCTGGGCTACTGAGGGAGAGGAAACTGCACGAGAGGCGACACTTTGAGCCGGCCTACGATCCTGACCTCCTTGAACTGAACCCATCTCTCTGCGTGTCGTAGGAGAGCTGACATCTGCTGCTGTCTACTAGGGTCACTCTGCTGCGGCCTAGCCCTCTCCTCTGATCTAGGTTTCTTTCGAGACTCCCTCTCTGCTTGTCTCTCTCTATCCTGTGCTTCAAACCACAAGGCAGCATCTAAAACTTGGGTGTAGGTACTAGCCTCTGTAAAGTGAATGGAGCAGAATAAATAATCTCGAAGTCCATTCACAAATCTCTTCACCTTCATTTCTTCCCTACTAACGAAATGTGGGGCAGAGCGAGACAATCGTGTAAACCGTATATCATACTCGGAAACTGTCATTTGCTCGCCCTGTACCAGCTGTTCAAACTCTCGGGCTCTAGCGTCTCTGATACTCTGTGGTAAAAATGTGGACAAGAAATTCGTACTGAACTCAACCCATTTCCTGTCACCGACCATCTCGAAAAGACATAAACCAGATATTGGCGACATCCCTCAACTGGAAACTAACTAACTCCACCAGTCTCTCCGAAGAACACCCCAAAGCTGTGCATATTCGGTCTGATTCCTCAATGAAACCACAAGGATCAGGGAAGGTCTGTACTCCCGAGAACGTGGGATGATGAATCTTCTGGAAGTCATGTAAAGATAACAATAGCTTTTGTCGTTGCATAACCGGCTCATGAGGCATAACAGAAGGTCCAGATTGGAATGTAGTAGGGTTTGGTATATTTGGAGGAACTACTGTTTGGTGAGCCATTGATACTCCTACTGGTGGTGGTGGAACATGAACTGTGGGTTCTGTAGTTCTCGGCTCCGGGCCTAGTGGTTGCTGCTGACGGGTAACCAACTAGGCTAAAGCTGCTATTGACTGCTGAATCTGCTGTAAACCCGCAATTACTAGGTCATTAGGTTGAACTACTGATGCTGCTCTACCCTCTCTTACACCACTCTCATGAACAGACTCCACTCCATGCCCCCTATCTGGCTTAGGGGGAGGTGCTACTGATCTTTGATCCGGATCTATGCCCTGAGGCGCCCTTCCATGCCTGGGTCTACCCCTGACTCCAGTCATTCCCTTCGGCGGCATAGAATCTAAGAAATTAAGAGAGAAAAGTGGTCAATTACATGGAAATGAAATTTAAGTATTTAGAATGAGACATACCTCAAGACAAGGTTACTAGAGTGAACAACCTCTTATATATAGTAGTACCCCAGGTATACTACATAAACAAGCCACTGCTACTCCCTTACTGCAGTCACTGACTCTCTTGATCATGCTCTAATACCATCTTTGTAACATCCCCAGTACGGGTACGTTACCGGCAAGCAACAGATCCCACTGTCGCCTAAGTCTCTAAATCATGAAATAGAACACTTACTTTTATCTTAATGCCATGCTGAATTATAAATATCCACACATGCAAACTTAATAATTTGAAATAAACTTACGTGTGAGATCAAGAAACAAAACACATATATATATACATGTCTGAAAGTATCTAATATATATATATATAGTATGTATACATCATCATAACATATCCATGATACGACAAAATGACATCCCAGAGAACTACATTCTATATGAATATAGATCTGGAATGATGGACCCCATGACTAGTGACTGCAGCGTAACACTTGTCCTGGGGATGGGTCTCCAAAAATAGCACGTGGCTCACCAATAGACGAATCCTGCAAAAGAACTGGGAAGTGGTGGGGGTGAGTCCTATGGAACTCAGTTAGTGGAACTACAAAAACAAGAAACTGAATCAGTACAACTGTTTAAAATCATTTAATCTTAAAACGCTTCTGAAATCTTTGTTTGAAAACTGGTTCTTTTCTTTTAAACCTGAGAAATCCTTTTTTCTAAAATACTTTCTATATAAATCTCTGATTCTATAGAAAACCTGACGCATGGGGGCGTTACGTATTGTCGTCCCCCCATACGCCTAACTAGTGGTCTTGGGGGGTTACGTATCACCGTCCCCCAAGCCACTGAACTAGAGCCGGTAGTGCTGATCCATGCTACTACCCGACTCTGAAATTAGGGTCTAGGGACGTTACGTATCACCGTCCCCCTAGTCTTGAACTACGTGTGCACACGTTCTCTGTCCGTCAATTCCATAAGTCAGGAATGAGGTGGGTTTTTCCACATTCCTCGAAAATCATAAAAACTCATGCTTTAAAATCTTAAAATTTTCTAAAACTTCCTTACATAAGAAATAACTGATAATTTAATAAATCTAATACCCTAAAGCATTTAAAAATAAATCTCAATCAATAACAAATAAATATAAATCAATTTAAAAAGTAAATATAAATCAATTTAAAAGAAAAATCTCCACTCACAGATTTGAAGTCCGGCCAACTCTGCTTCACGTCGCTGGGGGAGAACGCGGCTCCTGTCGAGTACCTATTTGGAATAAGCTGAGTTAGAACGTAAGTTTGAAATAGGGTTCGAAATTAAATTAAATTCCTTAGAATGTCCTTTACCCCTTTGGGTGAAATGTAAAAAAAAAAATTCTAAACTTTAGTCACGCGTCGCGACTTCAGGAAGAAAAGAAAAAATTCTGGTTTTGGGTATGCGTCGCGACGGTGGGCCAGTTGCGTCGCGACGCGACTTTATCGTCCCAAATCCTTTTTATCTCAGTCGTCACTTGACTGCTTCTTATCTCTATACCATTCCATTATACAACTTTTCCGATTCTTTAACTTGGGGCTGTCTCGTACTTTTACTCTGGCCTCATACTAAGTCTGAAGATCTTCTTCTACTATACCTTAACTTATTTCTGAGAGTATCTTGAGGCAATCATCAAGATCCACCTCTACTGCTGTTGTCCATCGAGGGTTGGGAGGGTGAGACCTTGTTCTATAATCTTTATGTTTATGGTAATCTAGTTGTACAAACACCTGGATTATAAGCCTAAAACTCTCAAGCATATATGTCTGGTAACATTTCCTACACTAGGGTACTACTGTTAAAACCATTTGGTTGTCTCTTCCACTTTACTTTTTAATATGTTTGACTATCGAACCCACTACCTCTTTTGAAAAGTCCTTCTAAGATCGTGCTCTCTAAAAACTTCCTTGTACTACCTCTGTACTTTTTTTCTTGTCTTATATCTGTTGTTTGGCCTTCTAAAGTTTTTACTTCCTTTCTCTGGGTACCACTATTCTCTCTTTACTATCTTTCCTAAAGAAACCCACCCTGCAACTTAGGTTTCTTTCTTATCTCAGTCCCTTGAACTTCTTTCATCTTTACTCTCCTAAGATCTCTACCAGCTTTACTTACTTAGGACGTCCTCTACTAAACTCTTTGGTTCATGTGTCACTCTTACCTAGTCTTTCTACCTAACACCATGCAATTCTTCATATGTTGTTGTTGGAATGTATGCCCTAGAGCTACATGTGATGTAAACGGTTTTATGTGTGTTGAAATAAAACGATGGATTATTCATTTATCAAATTGTTTGTTTAATTTTCGCATATTATAAATCATCTTAAATACCCTAGATTACGTATGTGCCTTAAGCCTTAGTGTATGAGTGTCATACACAAGAGGATTTAAATCTGAAGTTAGTAATCTTAAATAGTCCATAGAGAGCAAACAAAGCGGGTACTTTGTTTGCGGTTTATCTATAGCTGCGGTCCATTCTATATTTGTATGGCGACCTTGATCGGGATCATCCATGTAGAGACATGAGAATGGAGGCACCTTGTATGATGTGATCATATAGGACTGGACCCAGATGGAAATGACATTCTTATAATATCCGTTAATCAAAGAAAGCTATTTCGATCTACTAGATGGTTATATATGGATTAATATTAATCCTAAGTGTACTACGAACTCCTGCATGGCAGGCTATGTCCTTTGATTTACAAAGGTGAGGTTGGTGTAGCAGTCCTAACCAATAGCTACGTACTTTGGGGACATGGTCTGTTGTGTAGCTGGGAATATTTTACATAGACATGGAGTTCACTCCTTCTTGCGAGAAGTAGATGAGTATTTTTCTTAAGGGTTGATTCGGTACTTGAACGGTTAGAGCGCTCAAGTCTTTCTATTACGAATAGAAAGATCAAAATTCATAATTGTTATGAATAAATCGTTCATTAGAGAGTCAATGGCACTTAAGGTAAAAATAATTAGAGGGGTATAACGGACATTATGACCCGACTCTAATTACGAGATACTCGTGAAGGGTTAATCTATATGTAATGACTATATCGATAGACACTGACTTGGTTCGGCTTAATATATCATCTACGGCAATGAGAGTGCAACTTCAGATTTTTAGTGGAATAACCCGGAGTTAATAATTCGGAATATTTAATTAAGAGCTTAATTAAAATTTCGAGATTATTGGAGCTCGGAACCGTAGGTCCATTTGGTCCCCGTGCTAGCTCAATATACTATAGCGGATTTAGTATGATTGGATAGTCCAAATATATACTCACATATGTATAAATATTATTAATATGATTAATAATATTATTTTTCACACTTAGGACTATATATTAAAAGTTAATATATGGTTTATATAATAAATGATTATATGATAATTGTTTATTGTTAATTATTAAATTATATTAGATGTACTTTAATGGAAGGCCATTATTGGAATTTCATGATTATGGGTTTTGGAAACCCTTGGTATTAGTTTGGAAGTTATGACTTTCAAAAGTTTAATCAAATATTTAATTTTGTAACATATATTGGCTTTATGGAAAGTTAATATTAGTGTTTCAAAATTAATATTATAATAATGCTATTTTGCATGGAGGAAAAGGAAAGTTTTCTTTGATGGCTTTGGAAGTTATGTATTTGTAAAGGAAATTGCATATTTAATTTTTGTAATTTATTTTTTCATTCATTCTTGAATGATGTTACAAAAATTAAAGAGGAAATTCTTACCTTGGCTGATTCTAGCAATAAAGGGGAGGGTTTGGTTGCTTTGGTTTTTTGGAAACAATTTAACCTAAGTATATAAAGAAAATTTGATTTTCTTTTGGAGGACTCTCATTCTTGCAAACCCTAGCCTCCTTCTTCTTCTTCACCATTCTCTCAAAAGTTGAGAAACTCCATTGAAGAACAAAAAGAAGAAAAATAAAATATTTTTGTGTGACAAAATCTCTAAATAGTTTAGGGACAATTTTTATGTGAGTCAAGCCCACACTTGTTTCCGTTGGTTGTGAGACATAGCACGGAAGACCTCATGGTGTTGAATCATATTCATCTTCTCCTTCTTTTATTGATCCACGGCAGTGAGGGGTGACTAGCCTCATTGTCGCACATTATAAGGGGTTTCGGGGTTCCGTTTGTTTTTGTTTTAATTCGAAATTTTGGAAACACTTGGGGATATTTTTGGGCTGTGTTGGGACTAATTTTTGAGTGAAAAATCAGACCTGAAATACCCTTGCTGGTTACGAAAATCAGGGGCTGATTTGTGTGCAGTTCGGTTGTGTAATGGGTCAAAAACAGTCCAATATTTCTCTGCAGTTCGGGGGCTGTTCGGGGACTGTTTCAGGGGCATTCCGGGGCTGAAATCTTGTCCGAAACAGAAGAAAAATTTATTATACCTGCTGGTTGCATTCGGCTAAAGAAGGGAAAAGCAGAAAATTTTTCAAGTCCGATTCGTGTGCCTTAAGACGCTTCTGTTGTGCGAGGAAAGCATTTCCTACATTTGTTGCTATATTCTTAAGATTTATTGTGTCTGGTCTCTTTCTACCTTTAAGTCTTTACTTCTTCTTAAGGGCCTACTATATCCCCTCTTGTTATTCTTCCTTATAATTCCCATATATTGTTCGCCTCATCCTGACTTTAGACTATCATATCTCGTGTTTCTTATCTACACTTTGTTTAACTTATCAAATTTACTATCTAGCCATCTCATAATTGGTCTGATCTGCTCATTGCTCTTCTATACTGATTCCTCTCTTTACTAAATTATAGGTTGAGGGGTGAGTATAATGTATTCCATAGGGATCATATGGTCTGCATTCTATTTGACACTTAGGCTCTGTGACGATCTGGTTAGTGTTTGCACGCTTTCTAGAATCGGTATTTCTAGAAGGGAGTGTTGTCATTGGTTTTGCGGGGACCTGGTCAACTACTCCATGTTTTAACTCTTCATTGATTTCTCTGAGGTCTTCACTTATCTTATTGTCTCCAAACTTCTTTTCTTACTTCACTGTTCATACTGAATCTTCTTGCCATTTCTATATCCTTCTTACTATCTCCATATCCTATTCATTGGCTCTACGCCACGCTACTGAGTCTAGTGGTGGTTCGTTCTTTGCGATATTTCCTAAATCTCTGCTCTTTACTCTTGCCACCAATTACTACTATAGCAGTTTGTTCTATGGTCCATACTAGTACCTTCATCATTTCTAAATATCCCCAACCTCACGGGTCTGCTATTTATACTTCTATGGTTTTCTACTGGTTGGTGGGCTGATCCTTAGGTTCTACCGTATTTGTCTATCCAGTGGAATTTTACTATTGCTGCAGACCTTGTGCTGACTTGTCTTGTCCTCTGGGCTACACTGGGTTCTCTTTCTAATATCCTCGAAACTTTCTTAATCTTTTTCCGAGTGATCTTCCTTCCAATATCCTACGTGAACTCTCATCAAATTTCTTATGGTCATATGTGCCTATGCTGATAGGGACTGTGGTAAACATCTTATATCTTAACGGGTTTCGGTATCCCTGTTCTGGTGTTTCGCGTCCTGGTAGAGTCTATTTCTCATATAAGGTAGGTATGAGATAGGCTCTGTCAGGGCAGCTTCCTTATCTGGTGTCATTGGAGGGTTCAAATACTAGATGGTTTAAGGTCTCATCTCTATCGGATTGTTTTGGGTAAAGTAATTAACTGTTTATATTTCTTAGTTGGGGATCAGGTTCGGGGTTCGGGTATCTAGAGTTCTCTAAATCCTTTTTGGCATCTAGGTCCATTAGGGCTCTCAAGACTTATCTGGATTTCTTGCTTCTGTTATCTTTCTAGCTATTCTTCGTTACTCGGGGAGCTCACTATCTATAAGAAGATCTCGAGGGCTATTAATATTTATTGGAAGAATTTCCTGAAGAGGAAAGGAATCTTACTTCTATTGGGCAACTCCAATACTTGCTGGGGGCTTTCTCTATTCTCTTGGCTACTATAGGATCATGTACTTTCTTACTGATCTGGTCATGTATCTCTATCTTTTCTTACTTCTGGCTACCTAATCATCCTTACATTTTCCTTACTTCTCTTCTAACTTTCTCTTTCTCTTTTACTTTCTTGGATAACTTTCGTTTGGAACTTACTATCTGGTTCTCTATCTTGTGCTGAACTTCGAGGAGTGATCTAGAATGATTATGGAATTATTTCCTCTCTAGAGTAAGGAAAAAGGATTCAAAAGACTTAGAAATACTTGCTAACCTATCTGAGGATCTTGAGGACATACTCGAGGATCGGATACTGGAGAGGTAGTGACCTGCATACTAGTAGTATACAAGACCCCAACACTCTATCCACTGCAGTCACTGAATCCCTAGACCATGCTCTGATACCATCTTTGTAACATCCCCAATCCGGAGATGTTACCGGCGGGGAATAGGCCGTACTATTCCCCTAAGCCTCTGACATACTAACTGTATACTTTGCCACTGTCTGAATTTAACTATAACCTGAACATGGGACCATTGCCCAAACTTATTAACATAAATTACAAATTCTTATAACTTAATGCTACATACATTTCGACTCAACACTTAGTACTGAAATACAACTTTACTTATACACACTTTTCTGAAACTAAACTTTGTTTGACTTGACTGAATTTTTACTCTGACTGAACTCTTATACACTCTGACTCTGAACTGGTGGACTCAGACCCACTAGTGACTGCCATCAGTATCCGTCCTTTCGAGCTCATCCTCCAAGAAAACCTGCAAAACATAAGGACTAGAGTGGGGGTTAGATCGTTATACGATCTAAGTGAGTGGACAAAAAAAATGAAAAACTTTTATAATAGCATCTGGTTCTAAAACCGAAAGCTCATAAAATAGCTTTATAAAAAAACTGGTTTCTGTTTTAAAACTCTGAACTTCTTTCTAAAATTCCCTTATAAGCTGTGGTTTCGGAAAACTTTCTTTTCTAAAAGCTCTTTTGAAAAATGTAACTAAAAACTAAAATCTCTTTCTGAAAACTGTGTCTCTGTCTGAAAAACTTGATGTATGAGAGTGTTACATATCGCCGTCCCCACATACGCCTAACTGTAGCCAGCAATGAAAATCCATGACTTTGGGGAGTTACGTATCGCCATCCCCCAAAGCATGCCACTACTGTCTCTGAATTTGGTGGTCTTGGGGGCGTTACGTATCGCCGTCCCCCAAGCCCCAAACTAGAACTGGGGGTGCGGATCTATCCTCCCACCCAAGCTCTGAACTAAAGTCCAGGTACATGAACCTATGCCGTCATTCTGGCTCTGAAACTAGGATCTAGGGGCGTTACGTATCACCGTCCCCCTAGTCCTCTATATATGCACATGTCTCTGTCCGTCATTTCCAAGCTGTATCAAGTTGCATACTGGGGTGATTTTTTCCCTCATGCCCCGAAAAATATAAAATCATACTGGAAACATCTCTTTTCTAAATCATTATCATCTGAAAAATAACTGTAAATAAATAAAGGCTAACGCCCTATGTGATGGAAAAAGTAAGTCTGATCTTATAAAGAATAAATAAATCAATAAATGAAATCAACTTAAAGAAAGAGGTGTCCACTCACAGTGCATAGAATCTGGCTGGAACTATACTGCTTTGTCGAAGGAGATCGCAATTCCTGCAATGCTCTAAAGGTGATAGCCTGATTAGACTAAAAGTTACGAGATGAATTCTAGAACTAGGCTAAACCACTAGTTTTAAATACGTAAAGTCATAATTCAATATATCATGTTGTACTAGAATGTATTATGAGCATAAGAACTGATTCGAGATCTTAAGGGTGGTCTCTAATACGTTGGGGTGGAACTGGAATGGTTTAAAATCAATTTGGCCGAATTTTATCTTCGCGTCGCGACGCAAGGGTCTTGCGCGTCACGACGCGCATCACCCATACACTTTCCATAATTCCAGCATGCGTCGCGACGCAGACCAGCTTCCCAGTTTTCTGTATTTTCTTTCCTTATGCGATTTTTACCCAATTTCATCCCCAATGCAAATGTAATCAATCAAATACACCATCCATCACTTCATATCAATTCTACACATACTAAACTACCATTTTATCATCATTAATTACTCATTTAATCATAAATCCATTATTCCTAAATCAAACTTTAAAACTTTTCAAACTCAACACTTAACTCCATAACTCATCTCTTTACTAATTAATCACTAATATGCAACATATAATCATGTCTCTACAACATTCATATCATCAATTTGTAAAAATCTCATAACTTAGGATTTGGGTTTAGTTTTATTACCTTATTTTTTTTGTTGGATCTTCATCTCTTCCATTAAGTTCCATGGATACCAAAGCTCATTTGTTTCTCTCTCTCTCTTCTCTTCTTTCCTTCTTTCTTATTCTTTTCTCTTTTTCTTTCTCTCATTTTTCCCTCACGTTTCTTCCTTCTCTTTGTTTCCAAATTTTTTGATGAATGAATAATGAACCCTTTATATAGGGGGGTCATATGATATTTGGAAATATGGAGAAAAATCTAGAAAGTTTGAGATTCCTCCATTTAACCCCGAATTCACTATTCATCTGAATTTGGACTTGTATTTTTTACCAGCTTCTGGTCCGCATTTGGGAAAATATTCAACGTAGAAGTTGTAGATCTCGATCTCAGCTTTCCGATGATATAAAATTCATAAAAATCGGAGTTCACAGTTACGTCCAAAATACCATGGGCTGTCCAAAAGGGGACACTGTAGAGTCTCATCCCGGGACTTCGAGGAAATTCTCCGATCGTCCCTAAAGTCATTCTATGAGTATTTTGAGTCTCAACATAACTTATTTTATGTGTCTCCATCCCGTATGTAATAGTACAGTCGTATACAGTAGTAAAAACTACAGGTCGTTACATGCCCTAACTAGAATAGAAAATCAAAGGTTTTCCAAACATGAATTTCTAAACCAACAACCTCCAATAATCATAATATTACCACATTCTCAACATACTACCAACTCCCAAACTTCATAACTCACAACTTAAAAATTTGGGTCAAATGTTTCTTACCTCTAATCAACGTCCTTATTCCCTAATAATGCCCTCTGATCTTCTTTTTCTTCTTTTTGGGTTTATTTGGATGGATTACTCTTGTTGAGCTTCAATTTTTTGCCAAGAAAATTACAAAATTTCTCTCATTCTCTCTCTCACTCTCACGGCCAAGACAAAAAATGAATAAAAAGATTTTCACCATTTGTTTTTTATATTTTCTCATCATTTACTTCACCCATTTTCTAGAAAAGTCTAGGTAATTTAGTTTGTTGGGCCTTTGGCTTTCTTTCTTTTACTTCTTTTAATAGTGTTGGGCCTAGTTAATAAACAAAGGAAAAATTTGGGCTAAAATTAAATCAAATTAAGTTAGACTAACTTAGGCCCATAATTAAGTAGATGTCTATTGTCTCTAAGTCGATCCCGGAATTATTCACTAGTGCCTGGAAAAGAAAATCCCCTGCATCCCCTAGTCAAACTAAAAAAAATATTTGGGGTCGTTACAACTCAAGAACAATTCTAGGAGTTACAAGAGTGGTCATAACACTCTAGAATGACAACAAGTCATCAAATAACAAAATTTAACTAATATTACACTAATATTATTCAATCAAACTTCACATGCATCTAGCCTCCAAATCCATCCTCCAAATCAAAAAGCCCCAAAATATAAGAAAGGAAGAAACTCTAGAACTATTCTAGATATTCAAGAACAAGAAACAAGCTTTATATGTTTAAGATTATTGAAGATTACCTCCAAATCTTGTAATTTCCTTAAACTTTTTTCTTGAATTTCTTAACTTTCTTCCTTGACTCTTCAAGAAAATTTTGGGAGCTTTCATTTAGTAAAGGTTTCGGCCATGGCTTCTTGTAATTGAGAAAACAATTTTTTTTTTACATTAAAAACAAGCCAAAACCGACTTAGGGAGGGGTATTTTAGTCATTTGGTCATTTTAATCTAATTAAATAATAATAAACTTTAAGTTAACAAATCCAATTTGTAAACTTTAAGCTTAATAAAACCATGCCATATGTAACCAATAATAATCAAACATATTGCATAATAATTATGTAATATTGATAGAATTTAATTATCTAGATATTTAACATTTAAACATCTAAATAATTAATTAATGCGATTATTATTATATAAGTATTTTTATTTACATTAAATAACAAATACATATATTAATGGCATGTGTCAAAATCTCATTTGACAAATAATTAATATGTATCAAATCAAATTTTGTATCAAATACAAATACAAATTAATTAATAATTGACCGAAAATGCCCCTAATACATGTATTTTCGTTTAAGCGTTTAAACGACTCGAATTAACTCATTTAATAAGATAAAGTATTATCAATAATATATATTATTCATAATGTGTTTCTCAAGTGCTCAATGAGTACACTTCATATTGTGAGACTCTCTAAGTTTAGGTTTATCCGTCACGGAATCCAATTTCGTGTCCATAAGTTTAGATTCGAATTTTCTACTTATATATATCATATACGTAACTATAGAAACTAATGGAACCCCAAGAGTACTGAAACTAATTCAGTAACACTCAATATCAAACGAATCAAATCATATAAAATTTGATTTCTTACACTGACCAATTTCATCACGATGGAATCGTAGAAGAATAACATTGAGTAAGAATCATATTCATTAAATAACCTTAGAACTAATTACCATAAATTCATATGTTTGATCATATCAAACATCTTTCAACAATTCAAAGACTCATGATGAATTTTAAAGATATAGTTTTCAAAACTTCAAATCGAATATCTTTGAACCATTCAAAATATTCTATCCGTGTTTCATCAGAAACATATTGAAAGTTCTCGAACCATTCAAGACGTTCAATATATATTATTTTAGAAACATGTAACTAAGTCATGACAACTCATTAACTAAGTTACGAAATAAAGAAAATTATCGATGGCAATTTATAATTCATTAAACTACATACATCCAATGTATTAGTTTAATAATTTTGTGGTCCAATGACGATCATTGGTTAATTGAGATTTAATCACATTCCCGAATACAATATTCATTAAATGGATAAGTATATGTGGTGTGATCTCGTATCAGACCAACCTTTACTATACAGAATAAACATCTAATGCTTAAGTGATAAAATCTCATAAAGCACTATTCTAAGTTATTTACTTAATCGAATATTTTTCTTAATGTTTATCTTTTCATCAATGACACTACTAGTCATATTAAAATATGAAATAACTGTTTATAAAGAACAAGTAACTATCCAATAGTCGCAAGTTTTGATATCAAATATCAAAACAATCATTAAGCAATATTTTAAATAACTAGACGGGAGATCTGGTATCCAATACCTACAGTTGTCGTATTGTGAGAATCAATATTCTCTATACACAACTATACTCATCTCCTTCCTTTAGCTTTATCATTTGCCTTCAACTATTCACAATAATTGTAAATAATTGATTAGCAAACTGTGTCAGACACATTACCTCTAAAGGTCACTAAAGCCAAGAAACGTCATTATCAGATAAACAAATACCTAATGAGGTTTTCTTAATGCCAGTCAAGAATCTCGAGACATGAACTAATTCACGTCAATTCTTACTACATAAGAAACTATTCTCTCTTCATAAGCATATCCTAAAATGAATATCTATTTAGATTACCTAATGTGACTTAGTAACTAAGTCACTAACCATCTTGATTTTCCAAGAAAATTGGAACAACAGTTCCCGATGGTTTTGTCTAATCTAACAATATCCAAGCCTACTATTAATCTAGAACATATTCTAGAAATCTGCAACCATAAGGAAAGTCAGAAAACATATATATAAAATATGCATGCAGTGGATTAGAAGTTTAATTCTATATACAAAATAGAATAAAGGAAACCTAAGTGCCAATTTTCATAATATTACACACTGCCTTAGTAATGGATTTTTAACCTAGTAGTGCCTCCCACTACTTTACATAATACCGTCATCCCCAACGGAAAATGGGAATTCAATAATTAAATCGAATTTCATAATAGGAAGTAGACCCCGTGAATATATTTCTACTCACAGCTTTGGCACGTTCTCGCCTACGTATATTCACAGGTAGACAACTCATTGTCAATCACACTCATTGTGACTCCTGATTTTGCTCCTAACTGTTTCTCGTTATGACAGCTTTAGCATGTTCACAATGAGGCGTGTTAAGGCTTCACTTGTCAGTGACAAACTCAAACTACCGATGTAGTCCTGACAGCTTTGGCACATTCAGGATTTTCACTTTCACTTGAATTTGTCTCTTATCATATAAGTTCTACTGGCACAAATGAACTACCATCAGCCATAACTGTACAGCTTTGGCACGATACAGTTATAGCATCAAGAAAACATTTGCATCCGTACTGACAAGGCGGACCAAGAAACAAGTATTCATAATACTAGTTACTTTAATACCTTATTTAAGCGAGGATATTCCTAAAGAAGGTTTCACTCTGCATTAAATACAGAATTTAATCTAAATCAATTTCTCAACAGTTTAATTCTACCTGGGAAAACATAACTAACTTAACTATTAAATCTCTGTTATGTTTTCCGTTAAAGTAGAACCAAAAAGTTAAGAAATATCTAAATTACATGCATGTGCAAATCTCAAAATTGGATTATATATCATATATCAAGTATGACAAATGTAATGGATGAAGGATCAAACATGCTCTGATACAATTTTGTTGGGGTTTTAGCGCGGGCGCAGCGGAAGCGCGCGGTTCGGGCAAAATCGTAACTTTAAAAAATTTTAAAATAATCAAATAAATTATTCAATATCCAATATGAATAATTCATTCATATTTCACATAAACATATTTATTCGATATCAAATAACGACATAAATAGGTTAGAAACATCGTGAAATGTTTACGAAAATGTTTTTCCGCAAAATGACATAAAACATGTTTTTGTCCGAACCGACCAACCAATACACTTGAGGGTTCCCCAGGTCAGCCCCAATAGTACTTGGGGAGTTCATAGGCTGCCCGAACAATGACCAATTCATTGTTTGGACAACGGACACCCGGTAAGCCCGACACTCACCCGGTAATACCGTTTTTCGCATATTTCAACTCCGAAATAATTCCGGCAATTGTTCCAATGCCCAAAACACATCCAATATACTACAAGAAATTATATTTTTTGATATTATTTCGCCACTAAAAAGGTCATTTTAATGGCAAAATTAGTGGCGAAATAAAAATTCACCACTAAAAATCTATATTTAGTGGTGAAAAATAATTTCGCCACTAAAATTAACTTTTAATGGAGAAAAATATATCTTTAGTGAGGAAAATTTTTTCCCATTATTTGTCAAAAATTTTGGCGCCCCCTTATCTTTGCGTCCTTCTATCCACTGCCCCCAACATTTTTTTTATTTATTTACAAATTAAGTGCATCAAATTAACGAAACCCACCGAATTAAATCCCTCACCATCTTCTTCTCAGAAAATCCTTCTCGTTCAGGTTTCAGAAAATCCTTCTCCTTAGAAAATCAGTTCATCAAATGAAACCCTCACCACTTCTTCTTCATCAAAAATCATTCTTCTTCACACAGTGAATTCAAAAATCATTCTTCTCCACGCACGCAGTTGTACAGGTAATAAACGTTTTTTCTTTATCATATTTCTCCACGCACTCAGTATCTGCCTAAGGTGATTGACCAAAAAAAATATCTTTTTATTGTTGTTGTCATTATTATTATTATTGGAATTGTAGAAATTTTTGATTTTTTTGGTTAATTTTGTGTTCTGTTGTAATTGCTATTAGCTTTATTAGTGTAAACGATTAAAGTTTAGGTTTTTGAGAATGTTGGGAAATAAAATGCAGTCTTTGAATTTTCGTTACACATATGTGAGGCTTTGAGTAAATTAATGATTGTATTGGAGTTGAATTGCATGTAATTTTGTGTAACTTCTTAGTGATTGATTGTGGTGGTTCTGTTATATTCTGAAGGAAAATGTTGAGATATACAGAGTGGAATGAAAATTTTAATCTTTGGACTTTCATTTATTAGGTTGCTTAGGGAGTTAGTGATTAACTTGTAGTTCATTGGGAGAGAAATGGGAGAAGTGATTTTTAGCGGTGAGTTATAGAGTTGAAGGGAGGCTGTTATTCCTGATTTGTTGGTTGGAATTAATGAGACGAAATAAACGGGGAGGATGGACCAGCCAAATGCTTCCATAGGTGAATCTGTGAATGGAATAGAGACAAAAAACAATAAAAGTTTATTGATGGGTTAAGTAATTTATGATTTTACCCTTCTGTTGTGTAAAAATTAATGATTGTGGATGTGTGTATAGAAACTTCGGCACCTAGCCTGATTTAGATAAAAAAAAAAGTTCCTCATTATTTTGTTGTTAGGGATGCCAATTAGTGAATGAAGCAGGTCTCTTCCTAGCGAGTTTAATATCAACCAAACTATGGAAGGACTATAAGAATGGTGCTTTGTCATTTCCTTACTTTTTTTCGTCCTACTAGCAATCATGGTGACTGATAATATTAACTTGATTATTTGAGTGAATTTTTTAATCAAAATAAATGTCACATTCTCTTTTGATTTATTCAGATCCTAAAATTTTGCAGATTACGATCTTTTCTTGTTGAAATATTATGTATGTGGGGTTTATGTTTATTCTATATTCATTGGTTTTTTGTTTTTCATTTTTTTGACACTATGGAATTTGTTATAGACAAGTGTGAGGAGATGGACAAGCCATGAAACAGAATTTCGTCCGTACTTTGTGCTTGGGGATTTGTGGGAATCATTTAAGGAATGAAGTGCTTATGGAGCAGGAGTTCCTCCTTTTTTGGATGGGTATGAGTCTGTCAAGCAGTATTATGTTCCTTACTTATCTGGTATTCAGTTGTATATAGACCCATTGAAACCTTCCCCCCAGGCTGAAGTGAGACATTTCCCCAGAATTTCACAGTTATCGGAGTTATCTTTTAGTAACTGGTTTTTGCTTCCAATTGATATTTTTTTTGATGTGATTTGATAAAACTTTGCAGTATTAAATATTAATAAGCAATAACCATAGCTTTGTTTCTGGCATCTTATAATTTTCTATTAGTCTGCAAAGAGCAAAAATCCCAGCCTATTTTGTTTAGCCATTGAAGCAGCCCCTTGTTTTTGTTGGAACTGATGGATGTTCATGTTGGCTTAGCTAGTTGTATAGGCTTCATGATGTAGAGTTGATTTCTAGAATCAGATTAAAATGAACTCATAAATATAGGAAGTGGTGAGTTTCATGGGTTTACTCATCTTGCAAAAAACAATATAGATGAAAAATATCTCATATCAGCTATCAGCTGAGAATTGATATTGGAATAAGAATATAAGGTTAAGGTAACCCTCAACTCTCAAGTTAGTTTTTAAGTTGAGTTAGACATGAATTTCAACATGATATCAGAGCCAAATTCAGTAGGAGTGGATAATATTACACACTGCAATAGTTATGGATTTTTAACCCAGTAGTGCCTCCCACTACTTTACATAATACCATAATCCCTAATGGAAAATGGGAATTCAATAATTAAATCGAATTTCATAATGGGAAGTGGACTCCGTGAATATATTTCGACTCATAGCTTTGGAACGTTCTCGCCTACGTATATTCACAGGTAGACAACTCATTGTCAATCACACTCATTGTGACTCCTGATTTTAGTCCTGACCGTTTCTCGTTATGACAGCTTTGACACGTTCACAAGGAGGCGTGTCAAGGCTTCACTTGTCAGTGACAAACTCAAGCTACCGATGTAGTCCTAACAGCTTTGGCACATTCAGGATTTCCACTTTCACTTGAATTTGTCTCTTATCATATAAGTTCTACCGGCATAAATGAACTACCATCAACCATAACTGTACAGCTTTGATACGATACAGCTACATCATCAAGAAAACATTTGCATCCGTACTGACAAGATGGACCAAGAAACAAGTATTCCTAATACTAGTTACTCTAATGCCTTATTTAAGCGGAGATATTCCTAAAGAAGGTTTTACTCTGCATCAAATACAGAATTTAATCTAGATCAATTTCTCAACAGTTTAATTCTATATGGGAAAACATAACTTAACTTAACTATTAAATCTCTGTTATGTTTTCCGTTAACGTAGAACCGAAAAGTTAAGAAACATCTAAATTACATGCATGTGCAAATCTAAAAATTGGATTATATATCATATATCAAGCATGACAAATGTAATGGATGAAAGATCAGACTTGCTCTAATACCATTTTTTTGGGTTTTAGCGCAAGCGCAGTGGAAGCTCGCGGTTCGGGCGAAATCGTAACTTTAAAAACTTTTAAAATTACCAAATAAATTATTCAATTTCCAATATGAATAATTCATTCATATTTCACTTAATTATTTTTATTCGATATCAAATAACGATATAAATAGGTTAGAAACATCGTGAAACTTTTACGAAAATATTTTTTCGTAAAAGGACATAAAACACGTTTTTATCCGAACCGACCAACCAATACACATGAGGGCTGCCCAGGTCAGCCCCAATAGTACTTAGGAAGTTCATAGGCTGCCCGAACAGTGACCAATTCACTGTTTAAGAACATCAAATCCCTAGGGTTTAATATAGTCAACCTTTTAAATTTACGATCTCTAAATAACACTCGGAACTCGCTTCCGAAGTATACCACAGCCATGGATTTACTAGATCGCAAATACGTACCTGATACCTATGCCATGTACAAAGGACTGACGAGCATCAATCCACATCCAATGAACAGGAGGAGGTCTGATCTAAATAGATCGGTGACGTGACTGCCATCAAAGTGTGGATGATATCTCATATATCCACAGTGGTATCTCAAGTCGAAGGACCACTATGCTACTCGACTCGAGAAGATTCCTATTGACGTTGGTGTACCATCTATTAGTAAATCTTCAGTGAGTCATTCAGTGTATATCAAATAAATACCTACATGTCTATATGAGTCTCCCTAGACTCATGGTTCATTGGGATAAATCATAGGACCAAGTCACGATATACGACATGTACTGGTCTCAGCGGATTTTAGTAACCGACCCGTGTCAGTAAATCTTGACCATAAACTTTATTTGAGAAAATACAATTTATAGTGACGCTTCCCAATGTCAATTACAAACTACGTTGTAACTGCGCACTACGTTGTAAATCCTAAGGTCTTTGTCTAATATATACATATCTTTAAATCATATTTAGTTTCAATCTAATAGTAATTAGATCGAATATGCATATAAAAACAAAAGGTGCTACCATTAAGTAAGTAATATTATGGAAAAATGAATTGTTCGTATTCATGAATCGGACATAAATACGATCCGGATTGGCACTTCGAGCACCAACCCTAACATCTTATTCTCATAATAATGACGATATTGGATTAAGACGTGTTCTAGGTGTATACTTGTCAAAGTGAACTAATGAGCTTCGTAACTACACCCTTACAATAATGACGGTATTAAGTTACTACGTTATCTCATCACGCTATATCTAATGTTTTACGTTCCGAGCACTTATACCCTCACACTATCGACGATCTTGGGCATAAGTAGTAGGAACTCATTCATCTCCGTATTGACAAAACGGACCATCCAATAATGCTCCAATATTATTAATACTATTTACTTAAATAAAGTAATCATCTAATCATGGGAGATTTATGACAATCAAGTCATTAACATTCTTGGGTCAAAATAAAAATTTTAATTTAAAATATGCAATGTATATCCAATATGACTTATGTATAATTAAATTAAAATTACAGAGGCATAGATTTAAAAACATGTCAAACATGCAACATGTGTTGTCTAGTTAAAATCAGCTCTGATACTGTTATGTTGGGGCAGTTGTGGGACCCAAAGGATCGAATCGGTGCCCCGCGTAGTAGAAGTGGGTCTAACCTATGGATATCAAGCATGAGTGTATTTTTAAATAATTTAATGGAATACTATATTTCATTACGAGTGTAAAGGAAAAAACCGGGACTAAATCGGAGTCCGGAAACTCAAAAACATGAGAAAATAAAAATCGAGAGCGACTCGCGTACACGCGCACATTGTAGTGCCCAACACACACTTTCATGTATTTTTTTAATTCATTTCAAAAACAATATTAAGCATTAGCTTTCTGGAATTCCAGAGAGCTGATGCAAATTGGGATTTTCACCTAATTGTCTTCCGATCCTACCTAAATATTTTTAAACATCCAAAATTTAATTTTTAACATCAAAATCAACATCAACACATGTTATAGTACAAAAATTATATTTTTCAAAATATCAAATATTTTTACAAAAATAATAATTTATTCTAAATAAGCATTTACGTAAATTTGGAATCCAAAAACAAACCAAATTAGAATCCCATAATGAAATGACTCATGAACAATTCTATGTCACTCAAAGGTGGTCATGTGATTCTAGAATGGTAACCATAACTCCAAGCTTTCATTTAAAGTTCCAAAGTCTTAATTTCAAATTTATGTCAAACATAAATATTTTGATCCAATCACAAGCATATTGTGTTTATGCTTCCAAAGCGTCCATACAATATTCATTAGCCTAATTTCAACATCAAACTATGTTATCATGTATCTAATACATAATACATCACTATATGTTTCATTAAAGATAACTCAAAAATGAAAAACATAACTCTAGAGAAGATCAACCTTACTTAGTAAGGTTGATTCCTTGTTGAAATATTGTGGAGAACTTCCAAAGTTTGCAAGCTTGTCTCCAAGATCCAATCTTGATTCCAATGCTGGCAAGCTTCACTTCAAGATCCAATCTTGATTTCTCATTGTTGAAATGTTGTAGATAACTTCCAAAACTTCTCCAAACACTTCTTTTACAAAGGTTAATATTTCTAAGACTTGCTTGTTTTAGCTTTCATAAGCTTAACATTCTCAAGCTCAAGCTTATCAAGCTTATTTAGCTTAATTAAAACCTTGCTCAAGCTTGCTATTTTATAGAAAAACGTATGCAATTTTTAATTCATAAAAGTCCTAATCAAATATTAGGTAGGCTTAATCCAATATGTATAATTAGGTGTGACTAATCACCTTTGTCTACCACTTTGATTTAATCTAATTAAATCAAGATAAAGATTAACAAATGGATTAGTTAATGTCTATCACTTTGATTTAATCTAATTAAATCAAGACCAATACACCTATGATTTCATATTTGTAATTATCAAAATATCCTCCAATGGTAGAGATATTTATGAAATTACAACAAAGCCCTTATGTGATTTTGGATTAATCCAATTGGGTCAAAGTAAATAATTAATGTTATCTGATAACACTTAATTATTTTAGTTGATAATTATAATATCGAATATTGTTTATTATAAAAAATTATTTGCTACCCAAGTGCTCAACAAGTACACTTCATATTGTGGGACTCTCTAAGTCCAGAAACGGTCGTTATATAAGCCTAGCTAATATGTACGTAATTCGGCCACCTCCGAATTCGCGAAGAACATAACGACCTTTCTAAACTATATAAGTCGAGGTCATCACATATGTTTAATAATCCCTCATCGTAGGCTATCCGAGTTGTGCTTAGGAAACATAGATTACACCGTCAAGTTTCAGAGGCGCACATCTCATGTCGACATGTCCATGATTCTTTACAACTAATCAGAAATAATTTCTGATATATGTGATCCACCCTAGGTGATCGACTTTGGCCCAAAGTCTTAAGAATCATGACTTACTCACATGGATACCTAAACCACTTATGGTACACATATGTGCCGACAGATTCTATCTTGATACGCACTTGATTAACGAGTGCATCGGTCCACACCCAACGAACATCTAGAGGCCAAACCATGAAATATTTCTGACATACATGACATCTAAGTGTGGAGGATCTCACACAAAATCAATGATATCCTCTAGTCAAAGGATCACATATGCTACTCGACTCGAGGAGATTCCTATTGACGGTGGTGTGTATTTCCAATTATTGGGAATCACCTGTGAGTCATTTAGTATTTGTTCCAATGAATACACACACGTCGATGCGAGCTTCCAAAACTTATGGTACATCAGGTTAAACCATTGGAACTCCAATTCCAATATACGACATGAGCTAGTCTTCTAGGTTATAGGAATTCGACCGTATTCCAAAACCAACGATTAGGAATATTTACTTTAAGAATAGTTTATAATAGTAATATTATCCTAATATCGGACCACATAGTGTCCAGTATTACTACATGACTATTCTGATGTCGATGTCATTCTTAACATATTTACATATCAACCTAATATGCACAATAACATTACCATTAATAATGTTTGAAATGAAAATGTAGTTATTTTATTAATGAATTATAAAATATAATGTACAATACATTATTCGGATTGACGCTCCAAGTACCAACTCTAACAATAGTATCCCAACTCACAGCACCTGGAACACCACAACAAAATGGTATTGCAGAGAGGAGATATCAGACACTACTAGACATGATAAGATCTATGTTTAGTTATAGTTCATTACCTAGTTCATTATGGGGATATGTATTGCAAACAAAAATATATATCCTTAATATAATTCCATCTAAATTTATTCCTAAGACTCCCTTAGAGTAGTGGAGTGGTCGTAAAGCTAGTTTACGATATTTTCGTATATGGGGTGTCCAACACATGTGTTGATGAACAAGAATACAAAGTTGGAGCCACGTTCTCAGATGAGATGGAGGCCGGGAATGAATTAATTTTGATGAGGAGTTTGACAGAGTGTTTGAGGTGTAAATGGGTAGATTTTGGCCTAGAATGGGAAGGTATGAGAGAGAGTTCAAGAGGGGTCATGGGGATAAGGAAGATGGTGACTTGGGAAAAATCAAGATGACTATTCCTCCATTTCAAAGAAAGAGTGATCTTGAAGCTTACTTAGAATGAGAGCGTAAACTATAGCTGATTTTTAAGTGCCACAACTATTCCGAATTAAAGAATGTGGAGTTGGCCATTATTGAATTTACAAATTATGCGCTTGTTTGGTGGACTAGATGATGACAAACATTAGGAGAAATAGGGAGCTCCCGATCACTACATGAGCAGAATTGAATATGAGGAAGTGGTTTCTACCTTGCCACTACTACCGAGACTTGTACCACAAACTTCGGAATCTCACACAAGGGTTTCGAAGTGTAAAAGTATACTATAAGGAGATAGAATTTCCATGATATGAGCTAATGTGAAGGAAGATCGAGAGGCCACCATGGCACATTTCATGATTGGGCTGAATAGGAAATTGGTAGTGTTGTGGAGTTGCAGCATTATATGGAGTTAAATGATATAGCACACATGGCAATGAAGATAGAGCGGCAATTGAAGTGGAAAATATAGTGAGAAGTAACTCGGGTCTGAGCAATATATGGAAGCCAAAATATAAGATAATAGTAGGGATAACACCATATCTAGGTTTTTATCAAAGTCCCCAAAACCAAGGGAAGATTCCATCACCGAGCGTAAGCCAAAACTGACACATCACCAAACAAGATTCGTGACATTAAATGTTTCAAGTGGTTATGGAGTGCTCACATAGCTTCGCAGTGCCCTAATAAAAAGAACATGTATATATGGGGGTGATAATGAGTTGATTTCAGACGATGAAGATGTTGAGGATGAGATACATGCATTGGAAGATGCTGTTAGGGTTGGTGCTTAGAGCGTCAATTCCCTGTTGTATTTCATTGTAAATACTATTGTAAACGTTTTATTATGAATAAAATAAACAGTTTCTATAATATAATATATCTATTGATATGGTAAAGACGTAATTGACCTTAGAATGATTAGTCATGATGCAGTTGCAAAAGCGTCGCAACTGACATTAAGTTGTATCATGATGTTGTCATTCTTAGACAGTTTCTGGTCAAGGTTTACACTACTTGGTCAGTAAAGTAAATCCGTTGAGACCGGTATATATTGTATACTGGAATATTGGATTCTATTGGTTTCTTAATGAACCATGAGTCTTGGAGAGTCGTATAGACGTGTAGGTGTTTATAGCGGATAAACACTAAATGACTTACCGAAGATTCTTAATGGATGGTACACCAACGTCAATAAGAATCTTCTCGGGTTGAGTAACATAAGTGATTCTTCGACTTGAGATACAACTGTGGGCACATGAGACATCTTCCACACTTAGATGGCAGTCATGTCACCGATCTATTTAGATCAGACTTCCGCCTGTTTGTTGGGTGTGGACAGATCCTCAGGGTGTCCTGTGTGTGTCAAGATAAGATTCGTCAGTTATGTGTACAGAGCATAGGTAGTCCATATATGATTAACAATCAGATAAAAACCATGGGCCATGGTATACTTTAGAAGTGAGTTATAAGTGTTCTTTTAGAGATTGCTAATAGAGACGTCTACAGGATTGTCCTATAGAGATTTGACGTTTACATCTATATCTTTAGGATATATCCGGATACCTTTGACAGACGAATTAAACATATGCCATGACCTCGACCTGTATGATTCAACGAGTTTATCAGTGGTCGTCATAATTTACAGGTGGGTAAATTATGGATATGAAATTGGATTTCGTGACAGATATGTCTGAATCTAGAGAGTCTCACAAGTGAAATATACTCATAGAGCACTAAGACAACTATTATGAATAATACTGATTATTTATAAGTTGTTTAAAAGTTAAACGAAAAATACATGCAAAGGGACCTAATAGTCATTTCCTAATTAATGTGTATTTGTATTTAATGAATGATTTTATTAAATACACATTAATTAAATGTCAAATTGTGATATTTGACATATATCATAAATATATATATGTATTTGAATATTTAAAGTAAATATAATACATATATTTAAAATATTTATATTTTAATAATTATTTAATTATTTAATTGTTAAATAATTAAAGTAATAAAATATAAATATCTTAAGTTATGATTACTTTAGGAAATGACTTTAGTTATTTTATTTGACTTGTTGTAAATCATTAAATGTTGTAATAATCAAATACACAAGTTGATTAATGAATTAATGAAACAAAAAAAAATATCTAGATATTTATTTTGCTCACAAAATTCGGCCAAGGGTAATTTTGGAGAGTATAAATTATTTTGTTTCATTTTTTCATTCATTAGGTTAAACAAGTTACCAAAAACATAACAAAAAGGTTGAGAGCAAAGTTGAAGAACCAAATAGAAAAAGCTTGGAAATATTTAGATTTTGTAAGTTTTTTCTTAAACCTTTCAACTAAGAAATTGTTTCTATCATGCTTAGCTTCAACACGTGCTGCTAGGATGTTGACTCTACACTTTTAATTTGTGTTTAAGTGGTTGTGAACTTGTTTGGATGAAAGCATGTATGATAACAAAGTGACCTTGAAATAAGTTCTTAAGCTCTCTTTTGATTATTTGATAATCAAGTTGCCATTCTAGAGTTGCTAAGCCACTCGTTGATGACCTAGAATTATTCTTGAGTTGTTTCTTGGTGGTGAGACTTGTCTGGTGTAGCAAAGATTGAATTAAAGTATTTTTTAATTTGGTGTAATTTGTCAATTTGAAGAAATTGTAAAGTTATGATTCATAACCCTTTCCAAATTTGGGGCTTTTCATATATGTGATGTATTATGATTTGTATATGATGCATATTAATTTTTGGGTTGATTGGATTTGATCTTGACATATTTTGAATAAAAATGGACCAAATTACAAAAACTGAAAAATTGAGGACTGTTCGGCAATTTTAAGAATTTTGGGGGTTTTGTTGCAATTTACTTTTGATGTGTTTTACATGTTGGAAATTTATGAGGGAAAATATATCAATATTTACCGCCCCTTTTACTTAATATTTTGTTTAGTTTCTCGGGTTTGATGAACGTTTTGATATGTTTTAGTTTATTTTGCAGATAAAATAATATTGGGACTTAATGAAATCATTTAGGACGAAATATGGGTCAAATAAGGGCAAAAATTGGACTTGACATATTAATTTTGGAGATTGGAAACTTGAAAGGGCGTTTTAACGAAGTGCAGTTTTGGAAATTCCAGTTTTGTGCATCTGTCATATTTTGGGCATAACTTCTTACTCCAATATCGGATTGAGCTGATTCAAGTTCCAGATTAAACAAGACTCAAATATCTACAGCTTTGAAAGACAAAATAATTTCGAATTCTGAAGAGTTCAAGCCCGAAATTGATGAACCATCCAGAAGTGTGTTGTGTGTAATTATTAAAGTCACTTTCAAATATTTTCAAAGCAAAAAAATAAATTAATAAATAAATAATAAAAATTATCAAATCATCACCAAACATGATAAGAGATTAGTGGAGTAATTAATAATGGATTTGGTGGATCAATTAGTGGAGCAATTAATAATTGATTTGGTGGATGATTTGATGGAGGCAAAATTTTGCCTATAAATATCAAGCCATTTCATTTGTAAAATTCATACTTTCTTCTCAGGAATTCCTTAAGAATACTAAGAAGATTGTATCTTGTTTGTTTATTTACAGCTTTTAGTAATTAATTTCCGCTTTCGCACTTTCTTTTCTTTACTTTTCAGTTTTTACTTTCCGCAGTTTACTTTTACGCACAGTACTTTTCTTTCTTTAATTTTCAGTTTTTACTTTTCATTAATGAGGAGGTAACTCCCCTTTTGCTGGGGTAAAAGGTAAAACTTTTATTACTAATATTTAGATTAATCTCCTTTAATTATAATATATAAACTAGTTAAAACCTGACTTAACGAGGATACCGCCATATTGGTCGGTTGGTAATTATTTAAATTGGTTTCAACCTCACTAAACTGGATACCGCCTGATTGGTCGGTTGATAATTAATTATTAATTTGACTTAATCTGGATACCGCCTATATGGCTGGTTGGTAATTATCATGCAAAGTTAATATATTATATTAAGGGAGATATCTAAAATAGAAGTAATAAAAGTGGATCCTTTTACCTCAGAATTTTCTTTTATTGTATTTTTACTTTATTTACTTTTCAGCAATTTACTTTTCAGCATTTACTTTTCAGCAATTTACTTTTCAGCATTTAATTTTCAGCAATTTACTTTTCAGCAATTTATTTTCAGCATATACTTTTTAGCATTTACTTTTCAGCAATTATTTTCAGCATTTTTACTTTATGTCTTTTACTTTTAAGTCCTTACTAGCCCTAGTTATGTGTTAGTTATCTGGGGTTGTAATGAATTCTAATATCACCGGTTTATAATGGGTTATTTTATAGTTTGGGTAATTTAAAAGTTTACCTATTAAGTCTTAAGCTTAATGCTTCTTGTTGTCTGATCACCAATAAGATTGATGTGGTAAATCTAAAATGAACTAGACATATGGATTTTAGGTTTCAGCCTTAGACTTAATAGCCCACGATCTTCCTTGAGGATAGATAACTGTAGGCATCACATTTTCGCATGTGAAACCCGATGATGAGTCTCAGTTGGAGGCACTACCTTTTTAGCTAAGGATATTGCGGGAAACGGAGATCGGAATGGGAAATTCAGAATAAGTACGTCATCAAGTTCATTTCACAAGTTCACTGTCTTCGTTAGTGCTGCGTTCGTTACTTCGTTCGAACGTCAGGCAGATTGCGGACGTTCGTGTAGCGTTCGAATGGGCGTTCGAACGGAGTCGGTATTTCTGGTTTTGCTGCTAGCCTCGCACCCCAGCCCAATTAGCCCCCCAAAGCCCATAAAACACATCTCAATTTAATTAAATTAAACATTAAATATTAAATAAAATATTTAAACCATTTACCAATTAAATAAAACATAAAATATAATCATACCTAATAAACATAAATCAAATATATTAACTTCCTAACTAAACAAATCACATACTAAATTAAAAAGATGTCATGCCTAATTAAAATCAATCATAACAAATTAAAGATATTGACTTCCTAATCTAAACAAATTTTGTCCCCCATCAAATCCCTTGCTTTCCTTGTCTAACACCAAATCATATCTCTCTTTAATGCCAAAATCCCTTCCTTGTGAGACAAGGTAGAGCCCTAGCCATTCTCTATATAAACAACCCCTAACCAAGACATGCATCCTCTAGCTCATACAGATAACTCACACAAAAATCACAACACAAAGAGCCTTAGCCACTCACGGCAATAGCAACAAGAAGAACATAAACAATTCCCTTCATCTCCTCCACTCCATAACCGAAAATCTCCCCCATACAGCAGCCCTCCATCACCGAAAATATAACTCCAAACAGCAGCCCAAACACACCCCAAACAGCCCTTGAAACACGCTTGGACAGCAGCCCAAACCACTCCCAAAACAGTCCCTAAAATCCCTTAAAACAGTAACATAAACAGCACTTATAACCCTTGAAATAACCACACCAAACTACACTAAAAAAACCACAAAAAACACTCGAAACAGTTCGTTGAAACGTCAAAACAGGTGACCTGAACAGTGAGTAGCAAAGCAGAGACCGAACAGCAGCAGAACGGAGACCAGATGGCGAGCAAAACAGCAAAACAGTGAGCTAAGACGCTGAACCAGTGAACCGGAAGAATAATGAGCTTTTACCCATTCCGATCTCCGCGAAACGCAAGTCCGAAGACGACTTAAAAGGTTAGACCTGAGGGTACTTTCCACACTCATCTTTATTCGATTTTTGTTATTATTTTGACTGTATTTTAATTATTGTTGAATCTTGTGTGTGTATGATGCGTGTTGTGGGTATTGGATGAATGAAAGAGTGTCGTCTCTTGTGGTATATAGGATGGAAACCCAGACGTAAATTCCGTAGCCGAATCCGAATGGACGGTAGTGCGGTCTGTACTTGGGATACAACTCCACGTACCACTTGAGTAAACGGCACCTTCTTTTTTTTCATGTTGCTTTGATTTATTTATTTATTGTTCGTCACTTGAATTCTGCATGTTTCTTATTTACGTATGATTCAATCGAGCGCATGGGCTTAGTAAGTGGAATGAAAGATCCCCTATGGGGAGGAGTTAAAGCCCTTTACCACGATGCTTCGCCGCACCGGTTGATGTGTGTTCGGTTGAATGCAAGATACGTTCAATCGGGCATACTAAGTTTGATATTATTGCTTTTAATTCTTTGTATGCATAATTCAATCGAGCGCATGGGCTTAGTAAGTGCAATGAAAGATCTCTATGGGGAGGGGTTAAAGCCCTTTACCACGATGCTTTGCCGCGCCGGTTGATGTGTGTTCGGTTGAATGCAAGATAAGTTTAATCGGACATACTGAGCTTGACATTGTTGTCTTTATTATTTTTGTTGCATGCATTAGGTCTGGTTCCGTTCGAACGCGTTCTCGAACGCTACACGAACATGAACCTTCTGTTTACCGTTCGAACACGTTCTCGAATGCTACGCGAACGTACACGCACTTTCTTAGTCTTATCATGCATCAGGTCTGGTTCCGTTCGAACGCGTTATCGAACGCTATACGAACGCGAACCTTCTGTTTACCATTCGAACGCGTTCTCGAACGTTACGCGAACACACACGCACTTTCTTAGTCTCGTCATGCATCAGGTCTGGTTTCGTTCGAACACATCCTCGAATGCTACACGAACATGAACCTTCTGTTTACCGTTCGAACGCGTTTTCAAATGCTACGCGAATGCGCACCCACTGAACTGAGTCCTTTTCATCAGATTTCATACATAGTTTTCCTAGTAGCTATCCCCACATGTATGAATACAATGTGTTTAATGTATTACAATTCATATACCTATGTCATGATAACATTTGAGTATTATTTCTTGTGGTATATCGGATGGAAACCCAGACATAAATTCTGTAGCCGATTCTGAATGGACGGTAGTATGGTCTGTACTTGGGATTCAATTCCACATACCACTTGAGGAGGTGCTCACATGTATGCTTGTGTGGTTAGTATGTGTGCTTGTGTTTTCTTGAATATAATATGCCAATGAAGTTGTATGTTTGTCGCTCATTTGATGTACTTCCAAGCATGCAATCTTAGATGTGAAATATATGGTGTAAGTTTTATTTTATACATGTGAATTTAGAAGCATGATACTCTTGGAAATAAGTGCTACTTAAGCCTGATTAAATTATTACATAAATCCTTTCATTACAAGTGGCATGAGTAAGGGACCATTCTGAACCTAACGGTTTGAGGTCTTCCCTTGCGAGGGGTGAGTGCGGCCTTAAATCTCATTTTCCCAGTTCACACCGGGTGGCGACTCCATTATTCTCCGGTTTAGTCCCCCGTGGCTACTCCGTACTCCCGACCGGGCCACGAGCCCGGGACAACATGCGTCGTCTAGATTCCTGTGTCCCACAGTCTGGCGACTCCACTGGGGATAGAGAATCGGCCCCGAATATTGTCTTGTAATGTTTGGATTTATGTTTTAATTGACCGTGTCTATAGTGGATAAAATGAGGGTTTAATCAAAGGCATTTTAAGGCTAGGTAATGGTTGGGTGTCTTCCTTCATTCACTACCTTTCTAGAAGGAAAAGCTGTGAAGGCACCTATATAGCCATCTACCCGTAGCCTATTGTGATGGACTAATTTGGAGGACTCGTTGTTTATTCCTGACAACAAGCGATAAGAGCCTAAGAGGCTTGGGTATTTAAGTGAGCCTCGCTCCACCTTCCCTCTGGGGAATCTACAATGGGAAATCCATTTGACAGTCCGTCACACACCATAACTCATTGGCACGTACCTTAGTGTATAAAAAAGGGTGCGCTCACTTGGTCGCTCGAACCCTTGAGTGGGGAGACCTAGTTGTGGGCCATCCTTCGCCGTGAGAGCCTTTGTCTATACTCCTACGAACCCACCCATAGACCGGGTTTGCATGGTTAAAGTAACAATTATTTCCTTGAGTATGTGCTAATGGACCATCCTCATTTGGATGCAGTTGGACCATTGTCAGAAATGCGGACTTGCTGGGCCATTTAAACTGGGGCGAGTTCGTACCTTATGACCATTGGACCCAAGCTTCTGAAATGTTGATGGGCTATTCCGTAGAAATTATTACTTTATGTTTGCATTATCTTTTATGCTTGTGTGTGAGAACATCATCGTTTGGATCCATTTGGACCATTTGTCATGAGATATGGGCTTATTGGACCATTTAAACTGGGACAAAAACATATTTATGACGGTTGGGCCAAAGGCTTCTAAGTGTTGATGGGCCACTTTGTGCTTGTGTTCGGAACGTTACCATTTGGATTTAGTCGGGCTCTTTGTCATGAGATGTGGACTCGTTGGGCCATTTAAACTGGGATGAGTTCACTCCTATAACAATTAGCCCGAAAGCTTCTAAAATGATAACAGTCCGATTTGTTGAAAATTTTAATAATAATTTAGTATGTTATATATGTTAACCTGCATCTCATGCACCTCATGCATGCATTATCATGTTAACACCCTCTATGTCTCAAAAAGACATCATAGATACCGTTTGGGTTAGAGAAGGGACAAGGCTCATTAAAAGAACAGTAACAGTCATGAGTGAATCTGGTAATGAGGTATCCCGAATGGATCAGTTAGAGAACAGTCTCGCCAAGGTCACTGAACAGTTGCAAGCTTTGACTACTGTGTGGCTGGTATGGCTGTGCCCCGTGCTGGGGGAATTTCTGAGAATGTGAGGCGTGAGGAGCCTCCGAATGGGTTGGGGGATGATATCCCCACTTTTGATGATGATATGGCAGAGTATGCAGTAGACAGAGTATCTGGGTCTCAGGCAGAGTTACAGAAACTTCGGGATCAGGTTGAGTCGGTTACCCGCAAGATGAGGGGTAAGAACGAGGATTTGCTGGATTATGACACACTGACTTTCGAGGAACAGTTGCCGGCACAGTTCAAGATGCCTGATATGGCTAAGTTTAACGGGAATGAGGATCCAAGGGTGCATCTCCGACAGTTTGTGTCAGTCATTAGTTCAGTTGGCTTATCTCAGCGCCAAGTGCAGAAAATGTTTGGAATGTCGTTTGAAGGAGCTCCCGTGGTATGGTACCACAGTTTGGAGAAGAAAGTGAAGGAAGATTGGAGGGAGTTGGCTGACGCTTTCCTGAAGCAGTATGTCACTGACCTAGAGATCGATCTGTCACTCCGTGATCTGGAGAATGTTAAGCAGAAAGCGGAGGAGAGTTTTAAGGAGTATGTGGACCGGTGGAGAGGTCAGTTATTGAAGATGCAGACTAGGCCCTCGGAGAAGGACCAGATTAAAATGATTATCAAGGGCACCAGACCCTCCATTTACAGCAAGTTGAGGAGGATGACCTCCATGATTACAGACTTTCGGCAGTTGAGGGAGACTGTCATGGACATTGAAGACGAAGAGGCGGAAAACAGAAAATTCTATGGTCTGAACAGGAGGCCCATTGGGGGAACATCGGGAGCAAAACCCGTTTCTGCTGAGATTGCCGCTATCCGGAACCAGCAGTTTTCCAACTTGGGAAGACCCATGTCCAATGTGCTAGAGAAATTGAAGAGGCAAGGGCTCTTAAAACCCTTGGAAGCCAAACCATTACCCAATCCCCTACCATCACATTATAACCTAAGCCTTTACTGTCACTTTCACCAACAAAAAGGCCATGACACCGACAACTGCGCCGACTCCGCCATGAAATCCAAGACCTGATAGACTCCAGAAAATACCTGACCCAGAAACAGAACAGCCTGACACACACAGAAACCCCTTACCCAACTACCGTGCCGTACCACCACCAGCCTATATGATCAATTCTGGCCTCCCAGAAAAACCTTGTCCTGAAATCCTTCACCCTCAAGCCTTTTGCCTGGGAATCTGGGATAGTACTAGTGAAGATGAGTTTGAGCAGGGAAAAAACTTTTGGCTTGATTTCTCTAGCAGTGATGAGGAAAAAGTAAGGGGAATGACGCGTAGTGGTCGTTTCTACAATGATATGGCGGAAAAGGGTAAGGAAGTTTTGACAGATGGTAGAGAAGTGGTTGAGACTGCAGAAAATACTGAAGGGGATATAGTGCTGAGGCAATTGAGGAAGACTAGAGCACAAGTGAGTATCTGGGAACTGTTATGTGCATCTCGGGAGCATAGGCAGGCTATGGTTGAGGCCTGAGCAAGATTATGGTACCGAAAGACGCCAACCCTGCAATGTTTGTTGGGTCGGTTCAGAAAGAAGCTTTGCAAATATCTTTTTCTGAGGATGAACTCCCGGCGGAGGGGAGAAATCATAAGAGGCCTCTATTTATCAGGGCCGAGGTGAGGGGCAAGAGAACTTCATGTGTAATGGTGGATGACGGTTCGTCCATCAATGTGTGCCCGCTGAAAATTCTAGCGAGATTGGGTATGAAAGCAACAGACATGGACCCCTCCAGTATGACTATTAAGGCTTATGATGACAGTAAAAGGGGAGTTGAGGGTACCTTTATGGCTATGGTCAAGGTAGGACCGATTGAAGATGAGGTCGAGTTCACAGTACTGGACATCCCGGCTACTTTCGCCTTATTGTTGGGAATGCCTTGGTTTCACAAACTTGGGGGCGTGCCTTCCACTTTGCATCAGATGATCAAGTTCCCGTATGAGGGAGAAGTTGTCACCATCCGGGCTGAGTTAGATAATGCCGTGGCCGCCTTGGAGATACAACATTTCACGAGGTTTCAGGTGTCAGCTACTTTTGAGGAGTGGGTGGATCCTAGGGTGGCTAGGATTATGGAGAAAATGAAGTTTGAGCCGGGTCAAGGTTCAAAATTGCCAGATTTCAGAGGACAGACTACTCGGAAGGGTTTGGGGTACAAGTCTGATGAAGAAAAGCCAAAGGTCAAGAAAAAGGGCCTGAAACTGATGGAATGTTTTGTGAAAGCTTCAGGATATCAAGGGGAGCCTGAGCCTGTGGAAGTTAATGGAATTGTGGTACCTGGGTTTGAGATCTTCCAGGATATGTTGGGTAAGAAGCTGATAGTTGAAGAAATTGTGGAGAAAGAAGAAGAGAATTGGGAGGAAGAACTGATGAAGTTGGAGAGCCTGACTCTGGGAGAGGACGAAAAGCCTGAGGAAGATCTGATTGCAGAGGAAGAAGTGTCTATAGATGATGAAGACATTTACCTTCCTGATTTGTTTGAATGTACTTCCGCATTATCCAATAATAAAGACATCTCTTTTGCTTACTTGTCTGAGTCATTTCCATTCACACTACACGAATCAACCATATTTGACATCAGTTCAGCTATAACTATTGCATTTAACTTGGGTACACTTGAGAACCCCAAGGAAATTCTGATTGCAAGTGAAGTAACCTCCGAAGAGAGGGAGAAACTAAAAGAAGTGTTGGTCAGATATGCCAAAGTGTTTGCTTGGTCCTATGAGGACATGCCCGGGGTAGACATAAATATTGCCCAGCACACAATACCAACTTATCCGAATATGAGGCCAGTAAAACAGAAACTCCGACGGATGAGACCAGAATGGGCTGAGAAAATCAGAGAAGAAGTTAAGAAACAGATAGATGTGGGGTTCTTGGAAGTAGTAAAATATCCTGAGTGGTTGGCTAATAGTACCGGTGCCGAAGAAAGATGGGAAGGTCAGAATGTGTGTAGACTACAGAGATCTCAACAAGCTTGTCCGAAAGATGATTTTCCTTTGCCGCATATAGATGTTCTGGTTGATAGCGCGGCTTTATCCGCTATGTATTCATTTACAGATGGGTTTTCAGGCTACAATCAGGTTCTCATGGCTGAGGAAGATAAACACAAGACAACATTTGTTACCGAGTGTGGTACTTATTGTTACAAGGTAATGCCGTTTGGGCTTAAGAATGCGGGAGCTACTTATCAGCAGATGGCCACTACACTTTTCCATGACTTGATGCACAAGAGATTGAGGTGTATGTAGATGACATGATGGTGAAATCAGAGACGAGGGTTGGGCATATTGAAGCACTGGAAAGGTTTCTTCAGAGAGTTGACAGATACAACCTGCGGCTAAACCCTAAGAAATGTGTGTTTGGGGTGACATCAGGAAAATTGCTTGGTCATACAGTGGGAATGGGCGGAATAGAGGTGGACTCCGAAAAGATCAAGGCAATCACATAAATGCCTGCACCGAAGAAAGAAAAAGAAGTCAGAGCATTCTTGGGGAAGATTCAGTACATTAGTCGGTTCATTGCCAAGTTGACATCGGTATGTGAGCCTATCTTCAAACTGTTGAGAAAAGATCAGCCAGTGAGATGGAATGAACAGTGTCAGACTGCCTTCGACAGAATCAGAGAGTACTTGGTAAAGCCACCTGTATTGAAACCTCCGAGACCGGGCAGACCTTTGATATTGTATTTGGCTATAGAATCAGAAGCACTAGGGGCAATGATGGTACAGGCAGATGAGACAGGGATAGAACATGCAGTCTATTATCTGAGTAAGAAGATGCTCCCGTATGAGGCTCGGTATCAAGAAGTTGAGAAGATCTGTCTTGCCGTGGTATGGGCTTCCAGAAAGTTGCGACATTACTTCCAGTCATACAATATCCAGGTAGTGGCAAAGGAGAATCCTCTGAAGTATCTTCATTCGGTGCCTTCACTAGTGGGAAAATTGGGCAGATGGTTGGTATTGCTGACAGAGTTTGACATTGAGTATCTCACCTCCAAAGTAATCAAAGGGCGAGCAGTAGCAGAGTTTCTGGCAATGCAACCTGTTGAGGGGGATCAATATAAGTTTGAATTTCCAGATGAAGAGATCCAAGCAATAACAGTCCAGAGATGGAAGATGTATTTTGACGGAGCAGTGAATTACAAGGGAGCCGGAATTGGGATCGTGATAGTGACCCCCGAGGGAGAGACTTTGCCTTTAGCCAAGAGGTTGACATTCAGAGTGACTAATAACATGGCCGAGTATGAAGCATGTGCTTTTAGTTTGACAGCCTTGATAGCCTTGAAGGCCGGGAGTGTGGAAGTCTACGGAGATTCTATGTTGGTAGTCCAGCAGATGCGAGGAGAATGGGAATTGAAAGAAGAACGGTTGAAACCTTACCTTTTTCACCTCAGAAAGTTGGCACAGGTATCCCCGAGTGTAAGTTTCAGCACTTACCGAGAGAAGAGAATCAGATGGCAGATGCATTGGCTACACTGGCAGCGACTTGGGTAAATCCAGAAAAGTTAGTGATGAGACCGTTGATACTGACAACAGCAAGCAAACATGTTTATGAGATAGAAAGAATTCTGGAAGTTGAGATCGACGACGGTAAACCTTGGTATTATGACATTCAGAGGTATCTGGAACATGGTGAACTCCCGGAAGGGGCAGGCAGAAAAGACAGAATAGCCATTCAGAAGTTAGCTTCCCAGTGTGTGATTTTAAAAGGGGAACTGTACAAGAGGCAAGCAAACGGTATTCAGTTGAAGTGTTTGAGAAAGGAAGAAGCTCAACATGTAATGGAAGAAATACACGCCGGGGTATGTGGTCCGCACATGAACGGGTTGAATCTGTCCCGCAAGATAGTGAGACAAGGTTTTTATTGGTTAACCATGGAAACAGATTGCGCGAAAATGGTAAAGCACTGTCATGACTGTCAAGCACACGGTAATTTGAATCATTTACCGCACACAGAGTTGCACGGGTTGTCAGAGCCGTGGCCTTTCTCAGCATGAGGGATTGATATGATTGGGGAAATTCGACCGAATGCATCAAATGGGCATCGCTTCATAGTAGTGGCAGTAGATTACTTCTCGAAGTGGGTGGAAGCCGAATCATTTCGCAATGTTACAGCAAAACAGATGGCAAAGTTTATAGCTCGGAACCTCATTTGTCGGTATGGTATGCCACATCATGTAGTGACAGACAACGGAGTTCAGTTTCAAGGAGAGATGAAGGCAATGTTGCATAGGTATGAGATAGGCCACCACAAGTCGTCACCGTACAGGCCGCAAGCAAATGGGGCAGTTGAGGCAGCTAACAAGACTATAAAGACAATTTTAGCCAAGATGATAGAAAATTACAGAGATTGGGCCGAGAAATTACCGTATGCTTTGTGGGGGTACAGAACATCAGTAAGAACAGCAACATGGGCCACACCTTACTCTTTGGTCTATGGAATGGAAGCAGTATTGCCGGTAGAAGTGGAAATACAGTCTATGAGGGTATTAACAGAGGCTGAATTACCGGAACAGGATTGGGCCGCACAGAGGTTTGATCAGTTAGCACTATTGGATGAGAAGAGAACGAAGTCTTTGTATCACATGCAGTTGTATCAGAAGAGACTAGCCCGAGCATTCAACAAGAAAGTACGTCCCACCAAGATCAGAAAAGGTGATTTGGTACTTAAGCAGTCAAGGCCGTCGATGACAGATTCGAGAGGAAAATTCAGACCAAACTGGGAAGGACCTTACATAGTGCAGAAGGTAATAGGAAATGGAGCAGTGAAGCTATCAGACTTGGAGGGGAAAGAGTTCACCGAGCCAATCAACGTAGACAGATTGAAGCAATACTTTGCCTGAGGGGGAGAAGACCGAGCAGTCACCACGGGAATTAGCAGAAGACCTAACCCAACGGAATAAGAAAATCATTCATGCATACACGTAACATTGCATTCTCTTCGTGTTTTTTTCTGTTTTGTGTTCGCAGGTTTGAAGAAAGGAGAAAGCGGCAGAAATGAGCCAATCAGCGTCAACGCAATTTCAGTTTTAGGATGAGTCCCAAGGGGCGAGGCCCATATCAGCTTGGAGGCGAGGCCCATATCATGTCGGATTGGGGGCGAGGCCCATATCAGCTTGAGGGCGAGGCCCCTGTTGTCGGTTGTAGTTCCGGGTCGAGGTGCCAGGGTCGAGGTACCCTACATCATCAGTTCGAGGGCGAGGTCCCTATGGTCAGCAGTGTTGGGACGAGGTGCCCAGGGTCGAGGTGCCCCCGTTGTCGGTTGTAGTACTGGGTCGAGGTGCCCAGGGTCGAGGTACCCACTACACATCAGTTCGAGGACGAGGTCCCTATTGTCAGCGGTGTTGGGTCGAGGTGCCACCATTGTCAGTTGTAGTTCCGGGTCGAGGTTGTTGGCGAATTGGTCGCGTAATTGGATTTTGATGACGTCAACGCAATTGACGACTTCGACGTGCAAACACGAAGCAATACAAAAGGTGTCGAAGCATAAGGAGTGAAGAGCGAGAATGTGAAGACTAGTGGCAAATCGAAGATAATGATTAAGAGCTAAATTTTATTGTAAGTGAGTTTACTCAAGTGATCTAAAGCTCTTAGGAATCATACATTTTGCATCACTTGCATTTAAAATGGATTAGAATGCTTAAAGAATCATTTGCACTTTATTTGCACAAAAATGAATTTCTATGCACAAGTGCATCGGTAAATGATCTTCCAAAAACTATCAAACGGTTGAATTAAACTTCAAATAATATACCTTTAGATAGATATGTGTCTCTAGTTTACTACGGTTCAAACGGAACATAATTCCGATGCATAGAACTTTTTCTAGAGCCTTTTTAGTACAACATGTTCAGATGTGCGTTTTCTGCATACACGTCACATTAAAAAAATTCCATAAAATTCATCTTAATGTTCTTGGAGCTGAATTTTTTACAGAAGCTAGATCTATGTGTCTAGTTTATGTATAAATTTACGGATCATGATTTGGAATTTTCTAGAGAACGTTACGGCCAAAATACCAAGTGTCGTCAGTCTTGACTGATCATGCACATACTGAAACCAGGGAGCTCCATGCCGGTCCCCATGCCGGTTTGCTCGCAGGTCTCCATGCCGGTTTTAGCTGAGCAAATAATGCTCTCTGGAACCAGGGAGCTCCTCGCCGGTCTCCTCGCCGGTTTTCTCGCCGGTCCAACGGCTAGTGTTTTGAACGTTATGTTACCGTTGGAGCCCTAGACCGGTATGCCGGTCCCCTCGCCGGTGTGCTCGCCGGTCTCGCTGTAAGTTGGGGAAAACTTTTCATTTTGTTATAAATAGAACCCCAACTCCTTTGCCTTAGATTAGAGATCTAGAAAACCTTCATATACATTCTCTAAGGCAAACAAAGAGTGATATACACCTTCATATTCATAAACACTCATCCAAGCTCACACACACATCTTCCATATCATTTAGTGAGCTTAGATCACTTGGGTTTGCTCTCACACAATCTTCTTATTATTTGTGAGTGCCCAAGTGTGTTTTAATTATTCTTTATCAAAAACACTTGTGATTTGTGAAATCCCATCGTTTGGGTAATTTGTAAAGGTTGTGAGTGCATCTACGTAGAAAACTCAATCTTGTAAAAGGTTGGAGTGCGCCTTGGCGGAAAACTCTTGGTTACGAGTGAACCACAGAAAACTCGATTCTAGTGGAAATCTTCAAGCGAGGCTTGGGGGAGTGGACGTAGGCACGTTTGGCCGAACCACTATAAATCGCGGTGTCGTATTTCTCTTTCCCTTAACTTTTACTTATTTGCAAGTTTGATTACATTTATAATATTGATTAGAAACTTGCATATAGGCTATTATTTGGAATAGAGAAAATTGCCTAAAACTCCCACTTGGTAATAAGAGCTTAAAATCGGCAAAGATTTTATAATTCCGCATTTGTAGCGATAACCCAATTCACCCCCCCTCTTGGGTATAGAGTTTCTTTGTCGCTATTGCTTGTAGGTACTTTCAGAGGTGCCCAGGGTCGAGGTACCCACTACATCATCAGTTCGAGGGCGAGGTCCCTATAGTCAGCGGTGTTGGGTCGAGGTGCCCAGGGTCGAGGTGCCCCCGTTGTCAGTTGTAGCTCCGGGTTGAGGTACCCAGGGTCGAGGTACCCACTACATCATCAGTTCGAGGGTGAGGTCCCTATTATCAGCGGTATTGGGTCGAGGTGCCCCCGTTGTCGGTTGCAATTATTGCGACGCGTCCCAGGATCGAGGTCCGCTGCAGCACCAACTCAGCTCGAGGCAGCAGCCGAGCCAGGTAAGTGAAAATGCATTGCATAACTTTGATAGGATTGTTCAAAGTCACACATTGCACAAGTCCCATCAAAGTGGGGGCGACTGTAGGCATCGCATTTTCGCATGTGAAACCCGATGATGAGTCTCAGTTGGAGGCACTACCTTTTTAGCTAAGGATATTGCGGGAAACGGAGGTCGGAATGGGAAATTCAGAATAAGTACGTCATCAAGTTCATTTCACAAGTTCATTGTCTTCGTTAGTGCTGCGTTCGTTACTTCGTTCGAACGTCAGGCAGATTGCGGACGTTCGTGTAGCGTTCGAATGGGCATTCGAACGGAGTCGGTATTTCTGGTTTTGCTGCTAGCCTCGCACCCCAGCCCAATTAGCCCCCCAATGCCCATAAAACACATCCCAATTTAATTAAATTAAACATTAAATATTAAATAAAATATTTAAACCATTTACCAATTAAATAAAACATAAAATATAATCATACCTAATAAACATAAATCAAATATATTAACTTCCTAACTAAACAAATCACATACTAAATTAAAAAGATGTCATGCCTAATTAAAATCAACCATAACAAATTAAAGATATTGACTTCCTAATCTAAACAAATTTTGTCCCCCATCAAATCCTTTGTTTCCTTGTCTAACACAAATCATATCTCTCTTTAATGCCAAAATCCCTTCCTTGTGAGACAAGGTAGAGCCCTAGCCATTCTCTATATAAACAACCCCTAACCAAGACATGCATCCTCTAGCTCATACAGATAACTCACACAAAAATCACAACACAAAGAGCCTTAGCCACTCACGGCAATAGCAACAAGAAGAACATAAACAATTCCCTTCATCTCCTCCACTCTATAACCGAAAATCTCCCCCATACAGCAGCCCTCCATCACCGAAAATATACCTCCAAACAGCAGCCCAAACACACCCCAAACAGCCCTTGAAACACGCTTGGACAGCAGCCCAAACCACTCCCAAAACAGTCCCTAAAATCCCTTAAAACAGTAACATAAACTGCACTTATAACCCTTGAAATAACCACACCAAACTACACTAAAAAAACCACGAAAAACACTCGAAACAGTTCGTTGAAACGTCAAAACAGGTGACCTGAACAGTGAGTAGCAAAGCAGAGACCGAACAGCAGCAGAACAGAGACCGAATAGCAGCAGAACGGAGACCAGACGGCGAGCAAAGCAGCAAAATAGTGAGCTAAGACGCTGAACCAGTGAACCGGAAGAATAAGGAGCTTTTACCCCTTCCGATCTCCGCGAAACACAAGTCCGAAGACGACTTAAAAGGTTAGACCTGAGGGTAATTTCCACACTCATCTTTATTCGATTTTTGTTATTTATTTTGACTGCATTTCAATTATTTGTTGAATCTTGTGTGTGTATGATGCGTGTTGTGGGTATTGGATGAATGAAAGAGTGTCGTCTCTTGTGGTATATAGGATGGAAACCCAGACATAAATTCCGTAGCCGAATCCGAATGGACGGTAGTGCGGTCTGTACTTGGGATACAACTCCACGTACCGCTTGAGTAAACGGCACATTCTTTTGTTTCATGTTGCTTTGATTTATTTATTTATTGTTCGTCACTTGAATTCTGCATGTTGCTTATTTACCTACGATTCAATCGAGCGCATGGGCTTAGTAAGTGGAATGAAAGATCCCCTATGGGGAGGGGTTAAAGCCCTTTACCACGATGCTTCGCCGCGCCGGTTGATGTGTGTTCGGTTGAATGCAAGATACGTTCAATCGGGCATACTAAGTTTGATATTATTGCTTTTAATTCTTTGTATGCATGATTCAATCGAGCGCATGGGCTTAGTAAGTGTAATGAAAGATCCCCTATGGGGAGGGGTTAAAGCCCTTTACCACGATGCTTTGCCGCGCCGGTTGATGTGTGTTCGGTTGAATGCAAGATACGTTTAATCGGACATACTGAGCTTTCCATTGTTGTCTTTATTCTTTGTGTTGCATGAATCAGGTCTGGTTCCGTTCGAACGCGTTCTCGAACGCTACACGAACGCGAACCTTCTGTTTACCGTTCGAACACGTTCTCGAATGCTACGCGAACGTACACGCACTTTCTTAGTCTTATCATGCGTCAGGTCTGGTTCCGTTCGAACGCGTTATCGAACGCTATACGAACGCAAACCTTCTGTTTACCGTTCGAACGCGTTCTCGAACGCTACGCGAACACACACGCACTTTCTTAGTCTCGTCATGCATCAGGTCTGGTTTCGTTCGAACACATCCTCGAACGCTACACGAACGTGAACCTTCTGTTTACCGTTTGAACGCATTTTCAAACGCTACGCGAATGCGCACCTATTGAACTGAGTCCTTTTCATCAGATTTCATACATAGTTTTCCTAGTAGCTATCCCCACATGTATGAATACAATGTGTTTAATGTATTACAATTCATATACCTATGTCATGATAACATTTGAGTATTATTTCTTGTGGTATATCGGATGGAAACCCAGACATAAATTCCGTAGCCGATTCCGAATGGACGGTAGTACGATCTGTACTTGGGATACAATTCCACGTTCCACTTGAGGAGGTGCTCACATGTATGCTTGTGTGGTTAGTATGTGTGCTTGTGATTTCTTGAATATAATATGCCAATGAAGTTGTATGTTTGTCGCTCCTTTGATGTACTTCTAAGCATTCAATCTTAGATGTGAAATATATGTGTAAGTTTTATTTTGTACATGTGAATTTAGAAGCATGATACTCTTGGAAATAAGTGCTACTTAAGCCTGATTAAATTATTACATAAATCCTTTCATTACAAGTGGCATGAGTAAGGGACCATTCCGAACCCAACGGTTTGAGGTCTTCTCTTGCGAGGGGTGAGTGCGGCCTTAAATCTCATTTTCCCGGTTCACACCGGGTGGCGACTCCATTATTCTCCGGTTTAGTCACCCGTGGCTACTCCGTACTCCCGACCGGGCCGCGAGCCCGAGACAGCATGCGTCGTCTAGATTCCTGTGTCCCACAATAACCCTTTAATAGATTTCCTTACAGAATAGACATATACCTGTCGGGCGGGGTAACCATAATTGGAACTTAAACTTAATGAATCCAGATAATTTGGTTGACATAGATATATGGTTCAATTGGGTTAAATTGGGTATTTGCGTCTGACCATCGACATAGGCTTTTGCATAATTTCATGTTCCAGGTTAGTAAACTGATTTATTACACAAACATAAAATAATCACTTCATCTTTTAAAAGATATTAGAATGATTCACAACCCTAGATCTTTGTGTCATTTGTTATTTTCCTTAGTATTTTCTTTTGTCTTTTTATTTATTTATTTATTTTGCAAAAATACAATCAACCAAATCAATCAAGCAATCATTCTCTTTACCCTCAATTAGATATTTGTAAATAAATAGATTCAATAATTAATAACAACAGTAGGAATTAAGTCCTTGTGGGATCGATATTTTTATACTACTTGAACGATACGTGCGCTTGCGCTATACGTGTGTGTTTACGCCGGTCAGAAATCATTTTAGAATTGATTTAGAATCATCCAAAATTATATTTTGACAATTTGAGGACTAAAATGAACAAAATGTAAAGTTTATGGGTCAAACGGTAATTTCAAGAAATATGATTTCTTGAGTAAAATTTCAGTTTTTAAGTATTGGGTAATTAAATAAATAAGTTTATTTAATTATTCAAAGAAAGATTATTAAAATCGGAAAATTTTAATTTTTCATGTTCCGCTGCGTTACCGGATATTCTCCATAAAACCCCTACAGATGCTACCGATGAAGATGGGGTTGAGTATGCAACAACGGGGGAGTCTATTGTGACTAGACGTGCTTTGAGTACCAGGTCAAGGTTGAGGATGATATGGCTCAGTAAATGGAGAACATATTCCATACTAGATGCCTAATCTAGAATAAGGTATGTAGAATGATTATCGATTGTGGTAGTTATACAAATGTGGCTAGCACAGTACTTGTTGAGAAGTTAGGTTTGACTTTCCTTAGACATCTTAAGCCTTATCATTTATAGTGGTTGAATAACAGTGGTGAGGTTAAGGTTAATAAGCAAGTCTTGATGACTTTTACTATCGGTAAGTACACAAATGAAGTGTTGTATGATGTAGTCCCCATGCAAGCTGGGCATTTATTATTGGGACGCCCTTGGTAGTTTGACAGGAGAGTGACACATGATGGGTTTTGGAACAGATATTACTTTGAGAAAGATGGAAGAAAAATTACACTTGTTCCGTTGACACTCAATGAGGTTTTTGAAGACCAAATAAAGCTACAAGCTTCAACGGAAAAAACACCCAAGGGAAGGGATGAGAGTGTGAGTAAAGGCCCAAGAAACATCTACACTAATTTTTGGGCTGAGAACCCCATTAACTTCATAAGTCAAACTCCGGTCAATGTTTATTTTCCAACCGAAAAAAACATCCCTTCAAGTAATAAATACTCTCTGAATAATCAGTTGATTTATAACTGAAAGATGAAGATTAAGCATGTTAGCGGGGTCCACCCTCATTAATGCACATCCCTTTTTGCTGGAGCTTCCCTTTTAGAGCCTATATTAGGGAAACATGTCTCATAATTATAAGGGGGAGAATATAAGCCTTTCAACTCCATCTTAAGTAAATATTTATCAAAGCTTTTTCAACAAAATCTCTCCTCCCTAAACTTCCGATCACCCATACTCCAACTCATCGCCCCCACGACAGCCTACGAGGGTCAAGGCAGCTTTGGCCCTGGCTCCTCCTTCTATTACATATATATAGCTCACTTCCATTACTGCTTGTTGAGTTTTATGGATGCATATTCAGGCTACATTATGGATCAAGCAATAAGAAGAGAGAAAGTTTATTCAGTCTACAAGGGGAAAAGGCATCGAATCCTCCCAAGCGGCCCAAATAATTCAATAAAAAAGCCCAACAGTCAGCTGACAGAAAATTCCATCAAATGAGGGACCACCGCCCTCTCAACCGAGGCTTTGATCGTTGACCACTACCGTATAGCAGTGAAGAAAAGGATCCTCACGACATCCTCATACTTCCAGACTACAACTTCACTGTTTCTCTGGGGGAACTAGTCTCAGTCCTCAAAAAGATGGGGAACAAAGTGAAATGGCCTCCACACTTTAAAGAATGCTCTATAAGGAAAGATACAAGTATATGATGTGAATTCCATCGAGACTACGGTCACAGGACAACCGACTGTGTAACATTGAGGTTGGAAGTCTTGGAGCTGTTAAACAAAGGACTTCTAAAAGATCTGCTTACGGAGAAAGGGAAAACTACCATGACAAGAAGAGACGACATGGTTGAACATAGGGATGGTCCCCAACCGCCCCCACCAATAAATAACATTGTTGCTTTCATTTCAGGGAGATCCGAAGTCAGTGCTGTCTCATACTCCGCTGGGAAATGACATACCAGGATTGCAGCTATGGTTACGCTCCATTCTACGATGATGATAGAGAGAGATTTTACTAACCTAGCAATTGAATTCACATAAGACAAGAATTCCAGTCATGTGAATCCCCACCACGATGCACTGGTAATCTCTTTACATTTGGCTAATTTTATTATCAAAAGGGTGTTGGTCGACACAAGATCCTTAGCAAACATAATCTTCACAGCTGCTCTCACTGACACGAGAGGTGAGCTGGAGAAAATCAATCGTCGATCGACAACTTTAATAGGCTTTACTGGAGAGCAAAAGTTCACATTGGGAGAGATTTTGCTCCCAGTATACGCAGGTGGGATCAACAAGATCACTATATTTTTGGTCTTGGATTGTCCCTCAGCCTATAACTTGATAGTGGGTCATCCATGGATCCACACAATGAGGGCATTCTCATCCACCTACCACCAAGTACTGAAGTTCCCCATCAAATGGGGTGTCTAAGATATCAAAGGAGATCAGCTTGCCTCTAGGACTTGTTACCAGACGACCCCGAAGGCGAAACCCCAGTCACCATAGCAATTACAGGAAGGATATTGTAGAACCGACCTCAATTCTCCCAAGGTTGAGGAGCTCGACGAGATCCAGATCCACTCACTCTACGCGGACCACAAAGTCCAAATTGGAGCCCATCTTGAACCCAAGCTACGAGCTGATTTGATTGACTTCCTCAAAGAGCGACACGACTGTTTCACCTGGTCTCATGAAGACATGACAGGGATAGACCTAGAGATGATAACCCATGAGCTACATATGGATCCAGACTACCCTCCTGCCAGACAAAAAAGAAGAAAGTTTGCTCCAGAAAGGAACCGAGTCATCGACGGAGAAGTCCAGAAGCTGCTGGAGAACAAAGCCATCAAGGATGTCCAATATCCGGAGTGGCTAGCAAACGTCATGGCAGTCCGAAAGAAGAATGGAAAATGGCAAGTCTGCATCGATTTCACAGACTTGAACAAGGCTTGCCCAAAAGAGTCATTCCCCCTACCCCATATCGTTTCAATTGTCGACAATACGGCTGGGCAAGATTTGTTGAGTTTTATGGATGCATATTTAGGCTACAATCAAATCCTCATGCACTCAGACGACCAAGCAAAAATGACCTTTGTCACTAATAGAGGGATCTACTGCTACAAGGTGATGCCATTCAGACTTAAGAATGCTGGAGCCACCTACCAACGTCTCGTCAACAAAATATTTTCCTAGCAGATTGGGAAAACCATGGAAGTCTATGATAAGTGCATGAAAATGTACCTTAAAACAGTACTTATTCGGGTTTATTGTCAAGTATTTAATTCTATATCTTATATTTTATTATATAATTTTTATTTTTATATTAAATTAAAAAATATTTATTATTTAAGTTAATTTAGTAATTTCTCACTTATTTTAGTAGGAATTAAAAAGAGAAGTCCATGCATAGCAAAGAAGAAGAGTTGAAAAGCAAAGTGGGGCCCTAGCTTTATTTTGGTGTTTGATTTTACAAAATAACAAAAGAAAGACAAGAAGAATTGGAATTGTGAAGAGAGAGAACACGTGAAGAAATTGAAAGAAATGAGACAGGTGGTGCCGAATTTAAGAAGGAGAGAAAGCTTTATCACGAGAGAAGCAATTTGACAAAATAAAAGAAAGCAAAGAAAAAAGGGAAATAATTGTTTAAAGAAAAGAAGCATATACGTGGGGCCCAAGAATTGGGTCAACCTTCCAATTTTATGTGTGTGACAAAAGCAAAACTTCAAGAAATTAAAGAAAGCCATGCAAGGTGGGCCGCAGTCTTTGACCAAAAGAGAAGAGGGCATGCACGTGGGTCCAAGTAAATTAGGTTTTTATTTTGTGTGTTATATAAAGCAGGGCTGCGTGAAAATTACAAGCTCCAGTGGCTGCGTGAATAAGAAAAGCTGCGTGAAGCAGCTTAGGGCTGCTGCCGAGAGAACAAAGAGAGAGGGCTTCAGCGTGTGAGAAAGGCTAGCAGCGCAAGCTGCGCATAATTGAGAAAACGCAGAAAGCAGAGAAGCAATAGCCGCGAGCCGAGAGAGAAGAAATCAGGCCGGGACACGGAGCAGCGATAATTCTGAACGACATGTCTCTCAAATCCCAGGCTATCTTTATTTCTTTTATGAGGAACTAATCCCCTAGGCAAAGTTAGGGATTAACTTTTGTGTTTGATTTCTATTATTTATGTTTTTGATTCCTAAGAACCTTTTAATCGTTTAATAAAATTGATGTTTATTATTTTCTATCATCCTTCGATTTATTAATCCAGAAATTATGTTTTGTTAAATCCCATATAATCCAGTCATGCTTCTTCTATGTGTGGTTTGCGAATTTAATTGTGACTGGTAAAGTTATTTTGCGTGTTGGTCTTCTGCTGCAGTATTGCCTAAGGGTATATTGTCGACGTTAGATAACTCGTAACGATGACTTTTGTGTGCTGTTAACATAGAGAAATAATCATTAATTACCTTAGAATTTGAATATGTGTAGAATTGAATATCTTTCGGTTGTTGATTTGTGATGTGAAACCTTCAACTGTGTAATAAAAGGAATCAATAACTGAATATATGAGTTTGATGCAAGAGGGATTCCCGATGCTTTGTCATATCTCTCAACAGTTACCTTTTATTATCTTTCCATTATTTTATTTATCTTTACTTTAATTACCAGTTCCATCGTTTTATTTATTAAGTTACCGTTAACGTTTTTGCTTGAGTGAATTAGTTCTGTTGTGATCTTCTCTTTGAGGAATCGACACCCCAGCTATACTACGATAACCGCAAGTTATTTTTGGGCGTAATCAAAATTTGGCACCGTTGCCGGGGAGACAGTTTACAAGCAAAAGGACCAGGTTTGCTTAGTCAACAACGAAGCGGTAACTTCGTTCCAATTTTTTTATTATTAGTATTTTATTTTATTTTATTCATTTATTATTCACTTATTTATTTTCTTTTAGTATTTTGGTTTTTATTTTTAATTATTTTTTTTATTTTTGTTTCTAGTTTAATTTTTAGTTTCATTTTTTCTATTTATTTTATTTTTCTTTTTTTAGTTGTGTTGGAAGGCATGTCTAGATTTAGGGATCAATTGGGTAGATTTGCTAGAATAGAATAGGAAAATTCAGAGTCAGATCCAGATAATATATTTGAGAACCTATTTGCTACACCATCTAGATCTAGCAGACATACCATGAGTGAGTACGAGATACCACCTAGGAGGACTCTTGAAGAGTACCTCCACCCAACTCGCACAGCTACACCTTCATGCATCATGTTTCCTCCTAATGCACCACATATAGACTTTAGGCCTGGAATGATACAGTATCTTCCAGCTTTTCACGGTTTAGAGAGCGAGAATCCTTACGTGCACATTAGGGAATTCGAAGAGGTAGTAGCAACCTTCCATGACCGTTTTGGGACTACCGACACAATTAGACTTAAGTTCTTCCCTTTTGCCCTTAAGGATAGAGCTAAGAGCTGATTGTATTCTTTGAGACCTAGTTCATTAGGATCGTGGGGTGAGATGACTCAGGTATTTTTCGACAAATATTTCCCACACCATAAGACAGATGCCCTGAAAAGAAAAATCTATACCTTCTCCCAGAGAGACAGTGAGACCCTTTATCAAGCGTGGGAGCGGTATAAGGAGTTGTTAGCTAGTTTCCCTCACCATGGATATGAGAGTTGGCGTTTAGTAAGTTACTTTTATGATGGACTAACCCCTAGGGATCGCCAATTCGTTGAGACGATGTGCAATGGTGAGTTTATCCGAAAGGACCCTGATGAGGCACTCGGGTATTTAGATGACCTAGCTAAGAAATCTCATACTTGGACTGGACCCAATGCCGTAGATAACACTGATAGGACACACACTTCTTCTAGCAGAAGCTTACAACACTTTAGGGAAGAGGATAGCCTTAAGACACAAGTTGAGCTGTTAATTAGACAGATAAGAGCCTTAATAGCCAAAGACAGCAAGACAATGCATTCAGTAGCCCAACTAGAATCTCAAGAGTGTCCGGTATATGGTAAGATGAGAGGAACATATGAAGAACAATGCCATGCATTAGGGATGTATCAGAAGCCTTACACACCGTACCTAGACACATATAATCCTAGTTGGAGGAACCACCCCAACCTTAGTTGGAAGCAAGAGTCTCGTCAGCCTAGTCAGACACCACCACCTAGAGATTATAATGCTCCCCAGTATCACACACCTACCATTCCTAAGAACTCTTTAGAGGATACTATGCAAGCATTCATAGAGGCCCAGAAAGCAACTGTGGAGGCCCAGAAAGCATTTGTGGAGACCCAGAGTAAAAAAAATCAAAGATTTGAGTCATTGATAGCTCAGGTAGCTGAAGAACAAAAGGAGATTAAAAGTCAAATCTCTAAATTGACTAATGTCCTGATTTTCATCTCAGACTCAACCAAATCCACAAGGGCAACACATAGCACAGGCTGATCATGAAGTATCCAGTATAAGAGGTGTTGATGTCATAATCACTAGGAGCGGTAAAGAGGTAGAGATGCAGAATACTTCCAACACTATATGTGACCCCAAAGTTGATAGTGTTAACACCCCACAGGAAGATCCAAAGCCATCTTTCCGAGTTAGAGTTCCCTTTCCCCAAGCACTTAGGCCCACAGTGAGAGTTCTAGATCCAAATGTTGAAAAACAATCACAAGGTGAGGATGAGTGTCATTACTCATACATGCTAGAAACAGTCTTGCTGGAAACATCGTCTCTACAACCTGAATCAAATCCCCCTGAACTGAAACTGGTCCCAAAGAACCGAAAAATGAGGAAAATGAGAGTTAATGCTCAATTAAATATGATACCTGTGAGATTAAAAAGAAAATTGAGCCAAATTTTCCTTATGAGCAGCCAAAAATTTCAACAATGTCCAGATCCTAGTGGATCAATGGATACACTGCCTCAGCTAGATAGAAATTCCCTCTCATGCCTTCATCAATACGCTCGATGGAAACCATCATGACAAACTGAGTGGTTACGTCTGGCTGAAGACTTTAAACTTAGCACTGGCGGGGAGGCAACCCTTGCATATGCATTTTATTTTATTTACTTCAGTTTTATTTTATTGTGTGCTAATTGCATGTTTTATTTTTATTGTTTTCATAAGTGTTTTTGCAGGTTTTAGCACAACCTTCACAGCCACACAACTACAGTCTTACCTGTAGGAACCTGATCAACTCCGCGTCTGGTAGTGTTTTTCCTTAATCATTTTCTTTATATTTATCTTACATTGAGGACAATGCAAGTTTTAAGTGTGGGGGTGTGGATGCATGCTCATGATAAAACCTGTCTTAAATATATTTTTCAAAAAAAAAATATTTTGTTCTTTTTTTTTAGTCCTTAATAGGTAAACATAGGTCCTATGATGATATTGTTTGTTTTAGGGTGAAATCTTAGAAACGATAAGTTCTTCAATGTACTTTTATTTGATGCTTTGAGTAGTTTATCCATGTTAGACTCGTAAGCACTTAATTATAGGTTTTTAGCAGTGAAAGCCTGAGTAGTTAGAAAAGTGACTAGTTGAAGAAATTGCATGTCGATGAATGACCGTTTGCTTAGATGTCTATCCTGATTTGCTTGTGTTATGATGTGTGGTATGATTAAAAATAAAAAGAAAAAGTCTCTAAAGAAAGAAATTTAACCACCTATAACCGATAAGCGTGAAGCTACCAATGGGCGAGTATTAGGACCACCATGAGGAGAAATGCTACCTTAAAGGGTAGATGTGTTTCCGAATCATACATCGGCCAAAGATTTCAAAGAATCACATATTGGATACCTAAATCTCATACATGGGACTGACAGATCCTCTCTGGATACATCACATGATATCATGAGTATCAGTCCATACCCGACGAACAGGCAGAGGTCTGATGACTGTCATCAAAGTACAGAGGATATCTCATATATCCACAGTGGTATCACAAGTCAAATGAGCTAATATGTTATTCGACTCGTAAAAATTCCTATTGACGTTGGTGTACCATTTATCAGGAATCTTTGAATGAGTCATTCAGTATTTATCCAATAAATACCTACGTGTCTATATGAGTCTCCCAAGACTCATGGTTTACTGAGACAAATCATTAGAACAATTCTAATATACGACACGTACCGGTCTCACGAGTTTACTAACCGACCAGATATGTAAACTTTAACTATGAATAATTTTAAGAATGAATTGTATTGTGATATTTCTCAGTAACAATTGCGGCGCTTTTGCAATTATGCCACAACTATTTATTATAAGGTCTTTTACACCTTTGCCATATAATAGAATATATTGATGAAAATTACTCAATTTTATTCATAATAAAATATAAATGTACATCGTATTTACAATAAATATAATAAAATTTAGTGCGCCGAGCACCAACTCTAATAAAATCATCCCTGTTTATTAACACATTGTCTCAGGCCTTCCTAAAAGTCCACATGGGACACGCGTTCGACTCGAAGACTTTGAAATTGAGAAATAAGGATTCACCAAGAAACCAGTCAACATAGGATCACAGCCAACATCATTTGAAGTGATGTCGCATCACGAGTAATTGTCCAAATGACACATCAAAATATTGTCACCATTATTCGCTCGACGAGGCATCCAGACGACTGGTACAAATATTTTCTTTGTTTGCTTACCATTTCAATGGTTTTGAATAGCGCAGGCAACGTCATGCGACATCGTCGAAGTCCAAGACCTTCATCTGGTCCAGACGACATGAAGACTCCCATGGTGCCTTTTTAGGACCAGTCGATTGTAGAGTGTCTTGGCCTTCATATGGTCCAGTTAACGGGAACATTCCCCAAATGGCACATGTCGAGCACAGTTCAAGACCTGGACCATCATCTGGTCCAGACGACATGAAGACTCCCATGGTGCCTTTTCAGGACCAGTCGGCTGGAGTATATCCTGGCATTCATCTGGTCCAGTCGATAGGAACATTCCCCAATTGGCTCATATCGAACTCAGTTCAAGAACTGGACCTTCATCTGGTCCATAGGATATTAATACCCCCTGGTGCCTTTCAGGATCAGTCGGTTGGAGTATGTCCCGACCTTCATCTGGTCCATTCGACGGGAACATTCCCCAATTGGCTCATATCGAGCCTAGTTCAAGACATGGACCTTCATCTGGTCCAGACGACATAAAGACTTCCCTGGTGCCTTTTTAGGACCAGTCGACTGGAGTATATCCCGGCCTTCATCTGGTCCAGTCGACGGGAACATTCCCTAATTGGCTCATATCGGGCCCAATTCAAGACCTGGACCTTCATCGGGTTCAGACGACATGAAGACTCCCCTGATACCTCTTCAGGACCAGTCAACTGGACAATGACATGGCATTGATCTGGTCCAGTCGATGGGAGCATTCCCCAATGGCACATGTCGAGTCGACTTAACAACGTGGTCGGTTGAGCATCATCAATAATGTATTTTTTTTTCTTTAAACATGATATTACTCTTAACATGGCAAAGCTACATAATCATCCCATGTCGAGTCGACTATATCGATTCTAAGCACCATCGACACCCAAGTCGGGTCAATTGGAGATCATCCATAATACCTCATACTCAAACTCATGTCAAGTCAATTTTAAGACATAGACCTCCGCCTGGTTCGTACGACAATAGACTCCTCGTCCCTCACCAAGGTGGGTCGACTGGATGAGATCCTGGACTTTCATCTTGTCCAGTCGACAGGATCATCCCCATGGCTCGTGATTGTCCCTAAGATCATCATCATGTCTATTCGACTAGATCAAATGACATTCTATCACAAGATTGGTCGTTCAAGACCAGACGACATCAATCCTCAATATGGTTAACTCATTCCCAGACGACGCCAAAGTCCCAGACTATTTAACTAAAAGTTGGTCAATTGAGGATCGTCTTAGATGTTTATTCAACTCATCAACACATATAGTCTTGCGATAAGTTCTAATAACCTTAAAGCCCATGTCTGCTCGACTTGGGATCATCTGGGATGATTGTACAGCTCCATCAACACGGTGTGGCCCTTGATAGGTCCAGACGACATCAATGTTCAGGTATGCCTGTATACCTTAATTCAGGCGACATGCTCGACAATACTCTCCAAGTCAAAGACTCATTGACTTAGAAAGTATGGGACAAACTATACGGGCTAAATTTGGGCCAAGGGCATTTTCGTCTCTTCACCCTTTGCCCAATACCTTATATAACCCAATACTTCCCAACAGTGCCCAAAATGGGTTGAGTTCGATGACCTAATTGCACCAAGCCCAAACATCAAGATAAGGGCCCAAGAAGCATCTACACTAATTTTTGGACTGAGAACCCCATTAACTTTATAAGTCCAACTCCGGTCAATGTTTATTTTCCAACCGGAAAATCATCCCTTCAAGTAATAAAGACTCTCCGAATAATCAGTTGATTCATAATCGAAAGATAAAGATTAAGCATGTTAGTGGGGTCCACTGATGAGCGGAAAATATATCAATATTTACCACCCTTTTTACTTAGTATTTTGTATAGTTTTCGGGTATTGTGAATATTTTGATGTGTTTTGTGTTATTTAATAGATAAATAAAATATCAGGACTCACTGGAATCAAATCGGGGCTAAAACGGTGAAAAACTGATGAAAAATGGCAAAATGGGGAATTTATCATTCACGCGTCGCGACGTGCAAGACATCTGCATCGCGATGCTGAGCCAATAATTCATCTGCCGAACGCATCATCACTTGTGTCATAATGACGTCATTACTGTAGCACGCATCGCGATGCCAACCCTCAAGGTGTCGCGACGCTGATACAATAATTTTTCCTCCATTTCCTGTACAGCGTGTCGCAACGCAGAAGGCTTGCCGCGTCGCGATGCGAGCCGATTTTGAAGCCTATAAATTGAAGCTAGTTTTAGTTGATTTTCTTCATACTTTCTTCTGGGGAATTTCCTTAAAATACTAAGAAGAGAGTATCTTATTTGTTTAATTTCAATTTTCTTGTAATTAATTTTTATTTTAAGCAATAAATATTTCTTTGTTTTGCTTAAAAACATGGGTAGGTAACTTCTTCTGCTGAGGTGAAGGTGAAACTTTTATTATTATAATTTATATTAATCTCCCTTATTTTATAATATATAAATTATCTTAAAACCTGACTTAATTGGATACCACCTTTATGGTCGGTTGGACATAATTAAATTAATTTTAACCTGACTTAATTTGATACCGCCTTTATGGTCGGCTGGAATTAATTAAAATCTGACTTAATCAGGATACCGCCTATATGGTCGGTTGGTAATAAAATGCAAATTTATATATTATAATAAGAGAGATTTCTAGATTTGAAATAATAAAAGTGGATCCCCAAACCCCAGTATTTTATTTCATTGTTGTAATTTTTACCTTTTTAATTTTCAATTAGTTGCATGGTGTTTTATTTATTTTTGTCTTTAGTAGTCCTGAATATGTGTCGTAACTAACTACGTTATCTAGGGTTGTAATGAAAACCAATATCAATGATTTAATAAGTTGACTTTTCTTATATCTTGTGTGGTGTATATGTTTATTTATTGAGTCTAGTTCTTAATGCTTCTTAATAATTGACCATTAATAAGATTGATTTGGTAAACTTAAAATGAACTTGGAAAATGGATTTTAGGTTTAGCCGTAGAGTCAATAGCTCACGATCTCACATTCGCCTTAGAGATATCCTTCCACTATAGGAATATACCTGTCGGGCGTGGGTAGCCATAACTGGAACTTAAACTTAATGAATTCGAAGTTTCTTAATTAACATAGGAATATAGTTAATTCGGTTACTTTGGGTGTTTGCATGTGCCATCGGAAGAGGCTTTTGCATATTTTCGTGTTCCAGGTTAATAAACTAATACATTACACAAGCATAAAATAATCAACTCTTCTTTAGAAAGATATTGGTAGGATTCACAACCCTGGATATTGTCATATCATTGTTTAAAACTTAAAATTTACCTTTGTTTTGTTTTATTTACTTGTTTGAGATAAAAATTACCATCCAACCAACAATCGAATCAATTACATACTCGTAGACATTTAGCTTCGTAAATTACATACTCGTGGGATCGATACATTTTATACTACTTGAACGATATGTGCGCTTGCGTTACATTTGTGTTTACCACCGATCATCCACCCTCATTAAGGCACATCATTTTTTTGCTGGAGCTGTTGGGTTCTCAAAGAACAAATCCAAGATCATTAAGCATAAAAGTTGTGTGAATAATCAAAGTAAGTTACGGAAAAAATACTTACATTGATCGGCAATGGAATGTAGAGATAACAAAAATTTTCCAACCTTTGTGTTGTGCTCCAAGATCTCCTTTTGCATGAATGATGAGCTCCAAGTTTTGATTCTTGAATTCCAAACTCATAGGAGTAGTTTCCCTATCACCTTTGTATGATTTTTTGAGTGCTAGCTCTTGAGATTTTTGAAGCAAAATCAAGAAGAAATGAAGCCAAACTTCACGCCTATTTTAGAGAAAAAAAAAGACCCATTTTCGGCCAAGGAGAGATGAAGATGAAGTTATGTGTTTTTTTTTTTATTTTGATTTTCCAGATTCAATTAATCAATTACCAAACTTCCAAAGTTAGTAAAGGTCTTTCACAAGTCAAGCTTGTGTAAGAAACAAGCCATCTCCAACAACTTACATCAACCAAAAAGTTAGATAAAGTTGACTAGGTGATGTGACTTGTGGGCCCCACTTTAATACAAAATCCGAGTGGGCCCGTAAACACTTTCCGGGCTCGGGTTTGTTAATTCCGAATTAACGAATTTTCCGTTGCGACTTAATTAAATCTAATTTAATTAAATAATTATGCCTAGCAAAATTACTATTAAAGTCGCTTGCGAATTAATTCTAAATTAATTCGTTCGCCCGAATTAAAATCCAATTTTAATTCCGTTATGAAATCTAATTTCATTTAATATATCGAATATATTATTTTATCGATTAATTCCAAATTAATCGTTCTCTCTCTTCCATTTGAATTTTATCCCATATAAATTCTTTCCGCAATTAATCCTAGATTAATTTTCTCTCTCTTCTAATTAATCCCAGATTAATTATGTTCGAGTCATACATCATCGGTAAATCTTTGGGAAGCGACCCATGAGATCTCTGGATATGTTGGTAGTAAATCCAATCGTCGGACTATCCGAACACGTGCGCACCCGGTACCACGTTCTTACCGATTTACAAGACATGGTTGGCTTATAGCAAAGCATCATGCCTACCCAATTCTCTAGAAATATTCTTTTAAGGAGTATGTAATCTTTGTCAGGCGTAGTATACATATTATTGCGCATTATGATCCAATATATGTATCACATGCTAGGCATAGGGCTGGAATTGTGTCTGCCCCGTACGAAGCATATATCGGATCTCTGGTAACTAGTCTCTATAATCGGATAATCATGACCTAGTCATATTATCCCGATGACTACAGTACTTAAGAGTACTAGTTCCGTATCCTGCGTGATCATCATCTCCATATGACTGGAGTGATACTTCCATCTTGACATCACACCCAATACACTACGATTCTCAATATACCCAGAAGAGTCGTGCACAGAACCTGTTAAAGCCTCGGAAGACTAAAACCAAACTATACTGATTGTCGCAAGTATTAGCGATGCAAGTCTCAGTTTAAGACCAAATACACCTACCCTGATTCAGATTCCCATAGACACATAGTCATACTACCAATGGGATTTCGAGGGGTCTATCCAGAGCGAAGCTGTTCCCGTACCATCGGTAAACACAACCTCCTATCACACTTGCATAAGTATCCAATACTTAAATATATGAGAACTATGCCGTTATGCTCCCACAACGCGCACAAGTGCATTACTAGTCTATTCCACATTATCGATGTCCAGTCTCGATAATACTACGACTAGAGATATTTAATGATTAAACCTTAGTGGATTAATATTGTCTCATATCTTATTAATCTGGTACCAATCATATGGACTTTTATCATTTATATATCATGGTAATCTAATTACAAATGATAAAAGTGTAATTTCTTTTGTCACATAGTTTATTTGTACAACAACACCATGTTCTGTACAAATAATGATGCTATGGGTCATAATTGTCCAACAATCTCCCAATTGGCCTATAGCCAATCACTCAAGTGTCCTACACATTAACTATGTATGGGTCGCTCAAACTTCTGCTGAGAAACAACTTTCGTCAGCGGATATGCAAAGTTATCGTCTGATGCGATTTATTCGATCATCACATCACCACGATGTATGATCTTACGAATCAGATGAAATGGTTGAAGTACATACTTGGATCGTTGATGAGACCATGATTCCTTAGCCTATGCTGTAGCCTAGCTCAGCTGCTAACAGAACTACTCCTAATCCAATTAGGATTATATAGATCCAAAATGATTCTTTTGCTGCCTCAACTGCAGCAATGTTCCACTTTTGTTATTTATTCGCCACAGTATCTTGCTTAAAAGATTTCTAGCTCACTGTTCTATTATTCAAACTAAATATGTACCCTTATTGCGACTTAAGTTGTCTTTATCGGTTTGGAAACTTACAGCGGTGAACCTAGTTACCTCAAGTTCTCATTCTCTATAAATTAAGAAAGCATTCTTAGTTCGTCCAAGATACTCAAGGATGTTCTTTACATCAACCCAGTGACCATCACCTGGATTGGCCTTATAGCTTCTACATATGCTCAAAGCATATGAGACATCAGGTCACATACATTTCAAAAACGTACAAACTCTGGGAGGGTTGTCAGCAGCTTTCTAGATCTATCCCAGTAGATCTTTATTCCTAGAGTAAAGCCTGCTTCTCCCAGGTATTCTATGGAGAATTTTAATGAAAGCCAAGCTTTCACCGATTATTTAATATGGGAATATCATTTTCAAGAAATAATATGTCATCAACGTATAGGACAATCATTGTCAGTGCGCTCCCACTAACCTTATTATATACACAAGAATCTTTACCGTTTTGAATGAAACCATATACCATTATGATCTTATCAAAATGTTAGTTCCAAGAACGTAATGATTGCTTCAATCCATAAATGGATCGATTTATCTTGCAAACCTTGTTTGCATGTTTTGCATGACAAAATCGTCAGGATGTTGCATACAAACATCCTCCAAAAGGTTTCCGTTTAAGGAAAGCGGTTTTGACGTACCATGTGCCATATTTCATAAATGAAATATGCAATATTAGCAAGCATTATCCAAATGGATTTAATCATGGAAATAGATAAAAAAAAGTTTTGTCTTAGTCGACACTATGTCGTTGACGATACCCTTTCTGTACAGGCCTAGCTGTGTACATTTCATGTTGCCATCCATGTATGTCTTGCTTGAAGACTTATTTAGTACCAATAGGCTTTACGCCTTCTGGTGCATCAACCAGTGTCCAAACTTGGTTGTATACATGTAATCCATTTCGGACTTCATGGAAATTTGCCATAAAAGGAGTCGATACCTTGTGTCACTTCCTCATACGTAGTCGGTTCAGTACCTTCAATAAGACTAATTTCTACAAGAGGTGAGATCAGAAACTCATACCTCTCAGGTTGTTTTCTGTCTCTCTCCGACCTACGCGGTTCTTGTGTATTCAAAGATTGTGGTACAGTCTCATCCCTGATGAACTGTTCATGTTCCGTTAAGGATTCTGTCCCAGGAATAGTATCACTCTGATTTTCATCGAGTTCTACTTTCCTCCCACTTACCACTGCATATAGGAATTCCTCTTAGGAAAACCTCATGGAGAGCAACAATTATATTGTTCTCTTGTGAGTTGTATAAGTACTATACCTTGGTTTCCTTAGGACAACCTACAAATTAGGCACTTATCCGATTTGGGTTCTAGTTTGGTATCATCCAAACTTTTAGCGTATGCCTAGCATTCCCAAATCTTCAGGAATGAGAAACCTGATTTCTTTCCTGTTCATATCTAATATGAAGTCTGTCTAACAGATTTTCATGGAACCTTATTTAAAATAAGTATTGCACTATTTAATGTGTATCCTCAGAAGGAAATTAGTAGCTCAGAGCGACTCATCATCAACCTTACTATGTCCGACAAAGTCTGGTTTCTCTGTTCGGACACACCGTCAAATTGAGGTGTTCCGGGAGGAGTCCATTATGAAAGAATACTATATTATTTCAAATAGGCGAGAAACTTATTGCTTAAGTATTTCCATCACGGTCCAATCGTGATGTTTTAATACTCTTGCTGGTCTGTTTTTATACTTCGTGTCGAAACTCTTTGAATTTATCAAAAGTTTCCGATTTATGTTTCACAAGAAACACATAACCATAACGCGATGCCACATCCGTAAAGGTTACGAAGTGTTCATACCCACCTCTATCCTAGCTAGACATGGGCCCACTTATGTCACTATGAACGAGGGCTAACAGATCGGTGGCACTTTCACTTTTACCAAGTAAAAGGTGTTTTAGGCACTTTGCCTAATAAACTAGATTCGTAGACATCATTTGAATTAGAATCAAATTCGTCCTAATACCCACTCTTCGAAAGTGAGGATATATGAGTCTTGTTAATGTGTCTCAGACAGCAATGCCATAAATATGTCTCATCTGATTAATTCAGTTTGAACTATTTGTTTGTCATGTTATATGTTTGAGATTCATTTATATTCAAAATATAAATACTGTTATTCATATCTAATGTGTATATCTCAATATCATCTTTATAAACAAAAAACTTAGTGTTCTAGAATATAAAGGTATACCCGCAACGGGTTATACTTGATATAAAGATAATGTTTCTAGTCAAACTAGGTACATTATAACACTTTCCTAATTTAAGTACATGCCCCAAGGGCAGTTCCAAAACTTAGGTTTCTATGGTTAAAACAGCGACTATCGTCTCGTTTCCGACTCACAGGTCGATCTCAACTGAAGTCAGTCTCCTTCAAATCAGCAAATTCTGCACATCAGTACATATTTATGTACCACATCTAGTATCAAAAATCCAAATTTGAAACTAGTAGTGAATATGTTTATGACAAACATACTTGAAGTCGGAGCCTTGCCCCTCCTTCAATTCCTTCATGTCTGCCTTGTCCATACGGCAGTCACACTTCAGTGACCCCATTTTCCACAGTTTAGGCAGACATCTTGGGATATGTCCTTTGTCTTCCCAGAAGACTGTGATGATTTTGCCTTTGCCCATTTTCCATATCCCTATAAGCCTTCGGCCAAGCCTTGACCTTCTCGGATGTTGAAGTAAGATGCGCATTGCGCTTCTTGCCCTTTTGCAAGCTCTGACTCTGTCTCCTTGAGCATAGCCATTAACTCTCTAAGTGTTTTCTTTTGCAATTAGTACTTCTAAGATTTAAGAATAGATCTATGAAGATCCTTCAATTTCAATATCATATTATAAGGATCTAATCCTTAGTTCTGACGGAGAAATTAAGGAGTCTTTACGGCAAGCATAACAGATTGACCACTAAAGTTATCATCACCATGAGTCTTCCAAAGCTCATGCTCCACTATTTGCTCAACTCCGGGCTCAGGCCCGAGATGTCACTCTATCAAATAAAGTAACTTCTCGGTTCCCAAGACTATTATGAGATTCTATTCCCAATCTGAAAATTGAAGCCGCTTAAAGAAATTTTCACCCAGTATTATGTTTTAAACGCTAATCTTTCAGTTATCTTGATTCCAATAGTCCAACTATCCAATCAACGATTTCAGGTACAATCGAATATAATGATTAATATAGTCTAACTATATAATCAACTACAATTGATCGGTTAAATTCAAATGTATTGATTACTATAATCCAATTATATAACCAACTACAAATGAAGTAGTTTGAATACAGTCCAACTGTTTAATTAAAACAACAATTGAATATTAGTCCAACTAATATATATAAATTTTTAATGACGAAAAATGAAATGAGCGCGTATTGTCAAGTATCTAAACGAAATTGCGAATTTAATACTTGCCTTCCACTATTTTTCGACGAGCCTCTAACCCTCTGTGGAGTACTCGGGAAACCTAGTTTCCTAGTGGGCTAGGATCCCGTTAAATAACACACAACCTTGACTTTGGCCAAAAAATTGTATGAAACTTAACTAGGAAGATCTCTAAGATCAATTGGATCTCATCCAATTCCTAGATCCAGTAGGTGGACTTCCAAGTCCGAAACATATATCCAATATATGCCAATATATCTGATATATTACCTAACATTTTTCCTCTGAATCAACTAAGCCTTGGCTTTGGCTCAACAAGCTTAATGAAACCAATTAAGCGTGACCCATTGACAGTGGGAAAGCTTCGTAATCGAGGCCGATGAACAAGAAGTGACCTTGACTTTGGCCAAAAAATCACAACTTGCCCAAGGCGTACGATATGGAACAAAGCTTTCGTGATTCAAACACATCCGTGATGGACAAAGGTCTTGACTTTGGCCAACAAACCAGTGCCAATCTTGGATCTTGAGAGAGAAGCACTCAATGGAAGGAAAAACGCTTAATATAAAACGAGGATTTTTCGTGTAAATTGGCAACCAATTTATTATCTTTGATTAGGTCTCATCATACACCCTTAAGCATGCATTCTAAAAGCCTAATAAGGCGCGAAATAAATTAATAATGATATGCGGATGGATATTTCACAAATTGTTCCTAGAACAAATCACTCCATTTCCTCTCTCCCGCTAGCACTATTCTAACTTCTACCCAATTACATAATATTTCTAAAAAAACCTCATTACATTGAGGGGAATTGGTGAGAAGAGAATTACAAATAATCGAGAGATAAAGGCTGGACAAGCAGGTTCAATTTAATAAATTCTAAATTTATTACAACAATTTCCAAAATTGCCCTCACCCATCTAATATCCATCTGATATACATTATTCATACAATACATCTATGTATTCACACAAAGCATGTTATCAATCAATCTAATCCAATTAATTAATCTTTGATTAATGACCATCCAATGTTCAAACAATGATTTGATTTGCGCGAGTCCAACTCGTTTAAGAATAAGTACTCAAAGTGCGTATTCTTGAATTATATCGAACTACAATTTTAAATCCGATTTAATTTGTATTCAATACTAATTCTTATTTAATTTGAAATTAAATAATTACACCTTAAATGTGCCTTTTAGACTTGGATTCCAAATCCAATCTTATGGGTCTCAAAGCCCAATTAACATCCAATGTCAATTTAATTAAAGTCCAATGGGCTTTCAATTAATTTCTTAAGGCATGGGTTTTGGCCAATATGGGTCAAACCCAAATGCCAAGGCCCAATAAGGAATCACCCTATTTGCCATAAAATTAATTTCGGCCCATTAGGCCCAATTAAATTTTAAAGGCCCAATTATCATATTTGGACTTTATGGAAATGGTTTTAGGCCCAATTGGATCCAACCAATTATCCTAAACCAAACTTGGCCCAACCAAGCCCATTAAGCCCAAATACAACAATTTTAGCCCAATTCCAAATTAAGCCTAATTAATTAAATTCTAATATTCCAATTATCAAAATTTATTTAATTAAAGTGTATTAGCTATAATTAATTATTTTAAATTAACATTTCCAAAATACCAATTTACATAATTAATCATGCTTTATTTAATCAACTTATGTCCAACACAAATTGAAGCAAAATCAATCCAACATGCTCTCCAAGGCTCACGACAATCATGGGATTTTTATATCCGATTTTGATTTCAATCCAATTAAATCACAAATCAATATATCCAAACATTCTAAACACATCCAATGGCTTAAAATCAAAAATCACCAAGAGCTACAAGAGTCTTTTACATTCGGCCAAGCCTAGTAATTTGAGGAAAATTAATCCAATTAATTTTTCATGAAATTGATCATGCATAACTCTAAGTTATCATTATCTAAGCATACTCAAACAAATAATTTGATTAAATCATGCTCAAATCAAAAATACCCAAATTTTAGATTAAGAACCCTAATTCAATTTCATGCTTAAATATGCTCTGATACCAATTGTTGGGTTCTCAAAGAACAAATCCAGGATCATTAAGCATAAAAGTTGTGTGAATAATCAAAGTAAGTTGCGGAAAATATACTTACATTGATCGGCAATGGAATGTAGAGATAACAAAAATTTTCCAACCTTTGTGTTGTGCTCCAAGCTCTCCTTTTAATTGAATGATGAGCTCCAAGTTTTGATTCTTGAATTCCAAACTCATAGGAGTAGTTTCCCTATCACCTTTGTATGATTTTTTGAGTGCTAGCTCTTGAGATTTTTGAAGCAAAATCAAGAAGAAATAAAGCCAAGCTTCACGCCTATTTTAGAGAAAAAAAAAAGACCCATTTTCGGCCAAGGAGAGATGAAGATGAAGTTATGTGTTTTTTTTTTTTTTTGATTTTCCAAAATCAATTAATCAATTACCAAACTTCCAAAGTTAGTAAAGGTCTTTCACAAGTCAAGCTTGTGTAAGAAACAAGCCATCTCCAACAACTTACATCAACCAAAAAGTTAGATAAAGTTGACTATGTGATGTGACTTGTTGGCCCCACTTTAATTCAAAATCCGAGTGGGCCCGTAAACACATTCTGGGCTCGGGTTCGTTAATTCTGAATTAACGAATTTTCCGTTGCGATTTAATTAAATCAAATTTAATTAAATAATTATGCCTAGCAAAATTACTATTAAAGTCGCTTGCGAATTAATTCTAAATTAATTCGTTCGCCCGAATTAAAATCCAATTTTAATTCCGTTATGAAATCTAATTTCATTTAATATATCGAATATATTATTTTATCGATTAATTCCAAATTAATCGTTCTCTCTCTTCCATTTGAATTTTATCCCAGATAAATTCTTTCCGTAATTAATCTTAGATTAATTTTCTCTCTCTTCTAATTAATCCCAGATTAATTATGTTCGAGTCATACGTCATCGGTGAATCTTCGGGAAGCGACCCATGAGATCCATGGATATGTTGGCAGTAAATCTGGTCGTCGGACTATCCGAACATGTACGTACCCGGTACCACGTTCTTACCGATTTACAAGACATGGTTGGCTTTTAGCAAAGCATCGTGCCTACCCAATTCTCCAGAAATATTCTTTTAAGGAATATGTAATCTTTGTCAGGCGTAGTATACATAGTATTACGTATTACGATCCAGTATCGGTATCACATGCTAGGCCTAGGGATGGAATTGTGTGTGCCCCGTACGAAGCATATATCAGATCTATGGTAACTAGTCTCTATAATCGGATAATCATGACCTAGTCATATTATCCCGATGACTGCAGTACTTAAGAGTACTAGTTCTGTATCCTGCGTGATTATCATGTCCATATGATTGGAGTGATACTTTCATCTTGACATCACACCCAATACACTACGAATCTCAATTTACCCAGAAGAGGCGTACACAGAACCTGTTAAAGCCCCGGATGACCAAAACCAAAGTATATTGATTGTCGCAAGTATTAGCGATGCAAGTCTCAGGTTAAGACCAAATACACATACCCTGATTCGGATTCCCATAGACACATATTCATACTACCAATGGGATTCCGAGGGGTTTATCCAAAGCGAAGCTGTTCCCGTACCATTGGTAAACACAACATCCTATCACACTTGCATAAGTATCCAATACTTAAGTTTATGAGAACTATGCTGTTATGCTCCCACAACGCGCACAAATGCAATACTAGTCTATTCCGCATTATCGATGTCCAGTCTCGATAATACTACGTCTAGGGATATTTAATGATTAAACCTTAGTGGATTAATATTGTCTCATATCTTATTAATCTGGTACCAATCATATGGACTTTTATCATTTATATATCATGGTAATCTAATTACAAATGATAAAAGAGCAATTTCCTTTGTCACATAGTTTATTTGTACAACAACACCATGTTCTATACAAATAGTGATGCTATGGGTCATAATTGTCCAACATGAGCTTCCCTTTTAGAGCCTATAAAAGGGAAGCATGTCTCATAATTGCAAGTATGAGAATATAAGCCTCTCAACTCCATCTTAAATAAATACTTATCAAAGCTTTGTCCCCAAAATATCTCCTCCCTAAACTTCCAATCACCTATACTCTAACTCATCACCCCCACGGCAGCCTACGGGGGTCCAGGTAGCTTCGAACCTGACTCCTCCTTCTTATATATATATATATAGCTCACTTACATTACTGACTTGAGCATTGGAGGGCCTACATCCACAATCACACTGGTGGGTAGACACTCCCTACTCACTCTACCTTTATTTTCAGAATCGCTAGTGCCCCCAACCTACGAATTCTCGATTGTGGACCTCGGGCGAAATCCAGCGTCTACAATTTACCACCACTTCAAGGTATTTAACATCAGATTGATTTCATCCCAGGAGCGGTCATTCCTAATGGACTCCCCTACCGAAGTAATCCCAATGAGACAAATGAGCTTCAAAGACAAGTAAAGGAATTGATGAGCAAGGGTTATGTACGAGAAAGCATGAGTCTATGCTCCGTTCTAATACTGGTTCCAAAGAAAGATGGTACATAGAGGATGTGCGTGGATTGTAGAGCAGTCAACAATATCATTGCAAATTATCACTACCCAATCCCTATATTAGATGATATGTTAGATGAATTATAAGGTGCTTGTATTTTTTTTTTCTAAAATTGATCTCAAAAGTGGGTATCATCAGATTAAGATGAGGGAATGAGATGAGTGGAAAACTATTTTTGAAACAAAATATGGCTTATATGAATAGCTCGTGATGCCATTTGGGCTTACGAATGCCCCTGGCACTTTTATACATCTAATGAATCATGTTTTGTATTTTTGGGGTAAATTTATAGTTGTGTATTTTGATGACATTTTAGTATATAGCAAGAATCTAGATGAGCATGTAGGACATTTGCGTTCTGCGATGGATGTTTTAAGGAAAGAATTATTGTATGTTAACCTTAATAATGTAGTTTTTGCATGGAAAAAGTGGTATTCCTAAGGTATGCCATTAATGCGCAATGCATTGAGGTCGATGAGGAAATGTTTAAGGCCATTCGTGAGTGGCCTACACCTAAGAGTGTCATTGAAGTTAGGAGTTTCCATGATCTAACTAGTTTCTATAAGAGATTTTTGAAAGACTTTAGCACCATTGCAACACCACTCACTGAAGTTATAAAGAAAAGTATTGGTTTTTTATTATGGGGGAATAAGAAAATGCATTACCCTTCTTAAGGATCGTTAATGTACTACACATGTTTTCTCCTTGCCTAATTTTAACCAAACTTTTGAGATTGAGTGTGATGCTTCAGGTATTGGCACTGGAGCAGTTCTTATGCAGGATCGACGTCATATAGCTTTCTTCAATGAAAAGCTAAAATGGCACAGTTTACGATACCCGACCTACGATAATGAGTTTTTTGCCTTAGTTAGAGCTCTGGAGACTTGGCATCATTATTTATGGCCAAAGGAGTTCATGACTCACACCGACCATGAATCCTTGAAGCATATCAAAGGCCAAGGAAAGCTTAACAAAATGCATGCCAAATGGATGGAATTCGTAGTGACCTTCCCATATGTCGTTCGATATAAGCAAAGTAAAGAGAATGTGGTTGCCGATGCATTATCACGCAAGTATTCTCTAATTACATCATTGAGTTCTAAATTCATTGGTTTTCAATTTTTAAAGAGCTTATATGCGAATGATAATGACTTTGTTAAGATTTACAATGAATGTGAAAAATGTCATACGGTAAATTTTACAGATATGATGACTTTCCATTTAAAAAGAATAAATTATGTGTGCCTAGTTGTTCTATGCGTGAGTTATTGGTACGTGAAGCACATAGTGGGGGTCTTATGGGTCATTTCGATAATAAGAAAAAATTGGACATCTTTCATGAACATTTTTATTAGTCTAAAATGAAAAAACATGTCATGCGTATCTGTGATAGGTACATTACCTGTAGGGAAGCGAAATCTAAAGTCCAACCACATGGGCTTTATATACCATTACCTGTTCCCCAGACACCTTGGGTAGATGTCTCCATGGACTTTGTATTAGGCTTGCCTAGATCTAGGAAGGGACGAGACTCTATTTTTATTATGGTTGATCATTTTAGGAAGATGTCACACTTTATTGCATGTCACGAATCAGATGATGTCATACACATTGTTGACCTATTCTTTTGAGAGGTTGTGTGTGTTTACATGGAGTGCCTATGAGTATAGTATCAAAAGGGATGCAAAGTTCTTAAGTCATTTTTGGAAAATTATAAGGGGTAAGATGGGAACTAAACTCTTATTTTCCACCACATGTCACCCACATACTTATGGTCAAACCGAGGTAGTCAATAGGACTTTGTCTCAACTCCTATGTAATATTATTTCTAAGAATTTGAAGTCATGGAAAGAATGTTTGTCTTTCATTGAGTTTGCATATAATCATAATATGTTGGTGTTGGTACTTCAAACGCCAATCCGAACAATATATTGTATGATATTTTATTATTAGATAATAATATAACTGTATTTTCATTTCAATACTTTATTAATGTTAATTATTATTGTGTTATTTTCTCTCGAAACATGCTGAATGAAAATATATATATTTGTATGTTGATTATGACATCGACCTCAGAATAGTCATTTAGTGATACTGAACACTGGGTGTGGTTCGTCGTTGAGATAGAATCGCTATTATAAACTATTCTTAAAAGATTTATTTCTAATCGTTGGTTTAGGAACACGGCCGAATTCCTATAACCTATAAGACTAGTATTTGTCGTATATTGGAATTGGAGTTCTAATGATTAGACCCAATGTACCATGAGCAATGGTAGCTCGTATAGACTTGTAGGTATTCGTTGGAGCGAATATTGAATGAATCATTGACGATTCCTAATAATTGGTAGTGCAAGCCATCATTAATAGGAATCTCCTCGAGTCGAGTAATATATCTAATCCTTTGACTATATGATATCATTGATTTTGTGTGTGATCCTCCACACTTAGATGGCTGCATGTCAGAGACCTTTCATGTTTGTTGGGTGTGGATTGATACATTTTTTGATCAAATACGGATCAAGATATGATTTGTTGGCCTGAATGCGTACCATTAAGAGGTTTATATATCCATCTAAGTCACAATTCTTAAGACTTTGGCCAAAGCCGATCACCTTAGGTTGATCGTGTATATATCGAAAATAGTGTTCCGATTAGTTATAAAGAATCATGGACTTGTCAACAATATAAGATGTGCGCCTTGGAAACAAGACGGGTAATCTATGTTTCCTACGCACGACTCGGATAGCTTTCGATGGAGGGATTGTTTAAACATATGCGATGATCTCGACTTTCATAGTTTGGAAAGATCATTCGTGTTCTTCGTAATTCAGAGGTGGCCGATTTGCATAAATATAAGTAGGGTTCATATGACGAACGTATCTAAACTTAGAGAGTCCCACAATATGAAATGTACTCGTTGAGCACTTGGGTAGCTAAATGTATTTGATAATAAATAATATTTGATATTATAATTAAATAATTAAATATTATTAGATAACATTAATTATTTATTGAACCAATTGAGATTAATTGGATTAATCATATTTATTTAATAGTTAAATAAATAATTACATTATATTTATATGATTATTTAATTAATATCTTTTTGGTATAGAGATATTATGTAATTATAATGTATAATAATATGGTGTGCTAGCAAATTGATATTTAGTCAAGTTGTAAGCTTAATGATAATTAAATTAACACATATTACTTATTGGTTGGACCAATGAGATGTTGCCTACACTAAAGTTAATATTTGTTAGATGTATATAAACTAAAGTTTAGGGAAAAATCTCATATCCTTCATAAGTTTAACCTAAGGCAAAAAATGGTGGAGAGAGTGTTAGGAAAATTCTCTACAAATTTGGTGGAGAAACTTTGAGCTTCTCAACAACTCAATGAAATGAGAAACTGGAGGATTGATTTTTAAACAAGCTTACAAGGAAAGTTTGATCATCTCTTACATGCTATATATTCTTCATTGATTTTGCATTATGCTTGAAGCATTATGGTGATATATTATGTGTTGGATACATGATAGCATAACTTGTGATTGTGTTGAGGTTAAAAGGATTGTGTATAGGTGTTTTAGAAGCATAGAGACACAAGTTTCATATAATTAGGTCAATGAGTGTTCATGTTGGACATGGAACACTAATTAGAGTTTAGAACTCTAATTGATGGTTTGGAACTAATGATACCATTCTAAAATCACTTGACCACCTTTAAGTGTCCTAAAATTATTCTTGAGTTATTTTTTTGTAGGATTCATGTTTGGTTTGTGATTTGGATTCAAAATAATGCATATATGTGTTTTGAATGCATTTATGTATTGTATAATGTTTGATGTTATGAAAGGCATGATTTATTCTTTAATTGTTATAGATGTATAGAATATATGTTTAGTGTTGGTTATGATGTCGAAATTGGATTTTGAGTATTTGGTAGTGTTTGGAAAAAGTTAGAAGTGTTACGTGTTTGGAAAGCAGTGCAAATTTTCCCTGGAATCATTTTCTGAAGGGGCGCGTCTTTCGCAGCGCGACGCACATGGAAAATGACTCCTTGTAATCAATTCTTATAATAGCACGTTGCGGCGTGACACAAAGCTCTCAGACTTTGAGAGTCACGACGTGCAAGCTTGTGCAATCGACGATGAGCTCTAGCACTTGAGCATCGCAATACGAGATCATTATATGTCACGATGTGTAAGCCTTCGATGTGTGATGGGCTCAAAGCTGGTACTCTTTGATCGGTGAAATCACTCACGTAACGCAAGCGCACATATCATTCAAGTAGTAAAAAAATGTATCGATCCCACGAGAACTTAATACCTTAGCTATCAATTTATGAAGTTAAATGTTTACAAGTACCTAATAGATTGGTTTGTTGATTGGATGGTGATTTTTGCTAAAACAAGTAAATAAAACAGTGCGAAAGTAAATTAAAGGAAAATTCAATATTATAAAACTATCTAGGGTTGTGAATCCTTCCAATATCTTTTAAAGCTGAAGTGGTTATCTCATGTTTGTGCAATATATCGGTTTATTAACCTGGAACACGAAAATATACAAAAGCCTATGTCGATGGTCAGATGCAAACACCCAAATAACCCAATTAATCATATGTCTATGTTAACCAAGTTACCTGGATTCATTAAGAATAAGTTCCAATTGTGGCTACCCGCCCGACATGTATATGTCTATCCTGTAAGAAAATCTACCTAAGGGTCACCATGCCTTGAGGTGAGATCGTGAGCTATTGAGTCTAAGGCTGAAACCTAAAATTCCTTCGTCAAGTTTATTTTAAGTTTACCAGATCAATCTTATTAATGGCCAGTTAACAAGAAGCATTAAGCTTAAGACTCAATAAATAAACCTTTATATTACCCAAGACATAAAATAACCAACTTTATAAACCGGTGATATTGGAATTCATCACACCCCTAGATAATATGTTTAGTTACAAAACATACCTAAAATTACAAAATGCATAGTTAAACAGAATAACATAATGGAAAATTAAAAAGTAAAGAAAATTATAACAATAAAAGAAAATGATGGAGCTAGGGGTTTCACTTTTAATACTTCAAATATAGACTTCTCCCTTATCAATTAATCATTTCTTGAATTAATTATATTAAAACCGACCATATAGGCGGTGAATGTTATTTATCCAAAGTCCAACTGACCATATAGGTGGTAACAAAATCATATAAACCGACCATGTAGGCGGTAACAAGGTTAGCACCTAAATCGACCATATAGGTGGAAACGAAGTCCAATAATGTAAACCGGCCATATTGGCGGTAAATAATTAATTCAATTTACTTATTTAAATTAAGGGACTAAATCTAAATTATTATATTAAAAGTTTCCCCCCAGACTCCAGCGAAAAGAGATTACCTACTCATGATGTAATTAAAAACACACAAAAATTTATTAAATAAATAAAGTGAAAATATAAGAAAACTTAAATAAACATGCAATACACTTTCTTTTAGGTTTTCATGGAGAAATCCCCCAAAGAAAGCATGAAAAATTTACAAAGTTTAGCTTGGTATTTATAGGCAAATCTAAAGGCTTCCACCAATTTCTCCACCAAACATGGCACCAAACATGGCATCAAACATAGCACCAAACATGGCAACGTTATACCCCGAGTATCCGTCCAGAAAATAATAGAACTCATGTCCCGGCAATATGTCTAGCATCTGGTCAATGAATGGTAACAGGAAATGATATTTCCTTGTTGCTTTGTTCAGCTTCCTATAGTCCATGCATACCCTCCATCCAGTCAATGTTCTTATTGGAATCAGCTCGTTCTTTTCATTTGTGACTACATTAATTCCTCATTTCTTTGGCACACATTGCATAGGACTCACCCAAGTGCTATCAGAGATGGGGTAGATGATGCCGGCATCCAACCATTTGATAATTTCTTTCTTCACGACCTCCTTCATGATTGGATTTAGTCTCCGTTGATACTCCACTGTGGGTTTGTACTCGTCGTTTATCAGAATCTTGTGCATGAAAAATGATGGACTAATGTCTTGAATGTCTACTATAGTCCAGCCAATGGCTTTCTTGTGTTTCCGTAACACTCTCAGCAACTTATCTTCCTGCTCCAATGTTAGCGACGAAGAAATAATCACAGGTAAATCAGAAGAGTTTTCTAAGAATACATACCTGAGATGGCTCAGAAGTAGCTTTAGCTCCAGCTGTGGTGGTTCTTCAATCGAGGGCTTGATTCGCTCATTTTTCGGTAGTTCCAAACTTTCCACCTTTGGTGTCGATTTGAAGCGAAAGGGTTTGTCAAGATAGTTGATACATTCCAAAATTTCAACATCTAGCTCGTTGTCAGTCATGTTGGTGATGCAAGCTTCAAGTTTATCCGTGGAAAATTGTATTGCATCAGTATCCTGGATGATACTATCTATAACATCAATTCTGAAACATTCCTCGTTCTTTTCATCACTCGGGAATTTCATGGCTTTGAAAACATTGAATATAACTTCTTGGTCCTGCACCTTCATGGTTAGTTCTGATTTTGTACATCAATAACAGTTCTACCTATAGCCAAGAATGGTCTCCCGAGGATGATAGGTACATCTTTGTCTTCTTCTATGTCAAGGATAATGAAATCTGCAGGGAAAATGAATTTGTCGACTTTAACCAATACATCTTCCACTACACCTCTCGAAAATGTGAGCGATCTGTCAGTAAGCTGTAGAGTAACTGAGGTGGGCATTGCTTCTCCAATCTGTAGTTTCCTGTAAATAGACAAAGGCATCAAGTTAATGTTGGCACCTAAATCACACAAAGCCTTACCGAAGTAATGTTCTCCTATGGTGCAAGGAATGGTGAAACTGTCACGATCTTTCAACTTTGAGGGAAGCTTCCTCTGAATGATGGCGCTGCATTCTTCTATCAATACTATTGTCTCGTAATCTCCCAATCTCTATTTTCATGACAGAATGTATTTCATGAATTTGACATAGCTGGGCATTTGTTCTAACGCTTCTGCAAAGGGAATGTTGATATGCAGCTTTTTGAAGATCTCCAGGAATTGAACAAACTGCTTGTCTAGTTTACTTTTCTGGAGACGCTGTGGAAAAGGTGGAGGTGGAGTGAATTTTTCTCAATCATTTTCTTTTGTCTCTTTTTCCTCCATCTGTGGTTCTATTTCGTTACTTTATTTTGGAAATTCCTCAGTGGATGCCTTGACTCCAACATTTTTGTTGATCTCAGTACCGCTTTTTAAAGTAATGGCTTGACATTGCTCCTTCCCTCGGTTCCTTGGATTTGGTTCTGTGTTGCTAGGAAGGTTACCTTGCAGTCTATAACTCTAAGCATTGGCTAGTTGTCCTATTTGATTTTCCAGTGCCTTTATAGATGCTGATTGGCTTTGATTGAATACTACTTGGGCTTGAAATATAGCATCGTATTTGGCTTCTTGCTTTTTGAACATCTCTGCAAGCATTTCTTTTATTTCTGGTTCTTTTTCATACTCATGGCCTTTATTATGTTGTTGAAATCCGGGTGGTGGATTGTTCTTTTGCCCTGAATCGTTGCTCCATGTGAAATTGGGATGATTCCTCCACCCTGGATTGTAGGTGTTGGAATATAGATTGTTCCCCTATCTGTTGAAATTGTTGACATAATTCACTTGTTGGAGTTTCTACGGCCCCGAGGATCGGATAACAAAGCATAAAACACATGTGCGAATACAATGAGGGAGTTGCGGAATACTCACATCGATCGGTTGAGCGACGCGGTAGGCAACAAAAATTTCTTTTTCTACTCACTGCAGCTCACGACAGTTTATGTTTTTGCTCCATGGTGTGCTCAACAATCATCAAGTTTTTGAGCTCCAAGCTTGATTTGGTGATTCCTTGCTCATGGGTGGACTTCACTATCACCTTCGCATGATCCCATTGTGTGCTAGCACCTTGATTTTTGCCACAAAAATCAAACACTTTAGCTTCCCTCATGCTCGGTTTTCTACCAGAAACAGAAGAGCAAGAACAGCCTCTCAATAGGCGTGAGAGAGGAGAGGAATTGGAGGAGAGAGAGAGATAAATGTGTAAAAATGGTTTTTGGTAATTGATTTTCCAAAATCATATACCAAATTTTGGCTTTAAAAAAGTCAAACCATTAAAGCCATAAATGCCAACCACTTCCATCAATCCATCAATCAATCAAATCCAGTGACAAGTTGTCACATCACTCAAAGTGACTAATGATTTGACGCTTGATGCGACTAATGATTTGACGCTTGATTTGACTTACGTGCCGCACTCGAATTCGAAATGCGAATGCGCTCGCAAACAATCCCGGGCTCGGGTTCGCTAATTCTAAATTAACGAATTTTTCGTTGCGACGTAATTAAATCTAATTTAATTAAATAATCATGCCTAGCATAATTACTATTCACGTCGCTAACGAATTAATTCTAAATTAACTCGTTCACCCGAATTAAAATCTAATTTTAATTCCGCGTCGAAATCTAATTTTGTATAATATATCGAATATATTATTTTAATCGATTAATTCCAAATTAATTGTTCTCTCTCTTTAAATGATATTTTATCCCAGATAAAATATCTCCGCAATTAATCCCAGATTAATTTTCTCTCTCATCATTAATTAATCCCAGATTAATAAAGTGCGAGTCATACATCATCGGTGAATATTCGGGAAACGACCCATGAGATCCCCGGATATGTTGGCAGTAAATTCGGTCGTCGGACTATCCGAACACGTAAGTACCTAGTACTACGTTTGTACCGATTTACAAGACAAGGTTGGCTTCTAGCAAAGCGCCATGCCTACCCAATTCTCCAGAAATATCCTTATAGGAATATAAGGATCTATATCAGGCGTAGTATATGTAGTATTGCGTATTTCGATCCAGTATCGGATGATCACATGCAAGGCCTGGGGCTGGTACAGTGTCTGCCCCGTACGAAGCATATATCGAATTACGAGCAACTAGTCTCTTTATTATCGGATAATCATGACCAAGTCATAGTATCCCAACGGTTGCAACCTTTTTAGAGAACCAGTTATGTATCCCTACGCAACTATCATCTCCATATGACTGGAGTGATACTTCCGTCTTGAAATCACATCCAACACACTATGATTCTCAATATACCCAGCAGAGGCGTACACAGAACCTGTTAAAGCCTTGGACGACCACAACCAAAGTATATTGATTGTCGCAAGTATTAGCGGTGTAAGTCTCAGGTTAAGACCAAATACACCTACCCTGATTTCGGACTTCCATAGACACATAGTCATACTACCAATGGAATTCCGAGGGGGTCTATCCAGAGCGAATCTGTTTCCCGTACCATCGGTAAACGCAACCTCTTATTACACTTGCATGAGTATCATATACCCAAATATATGAGAACTATGTCGTTTGTGCCCTCACAACGCGCACAAGTGTAATACTAGTATTTTACGCATTTATCGATGTCCAATCTCGATAATACTCTGAATAGGGATATTTAATGATTTATCCTTCGTGGACTGATATTGTCTCATATCATTCTCAATCCAGGAAAAAATCATAAGGACCTCTTATCATTTATACATCTTGGTGATCTTATCACAAATGATAAGAGAGCAATCTCATTTGTCACATAGTTAATTTGTACAACAACATCATGATCTGTACAAATAGTGAGGCTATGGGTCATAATTGTCCAACATCACTGTCTCATCATGTTGGTTTGTCTCTGGTGCTCCTCCATATGGTAACTTATGGCACCGACGATGTTTATAACTTGCGTGCTAAGTGTTTCCATGAATTTGCACATCTGCTCCAGCTTGGCATTCATTGTTGTGTTGGCTCCAACTTCATGGATTCCTGCTATTCGTTGAATCATGCTCTTTTCTGTTGGCCACAAAGAATTATTGTTGGCCATTTCTTCAATTAGGTCTCAGGCCTGATCTTCTCCTTTTGCCATTAAAGCTCCTCCAGCAGCAGCATCAATTGTAGTTCTCATCAGTCCAGAAAGTCCATTATAGAAGGTTTGGACTTGTAGCCACTTTGCAATCTCATGATGAGGGAATTTTCTGAGTAATTCCTTGTATCTTTCCCAAGCTTCGCAGAAGGATTCTGAGTCATGTTGCACAAAGGATGTGATGTCATTCCTCAACTTTGTAGTTCTGGCTGGTGGAAAGTACTTTGCAAGGAATTTGGTGGCTAGAGTGTTCCAAGTTGTGATGGAACCTGCTAGTAGTGAATGTAGCCAAGCCTTAGCTCTGTCTTTCAAGGAATATAGGAATACACGCAGTCTCATTACTTCTTCAGTAATGTAACGCAAGTAATTGAAAGAACAATCTATTTATCTTTCACTATTAGTTTTGGGGTTAGATACATTTACTTGTGTCTAATTTGTTTTTATTTATCTAGTTTTGGGGATAAATAAGTCCCCGGCAACGGCGCCAAGAACTTGATCGGTGAAATCACTCACTTAACGCAAGCTCACGTATCATTCAAGTAGTATAAAATGTATCGATCCCATAAGAACTTAATACCTTAGCTATCAATTTATGAAGTTAAATGTTTACAAGTACCTAATAGATTGGTTTGTTAATTGGATGGTGATTTTTGCTAAAAACAAGTAAATATAACAGTGCGAAAGTAAATTAAAGGAAAATTCAATATTATAAACTATCTAGGGTTGTGAATCCTTCCAATATCTTTTAAATATGAAGTGGTTATCTCATGTTTGTGCAATATATCGGTTTATTAACCTGGAACACGAAAATATGCAAAAGCCTATGTCGATGGTCAGATGCAAACACCCAAATAACCCAATTAATCATATGTCTATGTTAACCAAGTTACCTGAATTCATTAAGAATAAGTTCCAATTGTGGCTACCCCGCCCGATAGGTATATGTCTATCTTGTAAGAAAATCTACCTAAGGGTCACAATGCCTTGAGGTGAGATCGTGAGCTATTGAGTCTAAGGCTGAAACCTAAAATTCCATTGTCAAGTTTATTTTAAGTTTACCAGATCAATCTTATTAATGGCCAGTTAACAAGAAGCATTAAGCTTAACACTCAATAAATAAACCTTTATATTACCCAAGACATAAAATAACCAACTTTATAAACCGGTGATATTGGAATTCATCACACCCCTAGATAATATGTTTAGTTACAAAACATACCTAAAATTACAAAATGCATAGTTAAATAGAATAACATAATGGAAAATTAAAAAGTAAAGAAAATTATAACAATAAAAGAAAATGCTGGAGCTAGGGGTTTCACTTTTAATACTTCAAATATAGATTACTCCCTTATCAATTAATCATTTCTTGAATTAATTATATTAAAACCGACCATATAGGCAGTGAATGTCATTTATCCAAAGTCCAACCGAACATATAGGCGGTAACAAAATCATATAAACCGACCATGTAGACGGTAACAAGGTTAGCACCTAAATCGACCATATAGGCGGAAAATAAGTCCAATAATGTAAAATCGGCCATATAGGCGATAAATAATTAATTCATTTTACTTATTTCAATTAAGTGTTGGGAAGCGGCCGCGAGTGCGCAGCGGAAAATTAAAAATTATGATGCCGCTATCCCTTTGCCCAAGAACCATTTGTTTTGATTATTCTACAAGCCTAGGCATGTTACTATATATTCTAAGCATAAAAACTCATAAAACGTTCAAAAAACATAAACTTAAACATGCTAACTATCATAAGAACTCTAATTAAAAATAAAGAAAGAAAAAGACTTACTTGAACCGAAGACTCCTCCAGTTCTCCCTCCAATCTACAAGCTTTTCTCGAACTCAGCAAGCTCTTCCACGTTCCAAAGAGCCACCCAAGTGTGTGGCCTCCAAAGGTGCACACACCAAAGCCAAAACTCAACGGTAAGACTACGCCTTGAGTGCACGCCTTAAATTATCCTCCGATCAGATGGTCGTTCGATTTCAATGACCTAGGTTGACATCTAGAAACATGCCAAGGCCCGCAAATTAGAAGGAAAGATATATACCCATTATGTATGCGATTTATATATGATACGGTCCCTCGCCTCACTGTATCCCCACCGTTTGACCTAGGGTATGGAAAATGCCTACCCATATAGTCAAAAGTATGATGTTGATAGTGTCATGAATCGTGCTAACCCAAGAATCTCACATGATTCTTCCGCTACGGCCACAGTCTCAAGCATTGATCACACATATCAACCCGCGAACTGGAATACTACTCTTATAAGAAAATATTATCTAAGAGAGTGGCGATTCTCTGTTGTATCTTTACAAAATTCATGTGTTTCAACAAATGACCCAATCATACCCTTATGATCAGATCTTTTGAACCGGGGAAGGAGAATGTCAATGTCATTTGATCCACACATAAGATTGTAAAGACCTCAAGTCTAAAGACTAGTCATACAATCGATACATGAAAGTTCTCACAGACACATAAGATAAACACTCCATGAGAAAACTTTCGGCGGTCAGTTTGATGGACATGAGCAACTCATGCATCCATGTGATACACCAAGCGGACGGATCTCTGCTAGTAGCCTATGAGATCGGCTACCCCACTTAAGGGCAGATCATATCATCATGCTAGTCTCTTCGCTTTGTGAACGCCCAGATTATTCATAAAACTATGACTATGAACGTTTGAGAGTAATGATTCTCATAAGGTGTGGAAGCCATCATCTTATTACTCCAAGGGCTTTATTACAGTGTTTGATGATTTATATAATTTATGTAAGACACGTGTAATAAAGATTGCCATTTTATTAATTAATGAAAATATTACAAATACATGTACATATAGCCCATCCACAAGTTGGGAATAGGGCATATCCCTAACAATCTCCCACTTGCATTATAGCCAACTAGTATCAATCTGGACACCATACTCTCGGGTGTGCCTATCATGCTTTTATTGAGTCAGCCCTTTAGTAAAAGAATCTGCAAGATTATCTTTTGTGGGTATTTTCTCTATAATAACTTCTTTTCTCTCAACAATCTCCCTAATGAGATGAAATCACTTGAGTATATGCTTGGATTTATGGTAGGACCTTGGTTCCTTTGATTGAGCAATGGCATCCGTGTTTTCACAGTACATCGTGACGCCATTCTTTATTGCGGGAAGCACTTCCAGCTCTGTGATGAACTTCTTTATCCAGACTGCTTCGTTAGCTTCCTCAGATGATGTAATATACTAGGCTTCAGTGGTGGAGTCCGCTGTAGTTGACTACTTTGAGCTTTTCCAACTGACAGCTCCATTATTCATATTAAACAAATATCCTATTTACGATCTGCTGTCATCCCTATCGGTTTGAAAGCTCGCATCACAATAACCAATGACTTTCATCTCAGAACATTCTCCGTATGTCAAAAACATATCCTTAGTTCTTCTCAGATACTTGAGGATTGTTTTGACAGATGCCCAGTGTTACTTACCAGGATTTGTCTGATACCTGCTCGTTATGCTAAGAGCATAAGAGACATCAGGTCTTGTACATAGCATGGCGTACATGATCGATCCTATTTCTTAAGCATATGGGATCTTACTCATACGTTATCTATCTGAATGAGTATGTGGACATTGCTCCTTAGATAATTTGATTCCATGACAAGTAGGTAAATTACCTCTTTTGGAATCTTTCATTTTGAATCTTTTCAAAATTTTATCTATGTACGTAGATTGAGAAAGTCCTAACAACCTCTTAGATCTATTACGGTAGATCTTAATGCCCATGATGTAGGCTGCTTCTCCCAAATCTTTCATGGAGAAATTTTGAGATAACCATTACTTGGTGGCTTGCATCATGGGAATATCATTCCCGATGATTAATTTATCATCGACATATAATACAAGAAATATAACAGCACTCCCACTACTTTTCCTATAAACACAAGGCTCGTCTACATTTTTGATGAAGTCAAATTCTTTGATTGTCTCATCAAATCGTATATTCCAACTTCTGGAGGCTTGCTTGAGTCCATAAATGGATCGTTTAAGCTTCCATACTTTATTATGATCATCCTTAGATGCAAACCCATCAGGTTGTGTCATATAGACTTCCTCTACGAGGTTCCCATTAAAGAAAGCTGTTTTGACATTCATCTGCCAAATCTCATAATCAAAGTGTGTAGCTATTGCCAGTAAAATTCGAATGGACTTTATCATTGCAACATGCGAGAAGGTTTCGTCATAGTCAATTCCTTGGATTTGTCTATAACCTTTCGCCACCAACCTAGCCTTATAGGTTTGGATGTTGCCTTCTGCATCAGTTTTACACTTGTAAAATCACTTGCAGCCTATGGGTTTTATCCCTTCAGGTGCATCCACCAAGTCCCAGACTTGATTCTGATACATAGAGTCTATTTCGGATTTCATGGCCTCAAGCCACTTGACTGAATCAATGTCACGCATTGCTTCGTCATAACTGGTGAAATCGTCATTATCAATGATCTGATCATGTTCCTCATCAATATTGAAACCATATCTATCATGCTTATATCTTTCCCTACCAGACCTTCTAAGTTCATAACCTTGTGGTTGTTCCGTCGCTGCCCTTTTGAGGGGCATGGGGTTTAGTTCTATGTTACTTTTTTCTTCTCGTATCTCATCGAGGTCAAGTCTACTCCCACTATATTTCTTGAGAAGGAATTCATTCTCTAGAAATTTAGCATTTCGTGAGACAAATGTTCTTTGTTCATTTGGGACGTAGAACACGTATGCTCTTGAGTTCAAGGCATATCCTATAAACTTACATTTAACTGCCCTATCATTCAATTTGTTAGTTTGTGTGAACTTAACATATGCGTCACATCCCTAAACTCTTAGATAACTAAGACTATGATGTTTCCCAGACCATAACTCATATGGTGTTTGACTAACAGTCTTGGAAGGAACTTGGTTTAGTAGTAGTGTTGCAGTTTCTAAAGCAAGACCCTCAAATGAAAGAGGTAGATATGTGACTGCCATCATTGATCGGACCATATCTAATAATGTCCGATTTCTCCTTTCGGAGACCCCATTATGTTGTGGAGTTCTCGGAGGAGTCCACTAGGAAACAATGCCATTTTCTCTCAAGTAATCTTGAAATACGTCGCTTAAGTATTCACCACCTCGGTCAGACCTTAGTGACTTAATACTTTTATTAAGCTGGTTTTCTACTTCAGCTTTGAAGTCTTTGAATTTCTCAAAGGCTTCAGATTTGTACTACATAAGGTACACATACCCATATCGCGAGTGATCATCGATAAAGGTAATGAAATATGAGAAGCCACCTCTAGCGGTGACTGATATTGGTCCGCATACATCAGAGTGTATGAGTTCTAATGTCTCCGCTGTACACTGTCATTTACCTTTGAAGGGTAATTTGGTCATTTTACCAAGTAAACAAGACTCACAAGTTCCATAAGGTTCATATTTGAAGGGTCTGAAATACCCATCCTTATGTAGCTTAGTTAATCTTGTTTCATTGATATGACCTAAGCGAAAATGCCATAGAAGTGATACATTGAGATTATTCGAGTTAACGTTGTATATATTAGAGGTTGAACATTCTTTTTTAGTTTGTAAGACATAGATACCATTATTCAAAATACCATCTCCATATTTTATTTCATTGAAATAAATAGAACATTCATTACAACTTATTAGGCATGAAAAGCCTTTATTACATAAAGAAGAAATTGAAATGATATTCTTTACTAGAGAAGGTACATAAACACAATCTTCTAAGTCTAAAACTAAACCATTCGGCAAAACTAATGAATAAGTCCCCAAGCACAATGCAGCCAGTTTTTCTCAATTACCCATGCGTAAGTCAACCTCCCCATGACGGAGTCTCCTACTGTTTCTCAGGCCCTGCACATTGTTACACAAGTGAGTCCCACAACCGGTGTCAAGCACCCAAGTAGAAGGTTCAGAGTTTTGAGAATATAGTTCAATCATATACAACATACCTGAAGTATTGGGCTTCTTGGCCTCTAGGGCTTCCCTAGCTTCCTTGGCTTTCAAGGATTTGCAGTCTTTCTTCCAATGACCCTTCTTTCCACAAAAGAAACATTTCCCCTTTCCATTTTTCTTCTCCACCTTACCTTTGGGCTTTAGGTGATCTGGAGCCTTGGCCTTGCCCTTATTTTTCTTTGGGCCTCGTGAGCATGACAGAGGTTTTAAGCTCCGGTTTCAAGTCAACAGAGGTTTTAAGCTCCGGTTTCAAGTCATTCTCTGATTGTTTTATCAGATTGTGCAATTCTGCTAAAGTAGCTTCTTTATTAGACAGATGAAACTGCATAATAAAGTTAGAGAAGACTTTTGGTAAGGACTGAAGAATTAGATCGTGACCTATCTCATGATCCATGATGAACCCCAAGTTGGCCAATTTTTCAATGTGGCCAATCATCTTAAGCACATGTCCACTAACAGATCCTTCCTTATACCTAGTTTGGAATAAGGCACATGACACTTGGAATCACATGGTATGAACGGAAGTTGCATACAACTCCTTCAAGTGAAAGATGATGGTCTGAGCATCCATATCTTCGTGAGCTTTCTGAAGTTCATCCGACATAGAGCCAAGCATTATGTAAACTGATTGCTCATCATCATCGACGTGTTTCTTCCAAGCATCAAATGTATTTTGGTCAGCATCTTCTGCGGGTTCAGGGGGAAATGGTCTTTCAAGAACATAGAAAATCTTTTCTTGTCGTAAGACAATTTTAAGGTTTCTAAACCAGTCATTGTAGTTGTCCCATTTGAGCTTATGCTCATCAAGGATGGAACGAAATGATATTCTGTTTTCCATTTGAATGTTTGTGAAATATTTTAACCCACTTGTTAAGAGAGAATGTTAAAATTAGGAATATGTTTTCATTAATGTCTCATAATAACATGGGCTTTTAATATTATGAAGTTGCTCCCACTCAATTATTTTAAAATTTTAAGCAAATCGCATCAACCCCAATATGATTGATTTCTTGTGGGCAAGGATCCCATTATCATCATTTCACAACTCCGACTAGGGTCGGTCGTTATAAAATACGATAATTAGGTAGGTTCCCAACCAATTTATGATATAAATCACAATTCTTTGATCATTGGGTTGGGCAATCAAACATGCCATAGCTTACGCTAGTCCTTGTGGACACCCAATATTTGCCACTAAGTTATAAGACCACGCCTAAGGGTCGCTGTGTCTTATGACTCAGAAAAGTCAAACCATTGTCAATAGTACGATTTAGGGATAAATTGGTATTTTGACCGGCGTAGACACACACGTATAATGCAAGCCCACGTATCGTTCAAGTAGTATAAAAATATCGATCCCACGAGGACTTAATTCCTACTGTTGTTATTAATTATTGATACTATTTATTTACAGATATCTAATTGAGGGAGAAGAGAATGATTGCTTGATTGATTTGGTTGATTGTAGATTTGCTAAATAAATAAATAAATAAAAAGACAAAAGAAAATACTAAGGAAAATAACAAAAGACACAAAGATCTAGGGTTGTGAATCTTTCTAATATCTTTTAAAAGATGAAGTGATTATTTTATGTTTGTGTAATAAATTGGTTTACTAACCTGGAACACTAAATTATGCGAAAGCCTCTGTCGATGGTCAGACGCAAATACCCAGTTTAACCCAATTGAACCATATGTCTATGTCAACCAAATTATATGGATTCATTAAGTTTAAGTTCCAATTATGGCTACTCCCGCCCGATAGGTATATGTCTATCCTGTAAGGAAATCTATTAAAGGGTTATCTATCCTCAAGGAAGATCGTGGGCTATTAAGTCTAAGGCTGAAACCTAAAATCCCTATGTCTAGTTCATTTTAGATTTACCATATCAATCTTATTAGTGATCAGACAATAAGAAGCATTAAGCTTAAGACTTAATAAGTAAACCTTTAAATTACACAAACTATAAAATAACCCCTTATAAACCAGTGATATTAGAATTCATCACAATACTAGATAACTAACACATAACTAGGGCTAGTAAAAACTTAAAAGTAAAAGACATAAAGTAAAAAATGCTGAAAAGTAAAAGACATAAAGTAAAAGCTGAAAATTAAATTACAATAAAATAAAATACTAAGGTAAAATGATCAAATTTTACTATTTACTATTTAGATATCTCCCTTAATATAATATATTAACTTGTGATTATTTAACCAATCAGCCATATAGGCGGTAACCTGATTAAGTCAAATTAAGTCCAACCAGCCATAAAGGCGGAACCAAAATAAACCTGCCATATAGGCGGTAAGAAAATTTAATTACCAACCGACCAATCTGGCGGTATCCTTGATTAGTCAGGTTTAAACCAGATTAAGATGAATTACCAACCGACCAATCTGGCGGTATCCTTTTTAAGTCAATATTTTAAATAATGAATATATTATTTTTAAGGGAGATTAATCTAAATAGTAACAATAAAAGAATTACCTTTCACCCTAGCTGGGGAAGTTACCTCCTCATGGTGAATAGTAAAAACTGTAAAAAGTAAGAAAGTAAATTACTATTATTACAAACGTAATTAAAATTAATTACAAAACTAAAAACTAAAAGAAACTAGATAGAAAACTCTCTATTTACATCAGAGAATTCAGAGAGAATGGTACATCTGAAATCAGAAAACTAAGCTCTATTTATAGGCGTCAGTAAAGGTCGCGCGTCGCGACGCCCAGCTCGCGTCGTGATGCGCGTTTTGTCGACGTGGCATGCTCTGGTTCATCGGCTTCAGATTCTGGATAAGGTGATAAAGTGACACGTGGCAAGGTGGTTGAAGTTCAATTATTGTGACACGTGGCGGCTCATGATTGTCTGATTCAGATTCTTATCCGCCACGTGTCAGATAAGGATAAGTCAATCAATAATTGATGCTGATGTTGCACTGATGTGGCGCTGACGTGGCGACACATTGTAATTTGATTGTCGGCACCATAGAATTGCGACACGTGGCACGCTGTGATTGGTTGATGATGACGTGGCAGCCACGTGGCACTTTGACTTGGTCAACAGGTGATGTGGATGATGACGTGGAGTGACATATGGTGATGGCGACTGTTGGGACCGTAGGATGATGACACGTGGCACGGCGCACGTTAGCAGATCGGTTGTGATGGTGACACGTGGCACGGTGCACGTTAGCAAAGTCAAATTTTCTCACATTCTGATTTATGGACCCGACTCATGTTAACACTGTTCGACGAATATTAGGCGTCGCGACGCCAAGGGCTTGCGCGTCGCGAAGCTGAAAATTACCAAAATGCCCTTTTCGTCTAATTTTCACTGTTTTGGCCCAAATCACCTCCAGAGTGTCCTGAAACTTTATTTATCTACAAAATAACACAATGCACATCAAAATATTAACAAGAATCAAGAAACTATACAAAATATTATGTTAAATGAGTGGAAATAGTGATATAATTACCACTCATCACACCCCCAAACCTAACATTTTGCTAGTCCTCGAGCAAAACACAAAATAAAATAACATAATAAAATTTAACTATGCCACTTTCGTAGGGATCACGGTTGCATTTAGCATATGCAACAAGCCTTTAAACTCCTAGGTGTCCCTAGTGGACGAGTTGTAGTCTCGTGAGGGTTTACAACAATGATACCCACAAATATTTTACAAAAGTAAAAGGTAGTGAAACTAATGCACACAAAAGCAAAAAGACAAGCGAAAAGAGAATAAAGAAGTTAGTGACTAATGAGGTGAAACTTCTACTCCAAGTTACTATTTGTTTTCTTTCTTTCTAAATTACTGAATAAGTAAATTCTCCGATTATATTTTCCATTCTTCATATACACAGCCCACAAAATATTAAAAAACTCATTTTTGCCCACAACAGTCACAAGTGCAGTTGATAAGAGAGTAATATTTTTGTCCTAAAGTTCTATCAGATGTCACACCTTTTTGTAGCAATGGAATAATTTTTCTGATTTTTCTGATTTTTTCTTTGATTTTTTTTATTTATATACAATACCTTCCGTCTATGTAGCGAGTGTTGGGTCGGTGGCTCCCAAACCAGTTGGCTTTAGGGCACCAGGTGTTAAGACACCCCTAAGGACTTAATTACTCAGACTTCAGATATATATATTTTTGCAGCATCTTTGATCCATGTAGCGATTTTTGGGCCAATGACTCCCAAACCAGTTGGTTTTAGGGCACTAGGTGTTAAAACACCCTTATAGACTTAATAACTCGGATCTCATATGTTTTTTTTACTCCATTGCTTTTTGAGATGCTTCCTCCAATTAAACTAAAGCACTGAATATTACAAACTTTTCAATTATAGTTCATATCCATATGTTACTATGCATGTTGACAATACCTGTCAACTGAGCATATGAAGATCCATTTTAATCAGAATTATGGAGAATTCACAAATTAAATAATTCAAAAGGAACTAAACAAAATTTAACTTGTTTCGAAATAGGTTCGAGATACGTCTCAGGAGTGGAAACTCCTTACTCAGCTATCTCTTACCAATTTCACCTTTTTAGTCAAAATAAAAACACAAAATATTTTTGTAATTTTTGAAAAATTTTCAATTTTTTTGTATTTTTCGAAAAATTTTGAACTAAAAATAAAAACAACACACAACTAAAAAGAAGATACTAATCAACTAATTTCCTCCCCCAAACCTAAATGAGACATTGTCCCCAATGTCTTAAACAGTAAAAGGAGAGTTAAGAAGGTCGTACCTGGTTAGCTGAAATTCTACAGGAAATTAAAGGTTAAGATCCAGATTAATCCGACGCCTCTTACCACGATCGTCCTCGGACCAATTTATCTTTGAAAGGATAGGGTCAACTTGTGGTTCATAGGCTAAGAGTTGATCTATTAGATCTGGAGCAGTTCTGGTAGTAAAGAGGAGTTCTTTCATAGGTTTTGACACGAACTCATTTCTCCGAGCATCATCAAGAAACACACAAAGAAAATCATAAAATCCTTCAACGTTGTACAGTCCAAGTGGTTTCTGGTGTATGTTCAGGTTCGCCCAAGATAGTGTTGGACAGTTATGACCCATAGCATCACTATTTGTACAGATAATGATGTTGTTGTACAAATTAACTATGTGACAAAGGAAATTGCTCTCTTATCATTTGTGATTAGATCACCAAGATGTATAAATGATAGGAGGTCCTTATGATTAGTTCCTGGATTGAGATGATATGAGACAGTATCAGTCCACGAAGGATTAATCATTAAATATCCCTAGTCAGAGTATTATCGAGATTGGACATCGATAATGCGCAAAAGACTAATATTACACTTGTACACGTTGTGAGGGCATAACGGCATAGTTCTCATATATTTGGGTATAAGATACTCATGCAAGTGTAGTAGGAGGTTGTGTTTTACCGATGGTACAGAAAACAGCTTCGCTCTGGATAGACCCCTCGGAATTCCATTGGTAGTATGACTATGTGTCTATGGAAGTCCGAAATCAGGGTAGGTGTATTTGGTCTTAACCTAAGACTTGCACCGCTAATACTTGCGACAATCAATGTGCTTTGGTTTTAGGTCGTCCAGGGCTTTAACAGGTTCTGTGTATGCCTCTGCTGGTAATATTGAGAATCGTAGTGTATTGGGTATGATGTCAAGACGGAAGTATCACTCCAGTCATAGTGGAGATGATGGTCACGTAGGATACGGAACTGGTTCTCTTATGTACTGCAGTCATCGGGATAATATGACTAGGTCATGATTATCCGATTATAGAGACTAGTTACCAGAGATCCGATATGTGCTTCGTACGGGGTAGACACAATTCCAGCCCCAGGCCTTGCACGTGACATCCGATACTGGATCGAAATATGAAATACTATGTATACTACGCCTGATATAGATCACATATTCCTGTAAGGATATTTCTGGAGAATTAGGTAGGCATGGCGCTTTGCTAGAAGCCAACATTGTCTTGTAAATCGGTACAAACGTAGTACTAGGTACTTACGTGTTCGGATAGTCCGACGACCGGATTTACTGCCAACATATCTGGGGATCTCATGGGTCGCTTCCCGAAGATTCACTGATAACGTATGACTCGCACTTAATTAATCTGGGATTAATTAGATGAGAGAGAAAATTAATCTGGGATTAATTACAGAGATATTTTATCTGGGATAAAATATTTATTAAAGAGAGAAAAATGATTAATTTGGAATTAATCGATAAAATAATATATATTCGATATATTATACGAAATTGGATTTCGACGCGGAATTGAAATTAGATTTTAATTCGGGCGAACGAGTTAATTTAGAATTAATTCGTTAGCGATGTGAATAGTGATTTTGCTAGGCATAATTATTTAATTACGTCGCAACGGAAAATTCGTTAATTTGGAATTAGCGAACCCGAGCCCGAGAGTGTTTGCGGGCGCACTCGCATTACGAATTTAAGCGCGGCCCATAAGTCACATCAAGCGTCAAATCATTAGTCACATCAAGTGTCAAATCACATGTCACTTTGAGTGATGTGATAATTTGTCACTTGATTGATTGATGGAAGTGGTTGGTTGGCATTAATGCCTTGACTTTTTGAAATTCAATTATTTGGTATATGTTTAATTGATTTTAGAAATCAATTTAAAAAATATTAGTCCAAGATTGCCTCCGCCATATATTAAGTGCATATTCCTTGCAGCTAAGACTCGACCCAATTCCTGTGCTGCCTCTACATATTGTGGCTTAGTACCAACACTAGTACCGCAAAACACACAGATGTTTTCAACTCGTCTTCTTGAAGTGGCTTCCATTTATTTACTCTAGATGTCTTCAAAAGTGCAATGATGAGTTGAATTTATAGAACCTGAAAAGGGTGAGTAATAATAGCACTAGTATCTTCCAGAGGACGTTTGTTTGCTAAACAACAAAAGAAATCGTGAAAGGTCAAAAACTCTGGATCCTGTCTATGAAAATAAAGATAATTACAACAAAAAAGCAAATCAAAGCAATAATTAAGGCAACGACATTGTGTACGCAATACGCCACTAGCTTAGTATAAATTCATTAGGATGCGTCTCAAGAATCCATTCCTTACTCAGCCATTGCTAATGAATTGTCTCTTATCTTTGCCTAACATCATTCCTTCTGTCTTATTGCTTTGGTTGAGCTTTTCCCTACAAAAATCACACACAAAATTAAAAAATTCTACAACATGTATACACAAAATATAAAAAAATATAAATTACAACAAAGTGCATGGGTTGCCTCCCTGCTAGCGCTAAATTTTTCGTCTTCAGCCAGACGTGACTGAAATATATCTGTCAAGGAGGTTTCAATGTCATTTTGGATGTCCGAATAAAGACAATCCCGTGAGCGTTTCTTTTGAAGGGTCTCTTCCAACGGTAAAGTGGCAAAAAATATTTTATCTCATTCAGTGCTTGTGCCACCTTTTTAACCTTTATTGCTCCAGTGGTTCCTGAAAAGAAATAATGAAAATCAGGAGGTCTTGTATGGTGCTTGACTTGGAATGGGATTTCCATTCTGTCAAGCTTCTGGGTAATATCTTTAAATTGTACTCCCCAAAACAGTGATGTTTCTTCTGAATGCTCTGGATCTTTAATAAGTTCAGACATTTGCTCCTCTATTTGCTCTGCTTCTTGCTCCACCTTTTCTTCACAGATGAATTTTAGGATTTCCGCGTTCAGTTCTTCATCTGTCATCTGTGAAAAATATGCTCCATAAGTGTCAACCTGAGGATGTAAGGATGTTTCTGACATTAGGTCTTCATCCTCTGATACGACTGGAATGGATGGTTCAGGTAGATCTTCATCAAACATCGTGGTAAAGCATGCTCCAAGATCGTCATTTTGAGGATTGAAAGTTTGATCCTCCGTTGTTGGTGCAGTTGGTACTAACAGCTCAGCTTCATCCTCGTCAGAATCTGAATAATAAAAATCAAATTGAGACTTCGCTGGTTTGGGTTCCCAAACTAATACCTCAGATTCCTGATACTGCTCAGCCTCCTCCTTTTCTAAAGTGTCATCGTGAAATGCTTGGTACTCGAAGGCTTCATCAGTGTCATCTGAAAATGGTCCTTGAGGTATGTAGCTCTGGTTTTCTGTTAATTGTCTCACTTGATCTGTCATCCTCTGAATGGATGCTGATTGTCTCTGAATACTTTCGAGTTGATTCTGGAATGTTTCAAGCATTGTATCCAACTTTTCATCTCGTTTCTTGAACAAATCTTTGAGCATGTCAATCATATGATCTTCTTCTAATTGTTCTGATTGTTGATGAAGATCATTGTAGGGGGTGGTGGATAAGATGGAAAATGTGGTTCTGTGAAATATGATGGCTCGTCATACCATGAAGGATCTTGATAGCTCTGCCACCCTGGATGGTAATTGTATTCGCAATAATCTCTAGGGTGGTTACCATTACATATGTCACATCTCCCTCATTCCGTCTTGTTGAGCAAATGTGGTTTCGCTTGGTTCTGGCATCCAGTGATAATTGTTGGGCTGGACAACATGCCTCAGAAAACCGGACTGTTGCTCTCAGATTTGGGGTGTATCTTCTTCTAGTAAAACTCGTGATCTCTCAATCTCCCAATAATGTTCCGTTTTTTTAATCACCTGAAAACAAAAGAAAGAAATAAAAAATTACAGATAAAAATAAAGAAAATTAGATACAAGTAAATTAGATAGCTTCAAAATTAATAACTCAAGAAAAATAAGTCCCCGGCAACGGCGCCAAAAACTTGACCGGCGTAGACATACACGTATAACGCAAGCGCACGTATCGTTCAAGTAGTATAAAAATTGATCCCACGAGGACTTAATTCCTACTTTTGTTATTAATTATTGATACTATTTATTTACAGATATCTAATTGAGGAAGAAGAGAATGATTGCTTGATTGATTTGGTTGATTGTAGATTCGCTAAATAAATAAATAAATAAAAAGACAAAAGAAAATACTAAGGAAAATAACAAAAGACACAAAGATCTAGGGTTTTGAATCTTTCTAATATCTTTTAAAAGATGAAGTGATTATTTTATGTTTGTGTAATAAATTGGTTTACTAACCTGGAACACTAAATTATGCGAAAGCCTCTGTCGATGGTCAGACGCAAATACCCAGTTTAACTCAATTGAACCATATGTCTAATTATCTATGTCAACCAAATTATCTGAATTCATTAAGTTTAAGTTCCAATTATGGCTACCCCGCCCGACAGGTATATGTCTATCCTGTAAGGAAATCTATTAAAGGGTTATCTATCATCAAGGAAGATCGTGGGCTATTAAGTCTAATGCTAAAACCTAAAATACCTATTCTAGTTCATTTTAGATTTACCATATCAATCTTATTGTGATCAGACAACAAGAAGCATTAAGCTTAAGACTTAATAAGTAAACCTTTAAATTACACAAACTATAAAATAACCTCTTATAAACCAGTGATATTAGAATTCATCACAACACCAGATAACTAACACATAACTAGGGCAAGTAAAAACTTAAAAGTAAAAGACATAAAGTAAAAATGCTGAAAAGTAAAAGACATAAAGTAAAAGCTGAAAAGTAAATTACAATAAAATAAAATGCTAAGGTAAAAGGATCAACTTTTACTATTTACTATTTAGATATCTCCCTTAATATAATATATTAACTTATGATTATTTAACCAACCAGCCATATAGGCGGTAACCTGATTAAGTCAAATTAAGTCCAACCAGCCATAAAGGCGGAACCAAAATAAACCTGCCATATAGGCGGTAAGAAAATTTAATTACCAACCGACCAATCTGGCGGTATCCTTGATTAGTCAATATTTTAAATAGTGAATATATTATTTTTAAAGGAGATTAATATAAATAGTAACAGTAAAAGAATTACCTTTCACCCTAGCTGGGGAAGTTACCTCCTCATGGTGAATAGTAAAAACTGTAAAAAGTAAGAAAGTAAATTACTATTATTACAAACGTAATTAAAATTATTTACAAAACTAAAAACTAAAAGAAACTAGATAGAAAACTCTCTATTTACATCAGAGAATTCAGAGAGAATGGTACATCTGAAATCAGAAAGCTGAGCTCTATTTATAGGCGTCAGTAAGGGTCGCGCGTCGCGACGCCCAGCTCGTGTCGCGACGCGTGTTTTGTCGACGTGGCACGCTCTGGTTCGTCGGCTTCAGATTCCGGATAAGGTGATAAGGTGACTCGTGGCAAGGTGGTTGAAGTTTAATTATTGTGACACGTGGCGGCTCGTGATTGGCTGATTCAGATTCTTATCCGCCACGTGTCAGATAAGGATAAGTCAGTCAATAATTAATGCTGACGTGGCGCTGACGTGGTGACACGTGGCAATTTGATTGTCGGCACCATAGAATTTCGACACATGGCACGCTGTGATTGGTTGATGATGATGTGGCAGCCACGTGGTACTTTGACTTGGTCAACAAGTGATGTGGATGATGATGTGGCAATGACGTGGAGTGACACGTGGCGACACGTGGCGATGGTGACTGTCGGCACCGTATGATGATGACACGTGGCACAACGCACGTTAGCAGATCGGCTGTAATGGTGACACGTGGCACGGCGCACGTTAGCAAAGTCAAATTTTCTCAGATTCTGATTTATGGACCCGGCGCACGTTAGCACTGTTCGGCGCATGTTAGGCGTCGCAACGCTGAAAATTACCAAAATGCCATTTTCGTCCAATTTTCACTGTTTTGGCCCAAATCACCTCCAGAGTGTCCTGAAACTTTATTTATCTACAAAATAACACAAAACACATCAAAATATTCACAAGACTCAAGAAACTATACAAAATATTAGGTTAAATGAGTGGGAAATAATGTTATAATTACCACTCATCATATTTGTCAGTCTGGTAAAATCTAGTCCTGCCAATATGGTTTAAGCCCTTTGGGTCTATACTTTACAATGGGAGGCAAATTTTAGACTTAAATTATTATTGAGGATTTTAGCAAGTTTAATTGAATAACTGTCAAATGGATTCCTCCATTGAAAATTTCCCAGAGAGAGGGTGGAGCGAACTCTCTTAAATACCCTTACCTCTTAGGTTATTATTGCCTTGGTGACATGAATAAACAATAGATCCTCCAAATTAGTCTAACACTTTAAATATGCTTTAAGGTAAGCTTTGAGTAAATGATTATCTAGATGTCTTCACAGCTTTTCCTTTTGGCTATAAAAAGATGGTGAGTGAAGGAAGACACTAAATCATTATCTAACTCTAGTAATACCTTTGGTTAAATTAACTTTAGTTTGGAAAGTTTTATTAACGCCTTGGTCTCACCCCACTTGTATCTTTTATAATGTCTTTTATTATAAACAAGCGATTTATATTTATTAGCCTTAAAGGTAATAAATCTCTAAGTTCATCATGGAATAATTACTTAGCTAAAGGATAAGGAATACACTCTCTATTTCCTTAGAAAGTCTCTAGATGCTTGCACCCTAAAATAATCATGCCAATTCTAATCATACATATAATCATCAAGCATATGAGTTTTAATATGTTGGAATTATTTTAGGCATTAAATAACTTTGATTAATATTTAATTATGATATTGCATTTTATTTTAATCAAATAAATTTACTATTCACGTTTTTTACAGATGCGTGAACTTTAAATTCAATTTTCCAATTCCAATCTTAACCAAATCATGCACAACTTGTGCCTAAAAGTAAGTTCAGGGTGTTAGCTTTCCAACGAGCTTTTACACACCCAATTTTGAGTTCAAATGAGAGAGAACTGATCAAAACAAAAACAGCGCGCTGATACCACTGTTGGGAAGCAGCCGCGAGTGCGCAGCGGAAAATTAAAAATTATGATGCCGCTATCCCTTTGCCCAAGACCCATTTGTTTTGATTATTCTACAAGCTTATGCATGTTACTATATATTCTAAGCATAAGAACCCATAAAACATGCAAAGAACATAAACTTAAACATGCTAACTATCATAAGAACTCTAATTAAAAGTAAAGAAAGAAAAATACTTACTTGAACCGAAGACTCCTCCAGTCCTCCCTCCAATCTACAAGCTTTTCTCGAACTCAGCAAGCTCTTCCACTTTCCAAAGATCCACCCAAGTGTGTGGCCTCCAAAGGTGCACACACCAAAGCCAAAACTCAACGGCAAGACTACGCCTTGAGTGCACGGGTATTTTGCCCTTAGTGCTAGCCTAGGCAAATACCTCAAAAATTTTAACTTGAGATTCCTCTAGTCAATTAGACTTAATGATCCTCAAAATCAGTGGCTTACTCTTAAACTTTAGAGTTGCTCACTTATATAAACCCAAGATATGAAAGGTTTTGGTGTAGAAATTTATAAAGAATTCATTGGGTTTATATAGGTGCTCCAAAGACAACAAAATTAATTAAGAATCCGATGTGGGATAAATGTTAATTAAATCTTAGCCATTGGATCTTAATATAATGGTTTAATGAGATTACAAAACCCTAATAAGAGTTTGGGCCGAATTGGAATCCAGAACAAATAAAAAAATAAAAAAATAAAAAATTTACTATTCATTTTTTTTCTTATTCATTTTTCCAATTCTCAAAGTGCCCCTATCGTCATTCACCAATCCCTAAGCCACTTTGGAATCTCATAAATGATCTGTTCAATAATTAAACACATTGAACCATTTATGAACAATTTCTAGAGCAATCATATATGCTGTTAAATTTGTACTGTGCACTGTTAACCATTGATTTCGACTTTGTTGTGTGTGACCTTTTGGGTTCCCCTCAAGTTGGACATGAAATGAATCGTGATAATTTAATCGAACATAAATTATCCTCCGATCAGATGTTCGTTCGATTTCAATGACCAAGGTTGACATCTAGCAACATGCCAAGGCCCCCAAATGAGAAGGAAAGATATATACTCATTATGTATGCGATTTACATATGATACGGTCCCTCGTCTCACTATATCCCCACCGTTTGACCTAGGGTATGGAAAGTGTCTACCCATATAGTCAAAGGTATGATGTTGATAGTGTCATGAATCGTGCTAACCCAAGAATCTCACATGATTCTTCCGCTGCGGCCACAGTCTCAAGCACTGATCACACATATCAACCCGCGAATTGGAATACTACTCTTATAAGAAAATATTATCTGAGAGAGTGGCGATTCTCTGTTGTATCTTTACAAACTTCATGTGTTTCAACAAATAACCCAATCATACCCTTCTGATCGGGTCTTTTGAACCGGGGAAGGAGAATGTCAAAGTCATTTGATCCACACATAAGATTGTAAAGACCCCATGTCTAAGGACTAGTCATACAATCGATACATGAAAGTTCTCACAGACACATGGGATAAATACTCCATGTGAAAACTTTCGGCGGTCAGTTCGATGGACACAAACAACTCATGCATCCATGTGATACACCAAGCGGACGGATCTCCGCTAGTAGCCTATGAGATCGGCTACCCCACTTAAGGGCGGATCATATCATCATGCTAGTCTCTCTGCTTTGTGAACGCCCAGATTATTCACAAAACTATGACTAGGAACGTTTGAGAGTAATGATTCTCATCAGGCGTGGAAGCCATCATCTTATTACTCCAAGGGCTTTATTACAGTGTTTGATGATTCATATAATTTATGTAAGACACGTATAATAAAGATTTTCATTTTAGTAATTAATGAAAATATTGCAAATACATGTACATATAGCCCATCCATAAGTTGGGTATAGGGCATATCCCTAACATTAATGGAGTAAATCTAAATTATTATTTTAAAAGTTTCCCCCCAGACTCCAGCAAAAAGAGATTACCTACTCATGATGTAATTAAAAGCACACAAAAATTTATTAATAAATAAAGAGAAAATACAAGAAAACTTCAATAAACATGCAAGACACTTTCTTTTAGGTTTTCATGGAGAAATCCCCCAAAGAAAGCATGAAAAATTTACAAAGTTTAGCTTGGTATTTATAGGCAAATCTAATGGCTTCCACCAATTTCTCCACCAAACATGGCACCAAACATGGCATCAAACATGGCACCAAATCCTCCACCAGACATTTGACAATTTCCATTTTTTTATTTTTTATTTTTTTTTTGTTTTGAAAATGACTTTAATAATTACACATAACCCACTTATGGATATTTTATCAATTTCTGTCATGAAATATTCGGAATTCGAAATTATTATGAACGCCAAAGTTGTAGATCTGTGAGTCTTACTTAATCTTGAACTTGAATCACCTCAATCTGATATCAGAGTATAAAGTTATGGCCATAAAACGACAATTGTGCAAAACTTACATTTCTGAAATTGTACTTCGTTAGAACGCCATTTCAAGTTTCCAACCTCCAAAATCCAAATGTAAAGTCCAGTTTTTACCCTTATTTATTTCACATTTCATCCTGATTGATTCCATTAAGTACCAATTTTATTTTATCTTCAAAATAAATTAAAACACATCAAACCGTTCATAAAATTCGAGAAACTATACAAAATATTAAGTAAAATGGGCGGTAAATATTGATATATTTTCCATTCATCACTTTTGCACTTACGCGTCGCAACGTACGCAAAAATTGTGTCGCAACTCGCCCGTGCCAAAATCACATATTATTACATACTTACAATTACCATAATATCTTCAAATGGAGAGATAATTATGACTTTACAATTAAGCCATTGTGTAATTATTGCATTAATCCAATTAATCCAATTAGATCAAAGTAAATAATCAATATTATCCAATAACACTTGATTATCTTAGTTGATAATTATAATATCAAATATTATCTTTTATCAAAAATAATCGGCTACCCAAGTGCTCAATGAGTACACTTCATATTGGGACTCTCTAAGTTCAGACACGTTCGTCTTATAAGCCTAGCTAATATATACGTAATTCGGCCACCTCCGAATACGCGAAGAACACAAACGATCTTTCAGAACTATACAAGTCGAGGTCATCACATATGTTTAACAATCCCTCCATCGTAGGCTATCCGAGTGGTGCTTAGGAAACATAGAATATACCGTCAAGTTTCCAAGGCACACATCTCATGTCGACATGTCCACGATTCTTCATAACTGATACGATCCACCCTAGGTGATCGACTTTGGCTAAAGTCTTTAAGTATTGTGACTTAACTCACATGGATACCTAAACCCCTTATGGTACACATATGGGCCGATGGATCCTATCTTGTTCGGTCCACACCCAACGAACATCTAGAGGCCAGACCATGAAAGGTTTCTGACATACATGGCATCAAAGTGTGGACGATCTCACACAAAAGCAATGTTATCCTATAGTCAAAAGATTACATATGCTACTCGACTCGAGGAGATTCCTATTGACGGTGGTGTGTACTTCCAACTATTAGGAATCACATGTGAGTCATTCATTATTCGCTTTAACGAATACCCACATGTCTATACGAGTTTCCAAAACTCATGGTACATCAGGTTAAACATTGGAACTCCAATTCCAATATACGACATGTGCTAGTTTTCTAGGTTATAGAAATTCGACTGTATTCCAAAATCAACGACTAGGAATATTTACTTTAAGAATAGCTTACACCCAGTGTCAAAACTATTCTAAGGTCGATGTCATTCTTAGCATATCTTTACATCATTCTAATAGGCATAATGACAATACCATTAATGAGGTATGAAATGAAAAATATAGTTATTTTATTAATAAATAATAAAATATACAAATCGGATTGGCACTCCAAGCACCAACTCCAATAAACTTCCACTTGCTTAGTGCCAATCTGGATGGTACCGTAGTCTCATCTCCTCCACATGTTTATTGAATAACTTAGGAGGTAATGCCTTTGTAAGCGGGTATGCTATGTTGTCTTGTCCTTGAAATTTCAAGACCACTATGTCTATTCATTCAATAATCTCTCTAATTACGCGGTATTTCATTTCAACGTGTTTAGACTTGGAATGCGCCCTCAGATCCTTAGCTTGCGCGATGGCTCCGTTATTATCACAGTACAATGGGATCGAATCCACAATACTAGGCACAACGCCAAGTTCTGTGATAAAATTTCTAATTCAAACAGCTTCTTTAGCAGCTTCTGAAGCCGCTATAAATTCCACCTCAGTGGTGGAATCAGCTAAAAGAATCCTAATGGATTTTAGTATGGCTACTGGTGAAAAGGTTTCCTCATAGTCAATCCCAGGACGTTGAGTGTAACCTTTTGCTACCAATCGGGCCTTAAAGGTTTCCACCTTTCCATCGGGCCCTCGCTTCCTTTTGTAAACCCATTTACAACCAATAGGTTTAACTCCTTCAGGAAGTTCAACTAAGTCCCAAACTTGATTGGCATGCATTGAATCCATTTCGGATTTCATGGCTTCCTGCCATTTTCCCAAATCGATATCCAATATCGCTTCTTTATACGTAGTCAGATCTGTTTCCTCCAAGAGGAGAACATCAAGGCTCACATCAGATGTTAAAAACAGTCTCTCTGGAGGCCTTGATATTCTATTCGACTTACGTAGAACCTGTGTTGTAGATCCTTCATCTAATTGGATCTCTGGTTCCATCTCAGGTTCCTTAATGTTTGGATCAAACTCATCAAGTTTAATCTCTCTACAATTCCCGCTTTCTCTAAAAAATTGCTTTTCAAGAAAAGTTACAAAGCGAACAACAAATACATTTCGTTGCTCGGAATCGTAGAATTGATATCCCATGGAATTATCAGGATATCCAACGAACCTACATTTATACCCTTTGGGTGCTAGTTTATCCCGCTGTGCAATTCTAACGTATGCAGGACAACCCCAAATCTTTAAATGCTTAAGACTTGGATTTCTACCGAACTATATCTGATAGGGGGTCGTAGAAACAACTTTCGATGGAACCCTATTAAGTATGTGGGCAGCAATAAGTAAAGCGTAACCCCAAAGGTAATAAAGAAGATCTGTATAGCTCATCATCGTTCGTACCATATCCAATAAAGTATGATTTCTACGCTCGGACACTCCATTGTGTTGAGGTGTTCCTGGTGGGCTATATTTGGGCGAGAATTCCATTCTCCCTTAAATAATTTCTGAATTCTTCACTCATGTATTCACTGTCTCGATCTGATCTAAGGCATTTGATGAATTTACTGGTTTATTTTTCTACTTCGTTTCGGAATATTTTGAACTTGTCAAATATTTCCGACTTATGTTTGATCAGATAGACATATCCATATCTAGACTTGTCATCTGTGAAAGTCACAAAGTATGTTGAACCATCATGAGCGGCATGATTTAATGGACCACACACATCGCTGTATATTAGTTCCAGTCAATCTCCAGCACAGTGTCCAATACCTTGAAATGGGGCCTTTGTCATCTTTCCTTGGATACATGACTCACAAATCGGATAAGGATCTAAGGTAAGATTTTCAATTAAACCATCATTTACCAATTTGGATAGACGTCTAACACCTATGTGGCCCAATCTCATATGCCATAATTCAGTATTATTTAATTCAGACTTCCTACTTGTATTTTTCTCTACACTAAAGACATATCTATATGTTTCCAAAACATAGTGACCGTTTGATAAAGAACATTCACATTTCAATAAATTATCTTTATCATACAAACATAAAGTTTCATCCTTAATGTTTATTTTATATCCCTCTTTATCTAATATTGGCAGTGATATTATTTCTCTGATAAGTGAGGGAACATAATAACAGTCATGTAAATCTAATTTACATCCATTTGGAAGATCTATAACAACTGTTCATATAGCTTTGACATCCAATGTCTCGTCATTGCCAACTCTAAGCTGGATCTCCCATTTATCCAGCCTTCTTTTAACCCTCATTTCTTGCAGGGAATTGCAAATATGAGTAGGACTGTCAGTGTCTAACACCCATCCACTATTTGTATCTAAGGCTAATGAGATGTCAATAATTGGAAAAATATAAATCGTATTTGAGGGTCATGCTTTTCCTTTAAGCTCTGAACAGTCATTCTTCTAGTGTCCAGACTTCTTGCATTGTAGACATTGATCACGAGCTACTTTCGGTTTTCCGCATTTGCGCTTCTTGGAGTTTTTCTTTGATATCTTCTTTTTCCCCATCTTTATTTTCTTTGACTTCCCAGAAGTCTTTGAAGAGCCAGCTCCACCATGAGATATAGTGTGGGGTTGCCTTTCTTCAAATCTTGCTTCACCGTGCGTAGCATGTTATGAAGTTCTTCATATGTGGCTTGCATCGAATGCATATGGAAAATTAATACAAAGCCAGCATAAAAACCAGACAAAGAAGACATAATCAAATTACGGCCCAGCCGTTCATCAAACACAATGCCCTGTCGTTCCAAATATCGAATATAGTCGATCATGTTCAAAACATGAGTGTTGAAAGCTCCTCAATCCTTGAGTTCAGCGCGGAATAATTCCTTAGACCTTCGATAAAGTTCCATCTCTTGATTTGCCTCGAACAACTCATTGAGTGTTCGTATGATGCTCCAAGCATCCGGTACTTCAATGAACTGTCTCAGCAAATCTGGAACCATCGAACCCAAGATTTAGGATTTCACCTTCAGGTTATCATTCTTCCATCTATCAAAAGTTTCTCGCTCTTCTGAAGTGAAGTCAGGATCGATATCAACAGGCAGTGGATTGATAGTGACATAAGTCAACTTTTCATACTTCAAGACAAGGCATATGTTCATTTCTCATTCGAAATAGCTCTCGACTCCTTTTAGCTTATTGGAATCCAAAAGTGTTATCAATGGATTAGTGGTAGCCATCTACGAGACAACATTTTTGAGTAGTAGCAGAACATTTTTCATTTCAAAAGTGATAACACTAATTGATTATGGAATTTTATATATATTAGTGCCCTCCCATTACTTTACGTAATTCTGTAATCTCCCTTAACGGAAAAATAGAAATTTGACTATCAAAATTTCATAGCGGGAAGTGGATCCCATGAAATTTACTCCAGCCTCACACTAATGACGATATTGGCTTTTGTAAACTTATTAGGTAGACCTCTAAGGTCAATCACTTCATGTGACTCCTAGTTTGGTCCTGAACCGTTTCTTATCCTCACATTAATGACGATATTGGATTAAGACGTGTTCTAGGTGTGTACTTGTTAATGTGAACTAATGAGCTTCGTATGTACACCCTCACACTAATGATGCTATTGGGTGACTACTTTAACTCATCACGCTACATCTAATGTTTTACCGGAGCGACCTAAGTTCCAAGTACTTATACTCTCACACTAATGACGATAT
>SKCR01026604.1:0-363156 GCA_019454045.1 Zanthoxylum bungeanum
GTTAGAAATCTTTTCACATTTAGGATACATTCGAGATGTGTTTGCTGTAACCCTTGTGTTATATTTCTACTTGTTCCAGTATTTTGTTGTGGAGAAATTATCAGCAAGCTATATATATGATTTGTGTCGTTTTTCAGAGTATATAATGCTTTATATGTTCATTTTAACGTATTGGAAAGAACTCAGATCAAGGGGAGATGCTATTCAGTGGGTTATTTTTACACTCGATGATATCTACTGAGCATAATTGAATCATTGGCCAAGATCACCAGGCTGCCAATGGTGGATTCCGTGATTTTTTTTTGAATCGTTGGAAATCCTGTCGCCAAATCACCCCTTCTGGGCTTAAGCGGAGTAGATAAAATATTTGGCTGTCTCAGGTTCTTACAAGAAACACGCTCATTAGATTCAAACTCAGACCCTTAAGGTGAGATCATGAACCCTACACCACCAAGTCAAGCCCATTAGGGACCGATTATTGCTGATTACAAAGACAGAACTTACATTCTCGTCTCTCATTGAAGCTTCAACTTACATCTCACTATTCCAAACTCTATACGGTCATATGGATGTTTCTTTGAGCACAAAGATATAACATTTGAGGAGCTTAGAGGATCTCAAAGGAATCGGAAAATGCATGTCTTACTTTAAATTTAGAGACCGAGTTAGGATTTTAATTTCTAATAACATTCCATATTTTTATCTTACTTAAGTTTTCAGTGATCCTAATAATCAATACTATCATAAAAATCAACTAATAAAGTATTTAATAATATGTAAGAGGTATGTAGGATATATGTATGGATATTTTTTTTTGGTAATCGGGGTGTTCGGGTTAGTTTATGCGCACCTCAACTAATCTTCGAGACTTGTGTCTCATGCCCTCAGAAGTTTTTCAGCACAGATGAGGATAAGTCATTGGTTTTTTACATCAGGCGGCATGACTCCAAGGAAATACACTTAGTGAGATTCAAACTTTAAACCGGAGAGAGAGCAAAACACTCAACTCAAAGGCTTTTACCACTGAGGCAGCCCATTGGATAAATATAAAGAGCAGAGCATTGTATGAATATTGTTAAGGAGCTAAGCATTGTTGGAGATGCTCTTATGCTTGAAGCTTTATTATTTATTCCCAACTTGCAAGCATTATTCTTTTTTTTTTTTTTAGTATAATACAAATTTATAAATATATAATTTGAAATCTACTAAAATATTGAATACAAATATTATATAGTACACCCAAAAGAGCATTATTCAAGCTTCCATTATCACATGATTTCTGGAGGGTAAATTAGTCTTTTAGGTCTCAGAAAGAGACGCGTCTTCAAATTTTAGAAGAGTTGTCCGCGCGTGTTGGGTATTTAAGACTGATTAAGCTCTGTATCATTTGTCAAAGAAACCCTAGCTTCCCATTTGTAGGGTTTTAGACAAAGTGAATAAAAAAAGTCAAAAAGCAAAATGGCAACAAGATTGTTTGGAGGATGCAGGGCAATGATGGCGGCAGCAACAGCCAAGTCAGGAGGAGGAGGAGCAGCAACAGCAACAGCTGCTGGCAAGAATGCAGCAAAGGGAGGGCTTGGGAAACTGGTCCCAGTATCTGCACAACTGGGCAAGTTTCTTGGAGCCAATGAATCCTCTCGTGCTGAAGCCGTTAAGAAAATCTGGGCATATATCAAACAACACGAACTCCAGGTCTATTCTCCTTCCTTCCTTTGCTCTGTTTTTGTGCTTGGCATTTTATCGAACACTTTATCTGCTTGGCATCACTTGAGTTCATTTGGGTGATAATTTCTTGGATAGGTATGAATAAGGCCGAATGCTTAACAAAATTTATCAACTTATTTTTAGTGATTAGAAGTTCTAAAAGGAGGACTCAACGAGGCTTACTTAACCCGGTACCAAATAATGAAACTTTTTCCAAGTGTTTAAAAATGTGCATAATGATAATTTCAATTATTTTTATGAATAGGGAACAGAAGAACTAATTCTAGCCAGCCAAAATTTTTAAACCATATTATTAGATTAATCAATAGTAAATGTACAATACCAAAATCCATACCTTTTTTTCTGTAGAAAAAGACATTTAAGTTTCTCTAATCATTGAGTTCTAATGAGTGATGCCGTGACGATTTTCTTTTGCCAACCCAATAGTGAGAGGAACCGAGGGCAAGGTTTTAAGTAATAAGTTGGATGTTTTTGGAATCTATCAAATTACTGTGAAGGTTTGTGGGGAAAGCAGGTACTTGAGCAAATGTGGTTTAAGTTCATTGGCAAATCATGTTGTCCAAATAGTGTTTCTTTGTGACAATCGTAATATTCTTTCAATACTTAGCAATCTTTGGTTTTTATATTGGTATCAACGTTTTCTTTTCCTTGAATTATAGTTTTATGTTTTGATAAATTTCTTTTGCATGACATGGCTATGATGATTCATAGAATCCTGCAAACAAGAAAGAGATTCAATGCGATGAGAAGCTGAAGACCATTTTCAATGGAAAAGCCTCTGTTGGCTTCCTGGAGATTGCCAAATTGCTGAACCAGCATTTTGTGAAATCTGCCTGATGTTCGGATTGGTTTTTTAAGTCCACCTTTATTTGGATTCCGAACCTTAATTTTAGATTTAGTGCATTGTCGAAAACGTTTGCTAGGTATGCTAAGTCCGATTCTCACTTACGGATGGACCAGATAGATGTATTTCAAACTTTTAGTTGGCGTGATAGCTATGAAATTCCTATAATTTGTGTATGATGCTGCTTTCTGCTTTCAACAAATTGATAGAATTATATCATTTGATCATATGTGTGTGTATTGACTTCTCTGAATTGATTCATCTGAGTAAATTTCCTAGGACTCCATTTAAAAATCACTATTTGGTAGGAGTGTCAAAGGGCCGGGCCGAGCCCGAGCATTGTCCGGCCCAGTTTTTTAAAAAATAAAAAATTTATCCTTAGTGAAATTTAAAAATTATTCTCTCATTTTATCCTTAACATGTGATAATTTATATAATCTGTAGATATAGTTTGTGGAATTGTCACAAGATTACTGAAGAAACAACAAACTAACATGAAACAACAATTAGTGATTTTTTATTTATTTATTTATTTAAGCCCGGGTCGGGCCTGGCCTAAATTATAAGAGAGAATAATAAATAGATGATATATATTTCTTTAATGTTTTATCTAATTGAGGCAATAAGTGGTAAAAAAATCCGAGTCCGACTTTGCTTTCGTCCATCGAGCTATAGTTCGCCTCGAATTTAATTTTTATGGCCAAGTTCCGTTTGGGTTTTTTTATTAATAAAAAATATTTTTTTAATTATATAAATTAATTTTTAATTTTAAATACATATATTATAATTAAATTTTTAAGGTCCAATATGAAAAAATACTAAAAATACTAAAATTATTTATTTATTTTTTCATTTTTAAGTATTAAAAATTCAAAAAATTATTTTTCAATAAAAAAAAATCATTTTGATTTGATCCAATTAAATAAAAGTATCTAACAAAGAAAATCAAATTTTACTCTAATTCAACCAATGACATCACATATAATGGATAATAATCCCATTATTTTAGTGGTACTACCAAATTGAGTAAATGTCTTTTTAGTGTCTATAATTAAATTCCGTTTAATTCTTATATTTTAAAAAATACTCCAAAATGCTTTTATAGTTACTTTTATTATAATTAAAAGTTATATTTTCTAAAATTCTATGATAATATCATTTGAATTTTATCTTATTTTTACTATAACATTCAGGAAAAAAAAAACTTTTAATTGTAACAATACACACTATAAGAGTGGTTTGCGACTTTTCAAAATAATATTTAACCCAAAATATAGGCTTTAAACGAGAATTTATTTTTTTTACCGAAATTATAAGATTTTCTTCTATTTCTTTTTACCTGAGCCGTTAGATTATGTTAAATTCAATCAAGGGTCAAAACGAATCCATTAAATACTAAAGGGTATAAAGATATTTTAAAGGCCCCACAGAGTTGCCGACACATCTCGACCGTCCATCGATGTCCATAAGCTTACCCTCGTCTGATCGCGCCTCTTTTTGCTCGGCTGTGATTTTCCCTCGTAAAAAATAATAAAATAAAATAAGGCCAAACCACCGCCACCTCCGGCTGATCCGAATCCAGATTCCGCCGCGCCCGCCGTCTCACCTATGACGTTATCCGACGACGAAGACGAGAACTTGGCTCAGTTCCTCGAGTCCGAAGTCCTTGCTCAATCCGATTCCGAGGTTATATTCATCTCACATAACGGTGTCGTTTAATATCCTCTTATATTATTAAATTTTGTTTTTTTTGTTAATTTTTAATTAGGAAGAGGAGAATTTGAAGGCGGAAAATGAACCGAGAAATAAGAAATCGCGTATAGATAAATGCTTAACCTCAACCTCAACCTCAGCCTCGGGCTCAGGCTCAGATAATATTAATAATAATATTAAAATTAATAATGAAATTGAAATTCGTTCAAATCCGAAGAGAATTGAGACTGGAATTTTCAGCAAGATTCCTCCCGAATTGTTCACGCACATACTCAAATTTCTTTCTTCTGAGGTTCGTTCATTAATAATTTTGAATTATTTTTGTTTGATTTATTTTGTGTTCTTATCTTATAAACTTATTGTCTGTTTTTGAAATGTTACAGGATCTTGTATCATGTTCATTGGTTTGTAGATTCCTGAATTATGCTGCTTGTGATGAGTCCTTGTGGCGTCGCTTGTGAGTATTTTGTATCGGTTTGAGTTTTTTCTGTTGGTTTAGTGCATGTATGCATATTTTTGTAGTAATTTAGGACATTCTATTCTAAGCTTTTGAAATAAGTTAATTTTGGAGTTTATATATGAAGATGTGCTTATGATCATACTTGTTTTTCTGTTTGGGCAGATATTGTATGCGATGGGGTCTGTTGCCCCCTACCAAGAATTTACGAGTTTGTGCTTGGAAAAAGCTTTATATTCAGGTATCTTTTTAAGTTCTGTCTTCATTTAATATGTCTCTTTACTACTTATGTTTGGATGATTAGGGGAAAACCCTTTATTGTTTTTGCTTTGCTTATCTTGAACTCTTTGTCATTGGAAAAGCGAAAATTGTAGAATTGTTGTGCTATGTACTATTAGGGATATTTTTTCCAACCACATCTGCATTATCAGCTTTGTGTATGAAATTTTCACATGTGGGATGGTCATGTACTCATGTCTTGATAGAAGGGGAATGTACCACGTATAAAAACTACAAGGGGTTCTTTTTGGAAAAACTAAAAGGGGATAAACAATTTATGGAGGTATCCTGTAATTATACCTTTTAATTCTAACAAGAAAGGAGGTTGTTGACAATATTTTTGACAAACCTTCACAGTAATCTGCCTCCTGCTTAACGTCGTCTCGAGGTGAGGCATCTTGAGTCCTTTCAACTCAGGACATGCACGTGCCCCCCAAATTTGTTTATATATATATCTATATAATAAAGGAGAATGGTGTTGGAGGAAAGAGAGTGTATCCAACGGCTCTCTTTATGTGGCTTAATTGACGGCCCAGATCATTTCATTGGTAATTGGAGGAAAGAGAGTGAATTGATTGATGAAAAGGGTCAAAAATTTTCAAATTAAAAAATAGAAAGTTAAAATAAAATCATTTAATTAAAAAATAAAATCATTTAATTCTGTAACACCGTGCCGTAGGCACGGGCAAATACTGTAACACCGTGCCGTAGGCACGGGCCAAATACTGTAACACCGTGCCGTAGGCACGGGCATCATTTAATTAAAAAATAAAATCATTTAATTCTGTAACACCGTGCCGTAGGCACGGGCCAAATACTGTAACACCGTGCCGTAGGCACTGGCAAAAACTAGTATATATAAACGAAACAAAATCCTTAAGCCCTAACCCAGCATCCTAACAAACACTGCTTAAAAATTCGAACGAACCATAACATAAACCTTATTTGAAATCATCACTTAAGCCTTTCAATTTCTTTATCCTAATTCGAACGAACCCTTGTCCTAATCTTATCTCCACCAATTTCATCGTTAATTCTTCAAGGTTAGATCTCAACCCTAACCCTAATTTATTTTTCGTCTGTTAAGTTTTTTTTTCCTGATCTTTTTTCGTTCTTCACTGAGCTTCTTGGTTTTGTTATGGCCATTTTAGTTATTATGCTGACTGTTTTTTTCTTTCTTCACTGAGCCATTTTAGTTTTGTTTTGATTATGCTGTACTAATGATGATGGGGGAGATTTCTTTTATTATGGACTTGTTTTGTTTTGATTATGCATTTTTATTTATGTTGTAGTTGACATGGATGTGTAATGGATGCTTTTAGTTTTAATTTATCATAAAACTTGTGTGCACGGTTGCTTTATCTTTGTTGGATATATTGTAAGATTGAAAATGAAATTATGTAAAGTAGGGCATGTCCTTTATGATTGCTTTGTATAAATTTTTGTAAAATATCAGATAAGCTTGTAATTGTCTTTGTAAATACATTTAGAAATAGATACATTTACAAACACTTTGTATTACATTCACATGTTGAAGAAATATGAATAAACTAAACAAGATTTCAACTAAATACATATATAACACCATCTTGGCTCTTTCTCGATGTTGAAATTAAGGTTGCATCAATTTTTCCCGTGTTCTGAACTGAGGCTTCCGCCTCAACCACCTTGGGGATGTCCGTCTCGCCTCAATCGGGGGGACCGCCTCACACCCCGCACCGAGTCTTCGAACCTTGATTTTTGTTAATGCATCAGTCTATTTGAACTGCTCGTCAAGTCTTGGAACTTACAATTTTATCTCGAATATACTCTATAGACATGTTTACATTGTATGAAATTCTACATTTGATGCTACAACGTAGTTAGAGCTGGTAATTATGCCATTTAATTCTAACAAGGAGGTTATTGACAATGTTTTTGTTAATGCATCAAACTAATTGTACTTCTGGTCAAGTCTATCTTTATACAAGGCATTAATAAGAAGACTTGTTGAGTTGGGCTTGAAATGTTAATTGGAATTGCAAATGTAAGTAAAGCATGTTTGGAGTTGGAACTTACAATTTTATCTTGAATATACTTGAGGCAAGTTTACATTGTACCAAATTCTACATTTGATGCTAAAACGTAGTTAAAGCTGGTGTGGACAGTAGTATCTCAATAAAGTCTACAATTGGTTTGAATTTAAGCAATTACTTCTTCATTTTACAGCGTGATGAGGAAGACATGACCGAAATTGTTAGAAATTGCCCAACTGAGTTTAAAGAGTACTATATCCAAATGCAAGCTGCAAAAAGAAGCCAAGCACCTCTTCCTTCACAGGTAACTTGTGCTACTGTTGCCTAACCTTGAAGACTCATTTATTAATAGTTTGTATATATGTTGTGGATTTTCCTTTCAAGTTATGGATTTTCTTCCCTTTTAAACTATCGTGCAAGTTGGAAATTTTAAATAAATTAAAAAACACTTGTCATGATAAATATGATAACTATTGCCATTACTAGTTTGGCATAATGCTTTCATTCCGTGCTTCAACTGGATCTGAAAGAAGTGCTATGAATCCTATATTACCTTACTGTATGATTGTGTGCTTTTACACAAATATGATCCTCAATGGCTTCCTTTCTGCCACATTTATTTTCCTGATTGGATTCGTATTTCCTACATTGCAGCTTATGTTTGAGGCATACATATTGATTTACATTTTTGATTGCCTTCTTTGAACACAAAGGAAAAGCGGTTTTGGGAGCAAATCATTAGGGAAATGTAATCTCGTAACTAAGTATTCTTCTTTATCTTTTGTTCTTTTGGTGATCTGAAGGTGAAAGATGATTGGATCATTCTTGACAAGACGGTCGGCGATCAAGTGTCTTTGTGGAAAAGCAGTAAGGGATTGACTGAAAACTTGGTCACTGACCATGCTTGTTCTGGAGAAATGTGTACTTACCATCAAATTGGTAATGTATTTGTTTGTGAGAAGACCGGATATGTTCATGGTAGGAAACACTGTCACCAATTTTTGTTGTTACATTCAAATATTTACCACTTGTGGAGAATTCAATGAACTGATTTGTCTATTCTATGGTGCCAGTTTGTGATGATACATGCAGAGAGGTTGCTATGGATCCCAAGGACGGGCTTTTGGTTTGTAAAATTTCTGGCCGGTGTTTCGAAAGTATGATGTCACCAGATGAATTGGAACCAGATCCTGTGAGTAGAAGTTTCTGTATCTTCATTTGTTTACTTGTCATAAAATCCGGTTCCACTTCCCAGTAGTTCTCTGTCTCCCTCCGTGTGTGTGTTTGTTCTGATTCATTTTCTTAATTTTCTTCAAAATTTTAGGAACAACAAGGGGGTGTGACTGATGAAGCAGAGCCTTTCATGGGGTCTGGTCGATTTGGTATGGATATTACTTCTATCTTAGCATCCTGTCGTTTTCTTCCCCTTAAATATACATATCTTAACATCTCATTTCCTATGTATTTATTACAGCACGCGCTTATTTGTTGGGATATAATTGTGAGGATGAGAAGGAGCTAGAAGCGTGTTTGAGGTTTTGCTGATTAAATCTCAGACTCCTTTATGGTGGATGTAATATCTGCCATGTTTAGAATTGGCAACAAATTTTACACAATTGCCTTTTATATAATATTTAGGAGTGCTTAATTTGACAGTTTGTAAGAATAAATCATTTAGTGATGGGTAGCAGAAATTATGTTTCTTGCTGCTCTCACCTCTACTTTTTGTGGTAGTTATGATATTGGTAGAGTTATGTTATTGAAAATTCTAGTTGCGGATGTCTACATGAAATTTTCGTGCGGACAGACTATAAAATACACAATTTTCTACTTTCTAGTTTACTTTCTTGCATGTCCGCACGATAATGAGTGCAAAATATGAGGTGAATAAAGAACTTGAAACCAATAAATTGCAGTGTAAACAGGTATACGTAGCCATTTAACAGAGATTGACTCGAGTTTCAAATTTATATGCAATTGGTAGCTTTACAAAAGTTGAAGGGCATCATTGATACATGGGAACAGTTGTTTTTCATTTCAAGGGTAATATGCGAAATTAACCTCTCGAAAAAACCTCATTCAATAGTGAATATGTTTGGTTAGTAGGAAATCAAATGTAAACTCAACAAGCAGACAGATAAATCACAAAATTAAGGATTTACGTGGTTCAGCGGAGTGAGTATGTGTTTTATTACTATTTGGAATCAAGAGTGACACAAGCTAGAAGTGGGATAATGAACTTATAAAGAGTTTACAACACGTTGGGTCTTACATTAGCCTGTCACAGTTCTCTCAGTAGTCAAACAACCGACCAATTTTCTCTCTCTATCACTATATTTTTGACTATTGGTTTCTTTCTAGGTGTTGAGATGCAAATTTTGTTAACTCATTTACAAGTTTTTTTTTTTTTTTTTTTTTAAATAATTCCAAAGAATCCCTCTTATATAGGTTTCCAAATCCACTATTTCATCGCCCATGATATCAGCTCATGTCACTCTGTCGTCATTGCAGTAACAACTCTCTTCAACTACCCATAATTCTACCAATCAATTTAGTCATTTTTCCTGTCACTGCACCAATCTATAACAGCATATGGCGACTCTACTCTGCCACTGCACCACCCTATTGTGACTGGCAGAGGGCTATTTTCACAGTGAACCACAGCTTTCCCATAACCATCATTAGCCTTCTAGAATGATATCTTCTCACTTTAGGGCATACGTTACTTGACTTAAGCGTAAATTGACATGTTATCTCATCTTCGTTCATCGGGTCAGCATATCGAGGTGGATGATACTGGTCAAAACTCCCTTTGACCTCTTCAACCAGGTCGGGTTGCTAAGCATGAACCCCATCAGTTAAATACTCAAATGAATCCAAAATCCAACACTTCTTCTTTAGATCAGGTCGGCGTACCAACCTGCTTCATCATCAACACACCCAGTCCTTGTATGAACCCCTCCGAATAATGGGGTCGAGTCATTCTGTCAGTCTCTCCGAACCCTTAGGTTCCTATTATCCATTTTTGGCTAAATAGATTACCAATTATGCCTCTCCTCCGCATTTGAATCTTTCTCATCGTAAAAAAAACTACCATAAAATCTTTACAAAGAAACGGATACATAATTGCAAGTAATCTTTGGGGGAAATAATAAATTTTGTTTGTGCTCTTTTAATCTCATAGGCTGCCAATTTGTTTGTATAGTTGATGGGATGGGATTGAAGTATGTGAAATACAAAACAAAACAAAGTAAAAAATAAAATAAAAATTCCCCATCACATTTATGAATAATTTTTTCTAAAAATTACGTTTAAAGATAATAGAATGGGTAAGTATAAATATATTTTTAATCAAGTTTGAATTTAGATGATAAATTTTCTATTAAAATGTTTAAAAATTATCTCAATGCTCGAATCTGGACTGTAAAAAAAAAATCTTTAGAATGATATAGCCCTCTTCCCATTTACAATTTCAAATACAAGCTTCTTGAGTTTACAATGTCTTCTGGAACATCACACCAAGTATGTACCTTCTATCCTTCGCTTGACGTTGGTCCTCACCATGGTGGGTGATCATCCTCGGGAGTCTGGGGTGGCATCGGTTTCCAGTCAGGTTTCTCATCCCAGTACATGTCATAATAAATGTGTCCGGGCTTGTGGTTTTCCACGCAGCACCACATGTCAACATACCGTTTCACGCGTCTCCTGAATCTCTCTTCTTTTGTCTGGAGTATATACATATATCCCCCATTATATCAGCATATGATAACAAGGAATTTCTTTCAATTTCACTAAATAATACTAGAAAATCAACAATGAGGAGGAGGAGATATGAACTTGCCTTGTCAGTGAAATCAAGGAAAGCACTTTTGACTGAAGAGAAGTGAATGACCTTGACATCCTTGAATGAGGAGAAAACTTTCTTGAACTGGCATCAACAGTAACATCCAGTATGCTCAAATGGGTATAAAGTAAATTAAAACAACTTAAATACCAGCTGCTAGTAGTATAAGGAATACCAGTGGTCTAACAAAATAACATTCACTATGCTGTTACAGGCGGCAATTAGACGGGTTTTTCAAACAACCACTTAGGTAGCTGTAGGTGTTGGTTGCCAGCCAGAGCCAGCATGCACATGCATGCAAAGCGCCGAAAGCAGGAAGTGAAAGCAACAACGTGTTGCTAGCTTCAAGTTGTCAAACCGTGTGACACTGTTCACACAGTTTTGGCACTATAAATTTGAGCCTCTAGATCAGTGTTCATCATCCCAGAATCCCAAAACGTGAGTATAATAGAGAGTAAAGTGGTGTAAGAGTTTTTTGTTAAGCTTAGGATTGTAAGCTTTGTAATTCTTTGTTTGAGTAATAAAGAAGAATTTTCTCTCATTTCATCTCTGTTGTGTGTGTTTCATCACAACAGTAGGACTATGCGGTACTTGGGCACTTAGTGTTTTAAATTATGACTCCATATATTAGATAAAATTCTACATGTTTGACTAGTCAACCCATCCGTTGACTGGTCAAAGGTGGCGCTGAGGCAGTATTTGGGCGGGTTGAATTATCAAAAAACACCTTGCCGCCTTTACAACATAGCTTCTAGACAAGAAAACCTCACTGCAGGACACAAATCAAGTGAAGTGTCTAAAAATTAAAAAAATTAGATATGACACGTGTTACAAGAATCCTCTATTCCACCTAAATCCATGCTTTGACTTCCAAATGATCTATAGCTCCTCAATGTTGAAATTAAAATCAAAAGTTCCATTTCAATTATATGTTTGTTCAACTACTCCATGTCTCAATATTAGAAAGGATAAAAAGCATAATAAAGTATTAAGATTTAGAATACCGTTTCTTCACTGCTACGCTGTGGAAACCTAAGTATTCCTGGTGAAGTTGCATTGCTTGATGCGTGACAATCTACTAACGTGTCATCACAAAGCTGAACTTCAAGCCGAGACTCTTTCACCTGAAACAAACATCACAAGTAAGAAGCTCCATTGAGTGACAGCAATCAAAGGTCAGTCTCTCTCTCTCTCTCACGCAGACACGCACATCTAAATGAAGCCGGTATCCATTACCTGTTTAGGCATTGATGGATTGTCAAAAAAGGAGTACTCTCTGATATCAATGCCAGGGCCATATTCATCCTCTGGAAGGTGCTCCAGCATGGCACGTATCTGCAGTGCATATTTATCCGAGTTATAAGGCAATCAATATGAAAAAAGGGTAGAAAGTAGGAAAAATATCTCTCGTTATATAAAGGTCTAACAATCAGCTTAAACAAGATATAATTACCTTAAATATGTGGTCCAAAGGGCAGATAAAAGGTTGTCTAGTCATAGAACCCTCCAGAATTCCAGGATGTGGAAACCATAACCTATCCAACCTACACCATAGTGGCGGCATGACCTAATAAACAATGAAAGTCAGAGGGCGGAAATCTTATAAACAGTGGAAAATGCAACTAGGAAGGTTACTCAATCATGCACAATTGATGGACTACTATGTCCGTGAACATCATATTAGCCCCTTGTTCAGTAGCCATTCAGAAGAGTGATTCTAACGGTAATGGTTCACTCTCAATGTGATTTTCATGTTTAAGATATTTTTTTATACCATTGCCATTACTGTCATCCATAGGGCCTCACAGGCAAGTAGATAAAAATTTGTAACACATTGAAGTGGCTGACCAACTAACTCCTGATAAATATGGTATGCAAGATTCTTTTGAGTGGATTAAGAACATAAAAATATATTTGCATAGCTAAGATGAATAGAGAACTTGAAAATGAAAAATGATTTCAGACAAAATTCATTATGACTTTTTTTTTGGGGCTGATTTCACTATTATCAGTCATCTTATTCATTGACAACTTTATTTGCAGCGTCCGGTCATCCGCTAATCAATTTGATTGCACTAATGCCTTCTCAGAACTATTTTATTAAAAAGTTAATAAACTTCTAAAGCTCAGAAGTTTTGAGCTCAAACTACAGTTTTCCTATCTTTTAGAACTGGTACCAGTGAAGTGTTGGTTTTATAAAGCACAGTACAGAATTAACTAGAAACCAATTGCTGCAACGTAGGTTCTTATGGTACATAAATGACTGTTAAAGCAGAAAACAATAACGCTTTTTCCCACAGAAAAATTCTCATCCTCAAACTATCATCGAAAGGGAAGGGAACATATAAATATTTAAGTTGTTCTCACCAGTGTACGATTCAACACTGAAGCGATAGCCAGTGCTGTCCTTATCTGTTTCATCTGAAAAAGGGAATGTATATTGAGAACAAAAATAATAATGTGCGACATAACTTTCTAAACAATTGGAAATATACAGAATAATTAGTGAAATATACAAGCATACTTGGTAATTAGCAAGAGCAAAGTGAGATTCCAGATTATGCTTTCCATCTAGTAGCAAACTCTTCGGGATATATGGCTTAAATGACAAGAAACCTCCTGCATGAGTTCCCCAAAGAAATCAAATTGCAGTCATATCCTTGACAGATAATACTTTTCAAAACATGGAATTATAAAAAGAGATGAAATATCCACAGATGCACACATCTGTATGTCCGTAATTAGAAATTAAGGTCACATAGGTTGTGGAAATATTTGATGGATCATGGATGGAGATAAGGTTACACTAGTTACGATCAAAAGGATCAAGCTGCATAAGCAACCAAGAAGAAAAAGGTTCAAATTGGATCAATACAGTGAAGCATCCCAAGAGCAATCGCAACATATATATCAATAAGCATAAATTGTTCTGTTGTTGCAGGCAGCAGCATATTAATTGGTTCTATTATGATCTCTTGAGGCAGAACAAATTTTCTTGGGGTCAAATCCTGCTCACAACAGGATTGGCTGGGGTTTCGTTTATGTTAAAAGGAAAAAGAGAGAAGAATTTACACATGCATCCAAAAAAGCGTCTTTACAGCATCTAGGATTGAGAACTTAATAGAGAATCAAGCAGTATTAATGACCTTATGAATCATAAACTGCACAGACAGAACATAAGAAACAATTAATTGGAAACATAATATAAAAAATAAAATTCTGGCACTATTACCAGGTGCATCATAATATTCTGGTGGATCATAAAAAATCATGGCTTCTCGCAGTCGATGACGCTTTCCCTCAGTTCCTGAAAACTGGAATGTTGTATGTGCTGCGTATGGCTCCAACCTCAGTTGTTCATACATGGCCTGCCAATATAGCATTAGGAATTTGAGAAATCCAACATAAAATAGATTCTGCAGTAAGTTTGATTCATTAAGAAGAATATAAGGACGGACTAAAAAATCTAGAATCCGTGATAAAACCAATGTTTAAAAATACGGGGCGGCGCCTCGAGGCGGCCGACCATTGAGGCGCGAGGCGGACCTCCTCGAGGCGGTGAGGCGGGCGCCTCGATCCGAAAATCGGAAAAATAATCCAAAATACATTCATTTCTTCATAATTCATAGTATGTTCAAAAAACTATTGATAAGTAATCCAAAATACATTACTTTCTTCATAATTCATAGTATGTTCAAAAAATTATTGATAACTAATCCATAAATAAGCTATCATTAGTGTCTAGCGGCATGAAGCTTGGGTCAAAATCTATGTCATCAACAGATGGGTCATCATCCAAAGAACCTCATTCACTTGTATTGTCTTCATCTACTAATTGTGGAGCTTTCCCTTTCCCTAACAAAAAACATAAAGTCTTATTTTTTAATTTGATTATATAAATTGCATTATTTGTATAAGATTAACTTATTTTGGTCTCTGCTCCTTTTTTGTGCAGGTGCTCTACTGCCACTCAGGGAACGACGACGTTTTGGAAGCCCAAAACGTCGTCGTTTCATTTTAGAAAATTAAAAAAAAAAAAAAACCTCTGCTGGTGAGGCGGCCGCCTCACTAGCAGAGAGGCGGGCGCCTCAGAAAAACCGCATAAGGCGGCCGCCTCGAGGCGGCCGCCTCGACCGTTTTTTTAAACACTGGATAAAACAGGCTGAATCAACTCTAGAAATCATAAAGAACTAAAATATAGAACAAACCTGGACAAAATAAGTATGCCCACTACAAAATATACTTGCAGGCAGAACACCCAGCTTTAAATTTCCATCATAAGCATATACGAGTCCACTGTCCCCCGACACAGACGGTCCTAACTGCCTACGTAGAAGATCATTGAATGCATCTTGATCCCATATCTTGTCATCAGCTAGAATCATTTCTTTCCACTGTTTAGCCAATTTCTTTGCAGACTCTGTTGGTCGCCAGTGAAAAATTCCCACATTGTAAGCATCAACAACTGTCAAGGTGAAACAAATATTGTCACTTAATCTTTGACAAAGCTGGTATTACCATATACAATAAACTGCCTGATTCTTTCGCCAATAGATTGATTTAAACATGAGAAAATAAATAGACAAGACTACCATAATTGTAAAGTAGAGACGAGAGTTTATTGTAAGTAGAGACTAGAGAGAAAGTTGGACTAAAGGCCATAAACAAAAATTTGGAATCAAGGGTAAAATCATTGATATATAATCTTTACCTTGTTGCCACATGTCCAACCCATCATCAACAACTGTGGGTATAACTTGATCACTTGAAGTTAAGATATCTGCATCAGGGTACCGAGCAAAATACGGGAGGGGATTCTGTCACCGAAACAGAGCAGACAAAATAAAAGTTTCACCAATAACCTACTGAATGTACTAATGAAACAAAAACATGGAGTAACAGAAATGTCCATAAATCTGTTGATGTTAGAAATATACTTTTAAGCAGCAGGGCATAAATCAATCAAAATAAAGCAAACATAATGAAACAAATGAAGAAGGGCTTCGTCCCAAGGAAAATTATCAACAGACATGGAATGGTACCTTCAACCAGACCACATCTGTATCACACAGCAATAGCTCAAAACCGAATGGTAGGACTGAGTCTAACAAAATAGCTTTTTCTCTCCCTATTTTATGAAAAGTTGGTGAACCCCAACCGGCATCCGTTGTGCTCATATGGCTTCCCATATCAAATACTGGAACACCTTTCCAATACAAAGCCTTCGCCAACTTGATGTCCAATGCACCTGTATTCAAAAATTCCAAGTTTTGAGCAGCATTTAATAGGACTGTAAATACAGTCTACGAGGTAAGACTTCCTAGGAGATAACTGACCAACCAGAATGTTTGAAATCTCCAAATCCGTCAAGTGTTTAACCCAATTCAGGATGAAATCCATGTATGCATAGTTTCCAAAAGTCATTATTATAACATTATCTTGCACCCTTCCTCAACCAGTTCTTTTGTCAGTCGAAAAGAGTTCAGAGATGGCAATCTTTTGGATTGTGGAACCTCCCATATAGGTTTAACCTTTTTGCTTCTTGTCTGAGACACGGGAGGTGAAATTGCACTCACCTTCGGAGCTTGGGAAAAATTAGGGGCTAGATTAAAGTGAGAAGAATCTGCAACTGGAGAACACATGCCTGGAAATGGAGACAAATCAATCAGAGAGAGACAAGAGATTAAAAAATAAAAAAGCATAGCAATTTCAGTACATCGAGACATACTAAGGGCCAACCTTGATAAAAATAAATTGAAAATAGCTAGCAAACAAATAGTCATACTCATGATTGTTTATGAAAGCACAAGTCTTTTTGAACTCATGGAAACTTCAAATAGTGTTTATTTTACATAGTTTGATCACAGAAAATAGTCACTGAATCACTAATAACAGATACAAGCATTACTATTTACTCCCACTTCAAAAATCAAAACTTTGAGCCAACTTCTCATCAACTCAATGAAAGATTCACATTACTTTCACATTTCAAGATCAAAAAACAAAATTTTAACACATACCCAGTTGCTAAAACATACCAATACATAACATGCAATCTCCAAACTCATGAGAAATAATAAAAATATCATCTGGGTCCATCCAAAAAAACAACAAAAACGAGACCCAAAAAAAAAAACACCGTACGTGAAATTGCAGAAGGGGAAGAGAACCAGTTGGTGGTGGCAGAGGAAGGAGAGTTTGAAGAATAAATGGCGAAGAAGATATACGAAGATGAAACAACGATTCCCACAATCACAGTTGTGTAGATTGTCAAGAACAATGGCTTCGAATTCATCAACTCTTGATGCCAATTTCTCCCGCCACCCATTTTTTTTTTTTTTAAAAAAATCAAGTTTTTTTTATCAAGTTATCAACTTCATTTCCATTTTGAGAGAAATTTAGTTTCCCAAAAACGTATATTCAGTTGCTGGTTTTCATTGTAGTATGAGTGAATCTGAGGAATTAGGAATATTAGCTGTAATGAGAAAGCTGGTATTTTTGTTTTTGGAGTTTTTGTTTTTCAAAAAACATTTTTTAAAAATGTTTTGCAAAAACATGCAGTGGCAGCAGCCAGCCTAGCCTAGGCAAGCAAATCAAACCATTTTTGCCTAATTTGTTTTACACTTTTATGGCAAATAATTGGAGTTAAAATGGAATAAAAATATTTTAGATATTTTAAATTGTTAAAATTACCATTTATTGATCCACTAATTATATTTCCTATTTGTAATGAGACATAAATTGAAAAAAGTACTCGTTAGATTCGAACTCAGGACCTCAAAGTGAGATCCCAAACCCTACGCCATCAAATCACGCTCCACCAAATACTTTTTACTTGAATTTGGTTTTTGTTGAAAATTGAAATATAAAATTAATATGGAGTCTTAGTTTATGCACCATCAAATGATTTTTTATCATATAATTTTTAAATAATATTGAAAAAACATTAAGAAAATTAACATGTAAAATCATTGGGATTTGGGAGTGAGTGGATAATGATTATTCTTAAATGGAAACTAGCAAGAGATTTTATTAAAATTATTTGGATTCTTAAAATTATTTGGAAACTAGCAAGAGATTTTATTATTTGTTATTAAGATAAAGTTATTAAAAGGATTCCTTCCTTACAGTCAAGCAGGGGTTGTTAGATTACCAAAGAAATGTTAGGAAGGTAGAAAATCTCAATTCAAGATTTCATATTGCATCATTTTGTTTGAAATGAGATTCTAAGTTTTTATTTGTTTGTTTGTTCGTTTTTTTTTTGTTCCAAATTAGAAATCGAGTGAGAGTTGAGATGATTTTTTTTTAAAAAAAAAATTAAATGAAAAATTATGTCAAAATTTTAAACGATTTTTCATTTTGAAATCTCATTTTTTTTTCTAAAATATTTCGTATCCAGAAACATTCAGCCATAATCAGGACAATATTGAAATTGACAAATTCCAACTCGACTCAACCAATTGCCAACTCTATGTCTAGATGCCACCTAATTTCCTTTTAAAGTTAAAAAATAAATAAATAAAAGATTATTTATTTTGAAATTTTGTTGTCACACTTGAGAGCTAAATAGGCCGGATTCGATCCAAACAGATAGGATAAATAATAAGAAGTTTGGTGCACACTAGATGAAGCCAAAATTGTGGTATCTACAAATTAATTTTCCAAATGTAATTTACACAAAATATGGAATTTTTCAAGTTATCCAAACCAATAATTATGTCATTTTCATGAACATTTGAACTTTCATTCATCTACTAATAAAAATATGTCATTATCAACATTTGAACTTTCATTCATCTTGTATAATATATCATTATCAACATTTGAAGTTATATTTTATAGCTATAGCTAATCATAAAATTGATTTATATGGTATATATTATGAATAATTTGGGATACAAATTGATGTGTCATTTATCAATCATCCCTATGAATTATTTAAGTTATCGAGTTCACTAGTGGTCATGTGGATAATCCACACATTCAGTTAGCTATGTCCTAAAATTTGACATAAAATTAAGACCTCAAATTTAAGATCAGTTATATTTTACTGTTTACTTTCACCAAAATAATTTATTGATAGGACCACATTTTAAGATCTCGCTTATGATTTCGAAAATTCAGGTTCAGCCCTGATCGAATTTTTCATTAATTAATAAGATGTCATATAATACTAGCAATTACTCATATCACTTAGAGATGCAAAATTTGATATACTAATTTTTTTTTTTTGTGTGTGTATATAATGGCCATGCATTATATGTGTAATATGGCATATAATTGATAACTAAAAATGTTTAATAATGACAAATTAAAGACCCTTCACTTGTGATTTATTCCCAAGCATATAAGACACAATCTAGGTAGCTAATTTTATTTATTTTTTAAAATTATTATTTAGCTTCCCATGCATGCTAAATTCCAAAGAAATGAATCATGTATTACTTCTCTTAATCACCAACTTCTATCTCCATCATCTCATATTTCAAGTATATATTATTTGGTAAAGAAAAATAATTGCAAGCAAAACAAGAAATCCAAAGAAAATAACTATGTGGTTCCTTGGATTCTCCACAACTAACCCTAGAAATTTATGGGTTTTTGGGGCAATTATTCTAGTAATCCTTATCATATTTTTCTTGAAGAAGTTAGTTGTGTACCTTGAGCCTCAAGTAAGCTTACTTTCTCAACAAGATATCGAATCGGCTCCGAAAAAAGACCTAGACATGGACAGATCAAAGAACAAGATATATACTTTGTGTTGCAGTGCTGGTGTTATTAGAACTTATGCACTTGAAGAGCTCAAAATGGCTACTAAAGATTTTAGAATTCAGATTGGGGTCGGAGCGACGTCGTTTGTGTACCTTGCAGAGCTTGGAAATGGAAGATTTGGTGCTGTGAAGAGAGTCATAGAGGAAAGAGGTGGCAGCAGAAAGATTTTCCTTGATGAAGTTTCAGTTTTGCTCAGGATTTCACATCCAAATTTGGTGGGATTGTTAGGTTTTTGCTTGGAAAAAGGTAACCCTTTACTTCAAAACATTGCATGATCCAATAAACTATGAGTTTTGATCGGGATTCGGAATCTTATATTATTCAGTATGGGATTAGGGGAAAATTTTTCATCCCAAATAAAAAACAGACTGAGAATCGAGATGAAAAATTAAAAATTTCCAAATCTCGATCCCGAATTATTCGGTCCAAGATTCAAAATGATTTTCATCACAAAATCGAGATAGGACCGGGATTAACAAATCTCGACACATCTCAACCGATTACCCTCTGTACTTAAATCTATACCAAACAGAACATAAATAGTATATCTCAATGACAAATTCTCGATCCATAACTAACCATATATGTTTTTGTGTATTGTTCAAGTAGGAGAGCAACTTCTATTACTCAAAGATGTACTAAACTTCTATTTTGAAATCTCGATCTCGAACTATTCGGTCCAAGTTTAAAAATGATTTTTTTATCACAAATTCACAATCGAGATAGGACCGGGATTAACAAATCTCGGCACATCCCAACCGATTGTCCTCTGTACTTAAATCTATACCAAACGAAACATAAATCGTATATCTCAATGACAATTTCTCGATCCATGACTAACCATATATTTTTTTTCTTGTATTGTTTTAAGCAGGAGAGCAACTTCTATTACTCGAATATGTACCAAACAAGAGCTTATTCCACAGGATGCATACATATTTCGGCCAATCTTTAGGCATACTTTCATGGTCAAATCGCCTGAGCATTGCCCTAGACATAGCTAAAGCTTTAGATTATCTTCATTCACAAGCTGACCCTCCTGTAATTCACAGAGACATCAAATCTTCAAACATCCTCTTAATCGACCACAACCATGCAAAGCTAGCAGATTTTGGGCTCTGCAAATTGGGCCACAGTGACCCGAACCGGCCCAAAACTTCATCAAGTATCAAAGGCTCATTTGGTTATGTGGATACCCATTACCTAAAAACAGGCAATGTGTCAACAAAGAGTGATGTTTATAGCTATGGAGTGTTGCTTCTTGAGTTGATCACTGGGCAAAAATCCCATCAAGGCTCAGTCACATTAGCTGAAGGGACTGAAGAGTGTAGGAGAAATGAAGATTTTGAGGGTTTGGTTCAAATGTTGGATCCAAAACTTAAAGGGGATGTAAATATGGAGCAATTGAGGGTGTTGATTGATATTGCTAATTCTGCTGTTTTGGAGAAATGTGAAGCAAGACCTAATATGAACACCATTGTAGAGAGGATTTTGAGTTGTATGGAACCTCAATCTCATCTTGAATTACCTGTATAAAAAACTGTTAATAATCCTAATTAGCAATTCTCATATCGTAAATAATTGTTGTTATAATTTACAATATGGTCCCCAAGGGACGCAGCCCAACGGTTTGAGTTTGAGACCTTATCTTCAAGGTCTCAGGTTCAAGTCCTGGATAGTACCCTTGTAAGAACACAACACCGGTTTACCCGCGCATACATATCGGAGTTCAATGACTCTGATATAAATGACATGACATTTCTCCGATATTCCAAAAAAATATAAAACAAATAATAATTTACAGTATTAGTATGATTCATTAGTGTAAAATAAAATTGATTAATTTTATCATCGATTTTTTTTTTCTCTTTTTCTTTGAATAATGTATCGTGTGAGATTGTGGCAGAAGTGTTCATTTAACGAGTTTGATCAAATCATTATTTTTTAAGCCTGTGCCGATTATTTAATAATAATTATCATTATCTCAAAATTTATTTCTATAATCTAGCACCGTTACTTTTGTTACATTAGCTTTATATTTGTTACATGATAGTGGTTTTTTTCTCCACTTTTAATTTTTAGATAAATTGGTTAAAAAAGTTTCAGAATTTATATATATAATTTCTCAATATTATATCAAGCAATAAGTCTTGAGATCTCAATTACGATGCTTTACCTCAAGGAATAAGTGTTGAAAAATGCTTATGAGTAAGCATTTTGAGACACAATTTTAAGCATGATCTACTTCGTGTTAATGGTTGTTATTGAATGATTCGGATACTCCTCCCTGAGTAGTTCGAAATGGTATATTCATATGCTTAAAATGGTGTTTTGGTGAATGATAAATTGTTGCTCAAAGTTCACCCATTGGTGTTGGAAAATAAAGTGAAATGTGCTTGTCCCATATGGGAAAGCTATACGAGAGAAAATGTCTTTATATATAATTACTCATTTGTAGATGAGTAAGTGGTATAAGGATAGAGGCTTTCTCTACGTGCTCACACAGGGGGGTGCAAATCAAAATCCGGTTAGGCCTGACTCGTGTGCACTTGCGTACACAAATGCCGGACAAAATTGTGCGGGCCCGGCCATGCCGATTTTTGCTAGTCTCTTTGTTTTCCAAACCTTTTGAAGTGTTCCATAAAAGTTAATTAATTCCATTAATTAATTTGGTACTTCAAACGAAAGGTCTCATTAATGAATGATAAATGACATACTTATATTTTTAACCTCTTCTATATATAGAGAGCATTATTTTCGGTTTTTATATAGAAAAATAATACACCAAAAACGCTTGGTACTTCTGCCTTGGTTTCTCTTTGTTTTTCGGTTTTTTGGAAGAGTTCAAACACTTTATGGTTCGTTGGTAACAGGTTTTGGTAGTGCCCATACTCGTTCGTTTTCCGTTGTATCCTGGGAAACAATCGTCTCACGTTCTACTGCACCTTCGGTAGGGGACGAAATTGTTTTAAGGATATTGTTGACATCAACAAGCCTCAGAATAGTGAAGCTTTGGGTCTGATCTTCTTTGCTGGTTATTGGAACGTCAGTGGCTGATTTCTGCCTCTGCTCTCAGGGTCTGCCTCTGCTCTCAGCGTCTGCCTCTACTCTCAGGGTCTGCCTCTGCTCTCAGCGTCCGCCTCTGCTGTCAGCGTCTGCCTCTGTTCTCAGGTATGATGTGAGGGTCTGATTTCAGGGTCTGCCAAGAGGGTCTGCTGGGCTGAAATTAAGCATAATTCAGATTTCCTTGTAACTACCATAATATTTGTAATACAGTTTTAAAATAAAATTCGACTCTGTGGATATAGAAATCAGTCCAAACACAGTTGATCCGAATATGGCAGCCTCTTCGGCTGGCCAGAATGTTGTGGCAGCCTCTATGGCTGGCCAAAGTGCTGTGGCAGCCTCTTCGGCTGGCCAACATGCTTCAGCCTTTGGGCTTAATCTGGCAGCCTCTGGGGCTGGCCAAGGTGTTGCTGCCTCTATGGCTAGTCAACCTGTTGGACATGTGAGCCATGTCAATCCTGCTGCTGAGAAACCTGAAAAATTCACTGGTCAGAATTTCAAAAGGTGGCAACAAAAGATGTTCTTTTACTTGACCACGTTGAACCTTGCGAAGTTCCTAAAAGAAGATGCTCATGTACCCGCGGAGGGTGAGATTGATATCCAAGTAATCAGTGCAATCGATGCTTGGAAACATTCTGAATTCCTATGTCGGAATTATGTGCTGAATTGGCTGAGTGATTCCTTGTGCAGTGTGTACGCCGGAATGAAAACAGTAAAAGGGCTTTGAGAATCTTTAGATCGAAAATATAAAACTAAGGATGCCGGTACTAAGAAATTTGTCGTATGCTGATTCCTAGATTTTAAGATGATTGATTCCAAAACTATAATAAGCCAAGTACAAGAACTGCAGATTATTCTAGCAGAAATTCATGCTGAGGGGATGAGTTTAAGTGAAACTTTCCAAGTAGCCTTGATAATTGAAAAACTACCACATGATTGGAAAGATTTCAAGAATTATCTAAAACACAAGCGAAAAGAAATGAGCATTGAAGACTTAGTTCTTAAGCTCAGAATTGAGGAAGATAACCGAGTATCTGACAAGAGAGGAATATCTCATTAGGCCAAGGCAAATGTTGTTGAACATGACCATAAGAACAAGAACCTCAAGAACAAAGGGTCAAAGATGGGCCCTAAAGGAAGAATTTCCAAGAAATCAAAATTTCAAGGAAGATGCTTCAACTGTGACAAAATGGGTCACAAGTCTTCTGAGTGCAGACTGCCGAAGAAGAAAAAGAAACAAGAGGCTAATGTGCTGGAAAACATGACTCAAGATGTTTCAGACATTAACCTTTATGTTGTGGTTTCTGAGTTGAATCTGGTGGGTTCTAACCCAAGAGAGTGGTGGATTGATACTGGTGCCACTCGACATGTGTGCTCGGACAAGAGCATGTTTTCTTCATTTGAGCCTGCTGGTAATGGGGAAAAAATATACATGGGCAACTCAGCAACATATGAGATTGAAGGTCAAGGAAAGGTGATTCTGAAGATGACCTCTGGGAAAGAGTTGACTTTGAACAATGTTCTGTATGTACCAGAAATACGGAAGAATCTTGTGTCTGGATCGCTTCTGAACAAGCATGGATTCCGGATGGTGTTCGAGACTGATAAAGTAATTTTGACTAAAAATGGGATGTATGTGGGAATACGGTATGTAACTGATGGGCTCTTTAAGCTCAATGTAATGGTTATTAAACCCAAAAATATCAATAAAGCTAGTTCTTCTGCTTATATTGTTGAGTACTCTAATATATGGTATGGTAGATTGGGACATGTTAATTTTAATTTATTGCGGAAGTTAATTAACATGAATCACATTCCCAATTTTAAAATTGATAACAGACATAAGTGTGATACTTGTGTTGAGGCAAAACTGACTAGATCATCTTTTCATAATATTGAAAGAAACTCTGAACCACTTGATCTAATTCATAATATTTTATTACCTTTATTAATGATTGCATAAGATTTTGCTATGTGTATTTGATGAAAAGCAAGGACGAAGCTATAGAGAAATTTGTTCTCTATAAGAATGAAGTTGAAAACCAACTGAATAAAAGAATTAAGGAGTTAAGAAGTGATCGTGGTGGTGAGTATGTTTTTCCTTTTGAATCACTTTGTGAACAAAATGGAATCATACATCAAACCACAACTCCTTATTCACCTCAATCCAATGGGATTGCGGAACAGAAGAATCGTACCTTGAAAGAGATGATGAACGCTATGTTAATCAGCTCTGGCTTACCTCAGAATATGTGGGGAGAAGCTGTTTTATCAGCTAATTACCTTTTAAATAAGGTACCACGGAAAGAAGTAGGGAAAACTCCTTATGAAATGTGGAAAGGAAGGGTACCTTCCTATAAATTCCTCCGAGTGTGGGGGTGTCTTGCCAAAGTAGTCATTCATCCACCTAAGAAGGTGAAGATATGACCAAAAACTGTTGATTGCATTTTCATAGGATATGCACATAACAGTAATGCCTATCGATTTCTTGTGCATGAGTCTAATATACCAGATATTCACAAGAATACGATAATGGGGTCGAGGAATGCATCCTTTTTCGAATACGTTTTTCCCTGTAAAATTAATTCGAATTCAAATGTGCACAAACGGGCATCTGAGACTATCATTGAAGATAGTCAGGACCAAGAACACATAAATGTTCCAGGGGATCAACAAGTTGTTGAACTTGAACCAAGACGTAGCAAAAAAGCTAGAACGAAAAAATCATTTGGTCCAGATTTTCTGACATTTTTGCTAGAGAATGATCCTCAAAGCTATAACGAAGCTGTAAGGTCAGCTGATGGTGCTTTGTGGAAAGATGTCATCAATAGTGAAATTGATTCCATCTTACAAAACCACACCTGAGAGTTAGTAAATCTTCCTCCTGGATGTAAACCTTTAGGGTCCAAGTGGATTTTCAAAAAGAAAATGAAGCAGATGGATCAATTGATAAGTACAAAGCAAAACTTGTAATTAAAGGTTACAAACAACGTGAAGGTCTTGATTACTTTGATACTTACTCTCCTGTAACAAGGATAAATTCAATAAGGATGATACTAGCGATTGCAGCTTTGCGCAAACTTGAGGTACATCAGATGGATGTGAAAACAACCTTTCTAAATGGAGATTTAGATGAAGAAATCTATATGGAACAACCTGAAGGCTTTATAGCTCCAGGACAAGAAAAGAAAGTCTGTAAGTTAGTTAAATCTTTGTATGGATTAAAACAAGCTCCAAAACAGTGGCATAAAAAGTTTGACGACACCATGTTGTCAAATGGTTTCACAATCAATGAATGTGATAAATGCATTTATGTCAGAGAGACAGAAGTTGGCTATTTCATTTTATGTCTCTACGTTGTTGACATATTGATTGTCGGGAGTAATGTTAAAATGGTGAAATCTACCAAGAATATGCTGAAATCTAAGTTTGACATGAAAGACATGGGTCTCGCAGATGTCATTCTGGGAATAAGGATCTCGAAAAGTCCAAATGGACTTATTCTTGATTAGACGCACTATGTGGACAAGATTCTTGGTAAATTCAACAATGATGATTCTGCTGTGGCTAGAACTCCTTTAGATGTGCGTCTACACCTATCAAAGAATAGGGGATAGGGTATATCTCAAGTAGAATACTCTAGAGTTATTGGGAGTTTGATGTATCTATCAAGCTGTATCAGGCCTGATATTGCATGTACAGTGAACAAGCTCAGCAGATATACGAGTAATCCAGGGGTTGATCACTGGAAAGCAATAGTAAGAGTACTCCAGTACTTACGTTTTACTCGTAATAATGGGTTGCACTATCATAGATATCCTGCTGTAATCGAAGGATACAATGATGCTAATTGGATATCTGATATGAAAGACTCAAAGTCTACCAGTGGCTATGTGTTTACACTAGCAGGTGCAACTATATCATGGAAATCCTCCAAACAGACTGTAATAGCCCGATCTACAATGAAATCAGAATTCATTGCATTAGATAAGTGTGCTGAAGAAGCAGAATGGCTTCGAAACTTTCTAGAGGATATTCCAAGTTGGCCTAAGCCAGTGCCAGCAATTTGCATTCATTGCGATAGTCAATCTGCAATTGGAAGGACACATAACAACATGTATAATGGTAAGTCTAGACATATTCGTCGTAGACATAATACCGTTAGACAATTACTCTCTACTGGAGTTATTTCGATTGGCTATGTAAAGTCAAATGATAACATTGCGGATCCGCTAACCAAATGGTTAACTACAGAGTTAGTTGAGAAATCATCGAGGGGAATGAAACTAAAGCCCGTTAGATAAATATTTATTACGAAGGAAACCCAACCTTGTTGACTGGAGATCCCAAGATCTAGGTTCAATGGGACAACCCACTCGTAATAGACATAATTGGTTCACTGTGGGGGTTACCCCTAGTCCATTCCTATGGTAATCTAAAACAGTGATGCTCGAATGGATAGAGGTTAAACAAAGACTTTTAATGATTCTTATGCGCCGAGAATCCGAGCGGAGTATTACGAGATACTCTTAAATAAGAAATCACCTATGTGAGAGAGAAGTGAGGCCGCTTCAAATGGAATTGTACGAGACTTAATTCTTAGAAACTCTTGCAGAACCAGGTTGATGTTCATGGCCAAAATGAACATAATCATGAGAACTCAGATGTGTTAGGTAAATCATCTGTGTGATATATGTTTTCCATTTACATGAACAGAAGTACAGTTCAATGACATCGCGTCCACTGTCAGCCAGTAAATGAGATATATCTTCACAATGGAAGGTTCAAAGGCTGAGGCCTACTGTGGGAACACAGAAAACTGGGCGACGCATGCTGTCCCTAGGCTCGCGGCCTAGTTGGGAGTACGGAGTAGCCACGAGGGACTAAACCGGAGAGTAATGGAGTCGCCACCCGGTGTGAACCGGGAAAATGAGATTTAAGGCCGCACTCACCCTCGCAAGGGAAGACCTCAAACCGTTGGGTTCGGAATGGTCCCTTACTTATGCCATTTGTAATGAAAGGATTTACATAATAATTTAATCATGCTTAAGTAACACTTATTCCTAAGAATATCATGCTTCTATATTCATGGGTACAAAATAACACTAATACATACATTTCGCATATATCTCATATCTAATAACACATGTCTAACAAAATACCTCAAAGTAACAATGAACATACAACTTCATTCAGCATATCATATTCATGAAAACACAAGCATACATAATATCTGCACAAGCATACATGTGAGCACTCTTCCAAGTGATACGTGGAGTTGTATCCCAAGTACAGACCGCATTACCGTCCATTCGGAATCGGCTACGGAATTTATGTCTGGGTTTCCATCCGATATATCACAAGAAATAATACTCCAAAGTCATCATGGCATATGCATATGAATCGTAGTGCGTTAAATCAAGACCAAGGCAAACGACGCAACCAATGGAATAAACATGCTTGAGTACTATCTCATGAACCTATTAACCAAATAACATGCTAACAGCCTAATCATGCTTGAATACAATCCCAAGAACACATAGAATGGATAAATGCAGGAATACAAACAATACGGTTGGCTATATAACACAAGAAAGATCAACCAAGAGGCAATTATGCATGAATATAATGAGACAGACTCAGTTCAGTGTGTTCGCGTTCGTGTAGCGTTCGTAAACGCGTTCGAACGGAAATGGGACAGAATGCTCACGTTCGAGTAGCGTTCGTAAACGTGTTCGAACGGAAATGAAACAGAATGCTCGCGTTCGTATGGCGTTTGTTAACGCGTTCGAACGGAAATGAGACAGAATGCTCGCGTTCGTATGGCGTTCGTGAACGCGTTCGAACGGAAGTGAGACCTGATGCATGATAAGGCAAAAATGCATGCGCGTTCGAGTTGCGTTCGTAAACGCGTTCGAACGGGAACAGACCTGATGCATGAAATGGGACGCAATACATAAATAGCAAGATAAAGGGGCGCGGCGAAGTACTGCCGTAAAGGTGGCCTTTTGAGGGCTCTTGATCTCTCAAAGAGAGGACCTTTAGACCAACATACTAAGCCCATGCGCGTCACATCACATCATGCATACAAACATAAAGACAATCATACTATTCTAAGTATGTCCGATTGAACGTGTCTTGCATCCAACCGAACACACATCAACCGGCGCGGCAAAGCATCGTGCTAACGGGCTTTAGCCCCTCCCCATAGGGGATCTCACATCACACTTAGTAAACCCATGCGCTCGGTTGAATCATGTATACGAAAATAAAGACAATCATATCAAACTAGGTATGCTCGATTGAACGTATCTCGCATTCAACCGAACACACATCGATCGGTGCGGCAAAGCGTCGTGGTGAAGGATTTTAACCCCTCCAATTAGGGAACCTTTCATCGCACTTGCTAAGCCCATGCACTCGATCATATCATACGGGAATAAGCAACATACATGATTTAAATGACAAGAAATAAATAAACCAAAGCAACTCCACACAAGAGAAGGTGCCGTTTACTCAGGTGGTACGTGGAGTTGTGTCCCATGTACAGACCGCACTACCGTCCATTCGGATTCGGCTACGGAATTTACGTCTGGGTTTCCATCCTATATACCACAAGAGACGACACTCTTCCATTTCATTCAAGCCACAACATGCATCCATAAACGACTCTCATGCGAATAGAATTCAATAATAATAATAAAAAAAAACGAATATAAGCTAATGAAAATGTACCCTCAGGTCTAACCTTTTAAATCACCTCTCGGATGTACGGTACACGATCGTCGGAAGGATGGATGCTCCGCAACTCTCCCGGTTCACTGGTTCACTGTTCTCGTTCGTTGTCTTTACTGTTTTGAGTCAGTTTTGCTACTGTTTCCTTGTGGTTTCGCTGTCGTCTCCTCTTTATCTTTTGCTTCATTTTTTTCTTGGGTGTGTTCTTCCTGTAATTTTTATGTGTGTTGTGTATGAGCTAGGGACTCGGGTTGAGAAGGTTGGTGAAGGGTTCTTTTTATAGGCAAAGGGTTGGGCTTGACAAGGAAATGGATTTGGCTAATTGAAGAGGGATTTGATTTGGTTTGGTTAAGGGAAGTCAAAGATTGAGGGAGGACAAATCTTGGCTAGATAGGGAATGTTGAATATTTGATTGGCTTGGATTAGGAATACAATATTTTAAGTTTGGGAATAATCTTATTAGATTGGGATTATAATTGGTTGATTGATTTTAATTAGGCATGATTATATTTTGATTTAGTATGTGATTTGTTTAATTTAGGCATGATTTTAGTTTAAGTTGGTAATTGTTTATTTTATGTTTGGTATATGTTTTATTTAATTATTTAATTAATTTAATTATTATCTTATTTAGTTAATGTTTAATTAATATTTATTTATTTAAATTGGGATGTGTTTTATGGGCTTTGGGGGGGCTAAATGGGCTGGATGTGAGGCTAGCAGCAAAACCAGAATTACCGACACCGTTCGAATGCTTCCTCGAACGCGGCACGAACGCCCGCAATCCGTTTGACGTTCGAACGTAAACACGAACGCAGCACTAACGAAAACAGTGAACCTTGTTTATTCTGAATTTCCCCTTCCGACGTCCGTTTCCCGTGACCTCCGTGACTTAAAAGGTAGTGTCTCCAAAATGAGACTCATCATAGGGACTTATGTGTAAAAATGCAGTGCCTACACCTACCTATCATATGCAGGTGTTGAACCGTTGAACTCTTATAGGTCAAAATAAAATATTTTATGAAATATTTTTATTTGACGTTTTTCGCCAATTTCATTCATGTGGGGGATTGTTGGAAAATGCTTGTGAGTAAGAATTTCGAGACACAATTTTAAGCATGATCTACTTCGTGTTAGTGGTTGTTATTGAATGATTCGGATACTCCTCCGTGAGTAGTTCGAAATGGTATATTCATATGCTTAAAATGGTGTTTGGGTGAATGGTAAATTGTTGCTCAAAGTTCACCCATTGATGTTGGAAAATAAAGGGAAATGTGCTTGTCCCATATGGGAAAGCTATAAGAGAGAAAGTGTCTTTATATATAATTACTCATTTGTAGATGAGTAAGTGGTATAAGGATAGAGGCTCTCTCTACGTGCGCGCACAGGGGGGGTGCAAATCAAAATCTGGTCAGGCCTGACTCGTGTGCACCTGCGTACATGAATGCCGGACAAAATTGTGCGGGCCCGGCCCTGCCAATTTTTGCTAGTCTATTTGTTTTCCAAACCTTTTGAAGTGTTCCATAAAAGTTAATTAATTCCATTAATTAATTTGGTACTTCAAACGAAAAGTCTCATTAATGAATGATAAATGACATACTTATCTTTTTAACCTTCTTCTATATATAGAGAGCATTATTTTCGATTTTTATATAGAAAAATAATACACCAAAAACGCTTGGTACTTCTGCCTTGGTTTCTCTTTGTTTTTTGGTTTTTTGGAAGAGTTCAAACACTTTGTGGTTCGTTGGTAACGGGTTTTGGTGGTGCCCATACTCGTTCGTTTTTCTGTTGTATCCTGGGAAACAATCGTCTCCCGTTCTACTGCACCTTCGGTAGGGGACAAAATTATTTTAAGGATATTGTTGACATCAACAAGCCTCAGAATAATGAAGCTTTGGGTCTGATCTTCTTTGCTGGTTATTGGAACGTCAGTGGCTGATTTCTGCCTCTGCTCTCAGGGTCTGCCTCTGCTCTTAGCGTCTGCCTCTACTCTCAGCGTCTGCCTCTGCTCTCAGCGTCTGCTTCTGCTCTCAGCATCTGCCTCTGTTCTCAGGGTCTTCTGTGTGGGTCTGCTTTATTGGTCTGACGTGAGGGTCTGATTTCAGGGTCTGCCAATAGGGTCTGCTGGGCTATTAAGCCTAATTCGGATTTCCTTGTAACTACCATAATATTTGTAATACAATAAGTATTTTGCAAGAATTCAGGGTTATATCTCATATCGGGTCTCATCTCGATTATGTAATGGGATTAAAATATCTTGAATCGAAATGAAAAATCATTTCTAATTGTGATAAATTATTTATAATGGATGATTCGAAACCTAATGAAGATTCAAGATTTTTTGCCAAACCTAAATAATAGAGAACTAATAGATAATTAAAAAAAATTAATGAACAATTATGAAAAATTTAAGTATGTATAGGTCATTCTCCCGTAAACGAATGGAAAATTCTGTCAATATATAACAAAAACTTGTCATGTGCAACATGATTATTGTGAAATCAAAACAAAACAAAAGTCCAAGTGGTTTGGTGGTGTAGGGTACATGATCCAATCTTAAGGTCTTGGGTTCAAATTCAGGGGTGCGCTTTTTGTAAGAGCCTAAGATAACCGAGTGTTTTACCTGCGCCGCGGCTCAAAATGAGTGATTTGGTGATGAAATTTCCAAAAAAAAAAAACTTATGTAACATCAGAATCAATGTATGATAGACTGTCACAAAATTCGACCATAAAATCTAAAAATCAAACATGATCTGATACTATATATGGTAAGTTCCCAAGATAATATATCCTTAATAATATTGTTGACGGCTGGTTTTCGTCTCAGGGACAATAATGGAATATTACTCCCGGGATTGAACATTCCTTCAGCAGTGAATTTGTTTGGTTATGAGGAAACCAAAAGAAAACTTCGATAGAAGGTGAAGAGCATGCAGATTGACACAGGGAGTTAACGTGGTTCGGCGGATTGAATCCAGTCTACGTCCACGGGCACAAAACGGATGGGTGTTTTTTACTGAAATACGCTCGGCCGACCTGTTTTGTGGTCGGTCGGTGTGAGAACCGAGCTGTTTTACAAAAGGAATTTACAAAATGCTCTTTCTGCCTATCTTTTTCACATCCTCTCTCTCATTTTTCCGTGTGTGTCTATCTCTTTTCTGTGTGTCTGTCTCTTCTTTACAAAAGGCTCTCTCTATATAAATACTAAGAATGAGGCGGTAAATGAGGCGGTTGTTGTTCCCATTCTGCAGAATCCTCCACGTGACACTTGCCTAATTTATTAAGTTCTCTGCCTTAGACTTGTTCTTGCCGAAAGTAAACCTGCCCCCTGACATCCCATCACATCAATCTAACTCTTTACTGCCACACATATTTAGTGATGATGACAGCCTGGTGGGTGCTTCCGAGAGATGACACGTGTAAATGGAAATTATAATCTCGAGGCTTCTTTCGGTTGCTAAGTGATCGATCTAATAATATGCCGAACCTTACCAAACCATTTCGTCATGTCCTGAACTGCCCGAGCCCTTCGACTTACTAAAAAAAAGGAGCAGAGTAGGCCCGAACCGAGCCGACGAGCTGATGTGGTCGATCTTATGGAAACCGCGTCGAAGCACATTTTATGGTCGGCCTAATCTGGGGGATCGCGTCTGGACTCTTTCTGAGCCAAGAAGTGGCTAATACTTTCTGAATATTGGTAAAAGGGGAAATTCCACTTCTGTCCCTGGCTGACATTGCCTGATTTATATACTGATTTTTACCATCAACATCTATCCCATAGTTCTTGGTATCAACGAGTTTGTGAGTTGATGCCGAGAACTATTATAAGTATGGTGCTCTGTTGCTCTGCTGGTGGTTGCTTCTGGAATTTTTAGAACAAACTATTTCCATGTGTATTTCAATCAAGTCTCCTCTTGCCATTCCCAAGTTATCCATCTGCCGTGAATCCTGCTATTGTCTTCAGTTCTGTTGAGGGGAGTTTTCAGAGGGTAAAAGATTTTATCCCACCTTCTTTCGGAGTGAGTTCAACATTCTGAACCCATATTTGTCGTACCCATATTTTTTAGTTGTTTGAGAAGTCTGCTGCTCGAGTTTCTTATTTCTGTTCTTCAAAGTATATGCAACTGAAGCTAAAAGATCTCTTCTGCCGAGCCCGAGCCAGAGGTTCAGACTCCTGATGATGACCCCGAGGTGTTTGTTTTTGTAATAGACAATATCCCCATGCTTTTATGAGATTATATGTAGCTTTTTTTCCCTTGCCTTTCTCTGGTCGCTCTGTCTGGTAACTCCGTGTGATTTCTTTCATCTCTTTTTTGTTTGTTGGCTTGCTCTTCCGAATCTGGATGTAAGGAGAAACTCTTGAATTTGGTCACCCTTGAACCCGGCCATGAGAAGAGCACTTCGTTCCCGAGCTGACGACAAATCCATTTGATGGAGCGTAATCTGACTTCATGCTGAGAGGAAATATCTGGTTTTGGGGGAATGCCACATCCCCAATTTGAAGAATCAGACTCGGTGGCATTCACCCCAAACCCGAGTTGAGCAAATTACTTGGATATGGGGGAATGATACATCCCCAGTTTGAAAAATCAGACTCGGTGGGATTCACCCCAAACCCGAGCTGAGCAAAGTACTTAGAGTCTTGGCGGAACGAAATCCAGCCCCAAGCCGAATAACTGTATGGTCTCGGCGGAACGAAATCCAGCCCCGAACCGAATAATTGCACGGTCTCGGCGGAACGAAATCCAGCCTCGAGCCGAATAATTACCAAGACTTACACGGAAGGGAAACAAATCAACCTTTGAGACTCTGCTGACTCTGGCGCGGGCATCCCCTTGCCAGACCAACGAAAAATAAAAAATGAAGATTTAGAATAAAATTGGTAAAAGGTGAGGGTGACTTAGGACATAGCCCAGATGAAAAAATTTCACAAGTGTAAATAACAACTCGGATGCCTTAAGATAGCGTCCTGTCCGATGTCTCCAAAACATAATTCCGAATCTCTCAAAGTCCTCGGCGGAACGAATCCAGCCCCGAGCCTAGACACCATGAAGCCTCGGCGGAATGAATCCAGCCTCAAGCCGATGACACACAGAGGCCTCGGCAGAACGAATCCAGCCCCAAGCCTAGACACCATGAAGCCTCGGCGGAACGAATCCAGTCCCGAGCCGATGGCACACAGAGGCCTCGGCGGAACGAATCCAGCCCCGATCCTAGACACCATGAAGCCTCAGCGGAACAAATCCAGCCCCGAGCCGATGACACACAGATGCAAGTCATGAAGTAGTTACGCTCCGCCTCGGGAGTCTGATACTGCCACGAGGGGTCCACGCGCTCCCTCATGCACTTCATCCCTTGAAGTAACTCAGATCCACTTAAAATGAAAAGAGCCAGGGCGGCGCACTTTACCCGGGGGTTTGATAATAACACCAATGTTTGGCGTGCCACAGGTTTGGTGCCCTTTCTGACCTCAAATCATTACCTTCGCATTGAGCATGTCAAAAAAATAATGTAAACAACTTTCGCGTTTAATTAACAAACAAGCAAGATGTGCAAGTTTCTTAAAAAAAAAAAGAGTTTTATTCATATTTAAAGGACATACTGCCCTTCTTACAACTCTTTGCGGGACATTTTAAGAGAGGCTTTTACATTTGCTTTCTTCCGCTTTCTGCTTCGCGGTCCAACCGCATCTTCTGATCCGAGCTCTGAAAACACCCGATGCATATGCCAAAGTTGTAAACTTCACACTCGAGCTGGCTCCTGCACCAGACGCTCCGTTGGAATCCTTCGATCTGAACTTGATCCCAAGGTTTCCGAGCTGGATCACATGGTCTGCCGAACCGGACGCTCCGTCGGTGCTCATTCGACAATGTATTTTCCCGATGTCTGGTGCCTCCCGATCGACCATGGGCTTCCGGGCGAGGCCTTCAGTCTTTGCTTTGCGTGGTTTTCCTGAATACCGTTCGCCTCGTTTCCTCTCATTCGGGGAAGACCACAACACCAATTGAGAACTGGACCGACGAATGTCCCCCTCGCCTTTGGCTGACTAGCTCTCTGATCAATCCTCCAGCACAAGTAACTTGCGAAGCTGGCAATCGGCAGTTTGGGAAGCGTAGTTCCTTCATACTGAGGAGCTTGGTCAGCCGTTGCCAACAGATGTAACCCATCTCTGTCGTTACATTTCATTCGACAATTCACCACAGATGGGTGTCAATTGGCCAATATTTTTACATTTCATTCCACAATTCAACAAGAAAAGGTTTTTTATCCATACAGACCCTTTCTTCCTTCCGTTCTGTCTTGCTTCTTCCCATTCCTTTCGCCTTCCATCCATTCTGCTGTTGAGCTGTGTGTGAAAACCACAGCTTTCACCTCCTACCAATCGTCTTACAACGCGAGTTGCTTCTTGTTCGATCCCCACAGACGGCGCCAACTATTGACGGCTGGTTTTCATCTCAGGGACAATAATGAAATATTGCTCCCGGGATTCAACATTCATTCAGCAGTGAATTTGTTTGGTTATGAGGAAACCAAAAGCAAAATTCGATAGAAGGTGAAGAGCATACAGATTGACACAGGGAGTTAACGTGGTTCGGCGGATTGAATCCAGCCTACGTCCACGGGCACAAAATGGATGGGTGTTTTATTACTGAAATACGCTCGGCCGACCTGTTTTGTGGTCGGTCGGTGTGAGAACCGAGCTGTTTTACAAAAGGAATTTACAAAATGCTCTCTCTGCCTCTCTTTTTCACATCATCTCTCTCATTTTTCCGTGTGTGTCTCTCTTTTTTCCGTGTGTTTGTCTCTTCTTTACAAAAGGCTCTCTCTATATATATACTAAGAATGAGGCGGTAAATGAGGCGGTTGTTGTTCCCATTCTGCAGAATCCTCCACGTGACACTTGCCTCATTTATTAAGTTCTCTTCCCTAGGCCTGTTCTTGCTGAAAGTAAACCTGCCCTCTGACATCCCATCACATCAATCTAACTCTTTACTGCTACACATATTTAGTGATGATGACAGCCTGGTGGGTGCTTCCGGGAGATGACACGTGTAAAGGGAAATATAATCTCGAGGCTTCTGTCGGTTGCTAAGTGGTCGGTCTAATAATCTGTCGAACCTTACCGAACCATTTTCGTCCTGTCCTGTCCTGAACTGCCCGAGCCCTTCGACTTACTAAAAAAAAGGAGCAGAGTAGGCCCGAACCGAGCCGACAAGTTGATGTGGTCGGTCTTCTGGAAACCGCGTTGAAGCACATTTTATGGTCGGCCTAATCTGGGGGATCGCGTCTGGACTCTTGCTGAGCCGAGAAGTGGCTAATGCTTTCTGAATATCGGTCAAAGGGGAAATTCCACTTCTGTCCCTGGCTGACACTGCTTGATTTATATACTGATTTTTACCATCAACAAATATAGTATTTAAGTTACATAACTTCTTTCTTTGATCAAAGTGTTTGAAAAATCTTTTCAATCCCCCAAAACATTTCAAGATTTAGTGAAGATGGTTTCAATTTTAAATTAATTAGTGGCCATCTTTGTCACCTTTCATCCAAAGGACTGCTCTCAAATTGCCAATATTTAACAGCCACACAGTAGACCAAAACCGCAGTCATGATAGCATTTGGTTATTCAAAAGCAATCATCATCATTATAAATTGATAGATACTTAATAATAGCTTTGCCAATGAGCTAGTTACTTAAGTTGAGGAGGCATGTGTTTGAACCCTCACTGCTGCAGTGGTTCTTCAGTTTTCTCTTCTATAATTTGATCGTATTGGGATTGGAAACAGATTTCTCTTAAGTATTTGTCGGAATGCATTTCCGAATTTTGTTTCGATAGATCTTTAAGAATAACTAGATGAATATATTTAAACTCCCAGTAGAAATTAAATTGTAACGTACTCAAAAAAAAAAAAAAGGAACAACAACATTAAGACAGATCTTAAAGACAGGTCACCATGTCTATATGTATGGAAGCTAACTCCAAAGGCACAGGCATTGGGGACATCTAAATTCTTGTACTTAACAAATGTTTTGGTAATTAACTTTCTGGTGTCATAGATTTTGAAGACATGAACCAGAAGCATCCAAAATGAAGGTCATTGATGATTCCGCCATTGCCATTGCCATTGCCATTGCCTTGAAGCTGAAGATGCATATACCTATAAATAGCCTGCAAGGAATGAAACTAGCTTTCCAGATCTTCTCCCGCTCAACTCCAATATAATAAGCTCACATGATATATATATAGCACTTTCAAGGATACCATTCTCAGGTAATCTATTATTATTGCTGTAGGAATTTCCTTTTTGGTTAATATACCGCAATCACCTTAAGTTTAACTTCTATTCTTTAATTATCAACAACCTTTTACCTGTGCGTCGTCCTATAAATTGTGAAAGGATGGAATTGAATAGTTGTTTTTTCGAAATCAATGTGATCATATTGATCAGGATATGGCCTACAGCTGAATTCGAATTCAGGAAGTTCGTTTCTTATAAGAATTTGGGGCAGTCGAGAATTTAACCTTTTCCGTTTAAGCCCGGATCAGATGATTTGGCGGCGAGATTTTTAAGGTTTCATGTTGTTGGTATTTTATTTTTTCAGGGAGTTTCTGTTGTGCTAAATAAAAGAGATGTGCCGATTTGCTGAATCAACAGGAGGCCCATATATATGTTGCTCAGAAGAATGCTAGCTGAGTTTGCGAACTAATGTGCTATCAGACTATCAGTGCTGCTGCTATTCAGCTGCAATAATAATTTCTTCTCAACATCTTTGAATACTTTTTTGTTCATCAAATACACTTAAAATATATTAATAAATTCTCACTATCTATATATTTATTGAAGAAACTTGGCATGTGTTTATTGGTTTATGCCATGGGACACAGTCCGCAGCGGAATCATGATTTTAGTTCGACAGAATAAATTATAGAAATCATAAAATTAATTAGATTATAACATAAAATCCGTAAAATTAAAGAAACCTATATGGTGGTCATAATGAAAATAATTATAAAATTATGTAAAAATATGAGGATCCAATTTAAATTCACATAAAATATAGATTTTTTATTATTATTATTTATTTGCCACCGTTGCGTAAGCCCTGCTTCGGCCATTGTTGATACAATGTTGAATTCGAGATTTTTATGATTTTATAAATTGGACCCGGAATGAGCAAAATGAAAAGAAATTATAATTACATTTACAAAAATATTTTCGAAATCTTCTGAGTTAAAATTTGAGAAATGAGAAAGAAAATTTTAATTTTAGAGTAAAAAGACAATTTTTTTTATTTTTTTTTGCAGATTACAAATAGAAAAAGGCTTAAAAAATAAAAATGAAAGTAATATGAGCTCATATATAAATTAACTATAATAATTGGAGCTCACTGATAAACGTCAACTCATTAACTCGTTCGAGTCAAAAAGATGTCATCCATGTGACCAGATGACATGTCGTCCTCAATAAAACCATACGTCTTACAGATGAGACGACAACGTATTACAAATGACGTGTCGTATTGTTCACTGATCTGATCTCCGCTGCTTATTTTATTCAACACAAACTCGTCACGAAATGGAAAAAAAAAGCATTATAAATAAATACGAGAATCATTGAATCGAAATTGAAATATAAATAAATATAATTTCCTCCATTATTGAACAGTCACTCAGATCTCAAACAATTTCGTGCAACAATTGACAATCAGGTCCCTCGAAATGGCGGTGGCGATGCGCGGAGGCCGCGGCGGGGCCGCCTTAGCTCCCGGTCTACGCAGCTTCTTCTCGTACCGCATCTTCGTCTCCGCCATGTTCTCACTCCTCTTCCTCGCCACTCTCTCCGTCATCCTCACCTCTCAACCCGTAAGTCTATCTCCACTTCATTCACTCACTCTGTCTGTGTTCGCTTAAGTTCGGGTCGGCTGATTTTGACGGCTGTGTTTATAACGTTTCCAAAAAGAAAAAAGTATATATAATTAAATTTTATTTACTTAAATGCAGATAATTAAGTCTTTGTATAGAAATTGATAAAAAAAAATTAAATTAAAAATATAAAAAAAATGATTGGAGAAATTTTGTTGTTTGAGCAACTCTGTATATTAGTTTTTAGTCTCAGAAAGAAATTATTATATTTGTCAATTTATATTGATAATTGCTAAAAAAAAAAAAGTAAAGTTCAGTAAGAATTGCTTAAAAAAATTTCTAGTATGAGAGAGAATTTGCATTTGTTCATTTATATGGAGAATTGCTTTAAAAGACAAAAAAAAAAAAAAAAAGTGAGTTCAATCTTGTGCAGGATAATATTTTTTACTTTTAGCTTTAGGTAGGGTTGATGAGTTGGATTTATTGTCAATTTATATAGACAATTGCTTAAAAAGAAGAAGAAGTAAAGTTCAGTAAGAATTGAGTTGTAAATTTTAGAAAATTTTGTCTTTTAGAAAATCTGTGTACTGGTAACTAGTTCATAGTATGACTGTATGAGAGGGGATTTATATTTGTTTATTTATATAGAGAATTGCTAAAAAATATATATTAAAAATGTGATTTCAATCTCGGACTAGATAAGATTTTTACTTTTAGCTGTAGGTAGAGTTGATGGGTTGGATTTAATGCAAATGTTCTGTATGCTAGAGAGAAGGATTTTTTTTCGTTTTGGTATAAACTTTTTTTGGTCTTTTAAGGACTCTCTGTATATAGAGTTTATGGTTTGGATTTTGAGAAAATGTTGATGCAGATTGTCTTGGAAAAAATGTTTATTTGTGTTTTGGTATTTAATAGGGGCTGCCGATTGGTGGTAATGCATATGTTCAACGAACGTTCTTGGCAATAAAGTCTGATCCACTTAAGACTAGATTAGATTTGATACAGAAACAAGCGGATGATCATATGACTCTAGTGAATGCATATGCTGCCTATGCTAGGAAGTTGAAGTTAGATATTTCTAGGCAGTTGAAGATGTTTGATGAACTGGCACGGAATTTTTCAGATCTTACGGTGAGACCCGGTTATAATTCGGCTTTGTTTGAAGTGGAGGGTGCGGTGGATGAGGATATGTTGAGGCAGTTTGAGAAAGAAGTGAAGGATAAAGTGAAAGTTGCAAGGTTGATGATTGGTGATACCAAAGAGAGTTATGATAATCAGTTGAAGATTCAGAAGTTGAAAGATACAATTTTTGCTGCTAATGAGTTGTTGATTAAGGCGAAGAAGAATGGGGCTTTTGCAAGCTTGATTTCTGCAAAATCAGTTCCTAAAAGTTTGCATTGTTTGGCTATGAGACTTGTGGAGGAGAGGATTTCACACCCAGAGAAATACAAGGAGGAGCCACCTAAGGAGGAGTTTGAGGACCCCAGTTTGTTTCATTATGCTATATTTTCTGATAATGTGATTGCAGTGTCAGTCGTAGTGAGGTCTGTGGTGAAGAATGCACAGGAACCTTGGAAACATGTTTTCCATGTGGTTACTGATAGAATGAATATTGCAGCAATGAAGGTTTGGTTCAGGATGAGGTCCGTGGAGGGTGGTGCCCATGTGGAAGTGAAGGCTGTGGAGGATTATTCATTCTTGAACTCGTCATATGTACCATTATTGAAGCAGCTTGAGTCAGCTAAGATGCAGAAGGTTTACTTTGAGCATAATGGAGAGAATGCTACTAAAGATGTGAATAACATGAACTTTAGGAATCCCAAGTACTTGTCAATGTTGAATCACCTTAGGTTTTATTTACCTGAGATGTATCCTAAATTGCACAAGATTTTGTTTCTGGATGATGATGTTGTGGTTCAAAAGGACTTGACTGGGTTGTGGAACATTGATTTAGATGGAAAGGTGAATGGGGCTGTGGAGACGTGCTTTGGGTCATTTCACCGTTATGCTCAATATTTGAACTTTTCACATCCCTTGATCAGGGAGAAATTTAATCCGAAGGCTTGTGCTTGGGCATATGGGATGAATATATTTGATCTTGATGCTTGGAGGCGCGAGAAATGCACAGAGCAATACCATTACTGGCAAAACTTGGTAAGTATGTCTGTGCTTTCAATAGAATTCCATTTTTCTCCCTTTTTATTAGCTTAAAATAAAATGTAATTCACATTCATGATCAGTTATTTTAATTGCATAACGTTTTAGTTTAACGAGGACTTAAAATTCCTGGGTTGAGTTTGAGATGGGATATTTTAGTTACTTTATGCATGAATTTTTTCCCCAGAAAGAGGATCAAACTCTGTGGAAACTGGGTACCCTTCCACCCGGCCTCATCACTTTCTACTCAACGACAAAGCCGTTGGACAAATCCTGGCACGTGCTTGGACTCGGGTACAATCCAAGTATCAGCATGGATGAAATCAACAAGGCTGCAGTCATTCATTACAATGGAAACATGAAACCGTGGCTCGACATTGCTATGAATCAATATAAGAATCTCTGGACCAAATATGTGGATAACGATATGGAGTTTGTGCAGGTGTGCAATTTTGGCCTCTAAGTGAAAGTTGCTGCATTACAACTCTCATTCTTCAGGTAACACAAACCGAGTTTCAGCGATTGTTTAAAGTTGGTTAATGCATATTCATACAAATTTTGTTCTCCATTAATATATTGGGTGTCTCTTAGTTCGAGTCCAGGGTGTATTTCCTTATAAGAGCCTAGGGCAGTCGGGGATTTTATCCGCTCCACTTAAATCCAGATCGGATGGTTTGGCGGTAGGGTTTCTAACGTTTCAAAAAAAAAATGTTGTAACCTTATGCAAAGCTTAGTGATGGTGTGTTTCTTCTCTGTGGTGGGATTTTGATTATGCTTATGTTGGTTAGTTTTACAGCATCGAGCCTAAACTGTAAACGATCAAACTCGATTATGTACAACAAGCAGAAGTGATTTTATTTACTTTAACATTCATTATATGATAAAATTCTGACAAATTTACATATTAATGACTTCTTTAAACTAGCCTTATATGACTTGTATGTGTTTCCATATGCAAAATATTTGTTCAGAGCGATTGTTTTTGTTTTTTTTGTTTTTTTTAAAATACATATATATAATATTAAAATAAATAATCTAATTATTTTCTTCCCATATTTTCTTTGAATTGGTTTTAGGTCAAAGATTAGAACCTCATGGCTAACCACAAAGTTCAATATATGGTAAAATGAGCAGCCAACCATCAAATTAAATGGGAACTTGAGCAATTTAATTGGATATCGATAGCAAGAGCGATTTGTGATTAATTGAAAATTTTTGGGATTAATCGGAAAGAGTAAAGTTGATATTTTGTATGATTGAGATTAAAAAATTTTAAAATTCATTTTTCAATATCCTTTAAAAATCATTAAAAATGATTCATTTATCATAAAAAAAAAAGTTGAATAATCATAAAGTTGAGAGACGATTAAATCTCTAAAGGAGAAGAAGAAAAATGAGGAAAACAAGAAAAAAAATGAAAATTTATGTAAATCAGGGGATTTTGAAAAAAATAAATAAATCTATGATTAATCGAAAATTAAATCTAGACGATTTCTAATCAAATTGAATCGCTCCACAGGTGATCGGCGATTAAAGAGACATTGACAAGTGAGTCAATGGTATTGAAAGGAAAAATTGCTATAAATAGATTAGAGGGGGAAATATATACACCAATTTTTAAAAAATAAGGAGATAAGCAAGTTTAAATATTTTTTAAACGTCTCATCTCTCCCATATAATGGATTTGAAAGTGTGTATTTTTACCCACCTAATTGCGCCCTTGGGGCTATATATACTAATACTTTTTATTTTATGAGTTATAATTAGAGGTGCTCACGGGTCAAATCGGGTCGGGTCATGCGGATTAGAGGATCTGAAATCTGAACGGAAAAATATATAACATATATTTTTTATGATATAATTTTGATAGGATTTATAGTTAAAGTAAATTATGATAAATTAACTAGAGAGAAAAATAGAAAAATCATTAATTGCGGGTCGGTTCAGGTCAAACCCGATTTTTTATATTGAACCCGTGATCCGATCCGATTTTACGGGTTGGATCAAGTCTGATCAGAAATTATATTTTTTATTTTGTAAACTCGATCAGGTCGGATCGGTTACATCAGGTCGGGTTGAGTCACGGGTTTACAGAACACCCCTAATAATAATGATTAGTCATGTCAAGCAAATATTTTGAGCTAATATTTGATGGATTAATTTCATTATTAGCTCTCTCAAATTGAGTGATGCATAATAAATGTGTATTGTAAGTTGTAGCTTTTTTTATTCATTTGTTTATTTTATCCTCTTTCAAATTTTGCATCCAACCAACATAATTAAAATTGATAACTTAAATCGTTATATAAATATTATCTACGTATCATATTATGCTTTTGTAATCCATAAACAGTATTATATGAATAAAAAATATTATATGAATTATCTTATAGAACACATCTATAGTATCAATAGTTCTCAAGGGGTGTGGCTTGGTGGTGTAGAGTTTAGGAACTCACATTGAGTTCCCGAGTTCGAATACATTGAGTGCGTTTCTTGTAAGAGTCTGAGGTAGTCGGAAATTTTATCTGCTCCGCTTAAGCTCGGAATAGATGATTAGACACCGGGATTTCCAACGATTTCAAAAAAAAAAAAAAAACAATATCAATAATGAGATTATTATGGACCGTGAGATTAATTGTTACTTTCCAATCAAATAATTCACAACAATACCACTATTGATATTGAGATTTTTATTTAACATAGTAAATTTTTTCTTATATAACATCTTATATGTGAATTGAGTTGAAAATTATCCATTTCACGTACCTAATTTAAAATGATTCTTCTAACCACTATTTGTTGTGATCACCGATCACTTTAGAGAAGATTTGAGGAAAAACCGAATTCGTATTATTACTACAAGAATAATACACAAGTTTTACACAAAGAAAACTCACAAAAAATCTCACTCTCTCTCAAGCTCTCTACTTGGAGCTTACACACTTTGGGATGTATTTACAATGGGTGAATGGCTCATTTTATAGTGTCCAAACCGCGTGAACAGTGTCACGCGGTTTGGCACAGCTGCTGCCAGCTTTGCTTCTCCTGGCAACACACACAACTTGCACTCATAGTTCACAGCACACACACAGGCTGTAAACACACACACACACTGGCTTTTGGTGCAAGCTGTTTCCAACAAATCTCCCACTCGGTGAAGATTTTCCAAAAAAAACTGAGCCGACCATCAATCATCCAAACCGGATCCTCAAAGGATCCACCCCTGGCTGCATCTGTATGACTGCCTACGTACCCCGAGTTGGGATCAAGCCAATCGTAGTTCTCTGTATCATCTGACAGCTATCCCGATTATGTCTCTGCACAACTCTAGCTTGTCCCGATCATTGTCATGCCGGCTGTGTCTCTGCACAGCACACTTCACTGCATCTCTGTACAGTATTCTCATGCTATGTATCTGCATAGTACAATCCACTGTGTCTCTGCACAGTAATCTTCTGTTGTGTCTCTGCACAGTTTTCTTCTGTTGTGTCTCTGCACAGTTCTGTTGCCATGTTTCTTCACCCATTTGTTCCTCAGTGCCTTCTTGCCTTTGGAAAACTCTCTGGCTCCCCCACATCAGTAAGCAGAATATATTCGGATCCCGGATATCTGGTTGATGGAATCCTGCCTCGCTCAGATTTTCTTGTCTGAGGTCCACTGGTTTCTGGAGGTCTGTCATCATCCATCTCTGTGAATGATCTTGCAGCTTCTAGTGGAGTGGGTTGCGGCTCCCCCTGCTCAACACTTTCTTCTGTAATCTCCGATGGAACAGGCTGTGACTCCCCCTGCTCAACATCTCTATCTGCCTCATCTGGTTCTGCTTCTGGAATTTCCTCGTGCACCCTATCTGTGGCTAATTGTGCTGGTGCTGGGTCTGGATTTCTGTTGGCACTGGTATTGGAAGACATTCTGGGCATTTCAATGTCTTCAATTGTCTGGTCTTCGAGAAACTCTACTTCCTGGCTTCTGATGACCATCTTTACCTTCGGATCCCATAGTCTGTATCCAAATTCTTCATCTCCATGGCCTAGGAATATACATGGAGTCGTCCTTGCATCGAGCTTCTCCCTGAGCTCATTGGATACATATACAACGGCTAAACAACCGAATACTCTAGGGTGAGTGTAGGGGGGATTCTTACCAGACCACAATTTCTCCGGAATCTCCAAGTTCAACGGTTCAGATGGTGATCTGTTTATCAGGTAACAGGCAGCACGAACAGCTTCTCCCCAGAATGGCTTTGGCAGCTTAGCCATACTGATCATTCCTCTGACTTTCTCCATAATGGTGCGGTTCATGCTTGCAGCGACACCATTATGTTGTGTTGTGTATGGAACAGTTCTCTCATGTCGAATCCTGTGTCTCCAGCAGTAGGCTTCGAACTCTCTGGAACTGTACTTGCCTTCATCGTCTGTGCGAAGGCACTTCAGCTTCTTCCCTGTTTCATGCTCTACCATGGCGTGGAACAGCTTGAACTGATCTAGGACCTGATCCTTCGTCTTGAGGAAATACACCCAGATTTTCCGTGAAGCATCATCGATGAAAGTCAGAAAATACTTGTTACCGCCCAATGAATCAACCTCCAAGGGACCACAAACATCAGAGTGCACCAGACTGAGCAACTCTGATATTCTCTCTGAAGAGAAATCAAATGAGACTCTGCGTTGCTTACCAATCGAGTAGTGGTTGCAAGGACCTCGTGCAGCATCCTTGGTAAGCTCCTTCTTGTTCAGGGTAGACAACCATTTCCCACTCATGTGTCCGAGTCTCTGGTTCCACAGATTTTGAGAAGTCTCTTTTTCAGCTACTTTGAGGCTGTCTGCACAAATCTTCACATGAGTCTTGTATAGTGCGCCGCAAGCATGTCCTCGGGCGACAACCATGACACCTTTCATCATTCTCCATGTGCCATTTCTGAAGTGATTTTCATAACCCTGTTTGTCAAGAGCTATCCCCGAGAGTACATTCAGTCGAAGTTCTGGAACATGCAGGACATCCTTCAAGATCAATGTACACCCGACATTTGTCCGCAACTGAATATCACCCATTCCTACTATCCCAGAGGAACTGATATTTCCCATCTTCACTGCTCCAAAGTCTCCCGCTTTGTATGTTGTGAAGAAATCTATGTGAGGAGTGACGTGGTAGGATGCTGCAGTATCTACCACCCACTCAACATCTTGGGTTGCGTTGTGAAGGCATGTCTCTTCCTGTATGGAGCATATTGCTACATCTGCTTGGACAACTACCAGTGTCTCTCCTTCGTCATTCTTCGGCTGGTGATTGCCTTCTCTCTGCTCTCGTTGCAGTTTTCGGTAATTCTTCTTTAGGTGGCCTACAATGCCACAATGGTAGCACTTATAGGTAGGCTTCCTTCCATCTGAGGATCTACCCCTGGTTGTGCTTCTGCCTCTCTCTCCGTCTCTTCCTTGATGTCTTCCTCGAGTCTCTGTGACGAAGGCTTCTGTCTGTTCTGAGCCAACATCTTTTCTCCTGGACTCCTCATTCGACAGGGCATCTTTTACCATAGGCATGGTAACTTTACCTCCTGGAGCGGAATTGCTGAGAGTAACCACCAATGTCTCCCAGTTGTCAGGAAGGGAACTGAGTAGTAAGAGGGCTTGTACTTCATCTCCCAGCTGCATGTCTACTGCAGACAGCTGATTCACCAGGCTCTGGAACTCGTTGGTGTGTTCTGCAACGGAAGTTCCACTCCGTAGCTTCAGGTTCACCAAACGCCTCATTAACAGGGCTTTATTCCGAGCTGTCTTGGCCTGGAACATGTCTTCCAGCTTTATCCACATCTTGTAAGCATCTGAATCCTCTGCTACATGGTGGAAGACACTGTGACCGATCCACTGCCTAATCTGACCCAAAGTTTTGTTGTTGAGTTTATTCCATTCATGCTCCTTAACAGACTCTGGTTTCACTCCCTTCAACTCGATGACATCAAACAGATCTTTACAATGCAAAAAGTCTATCATCCTAGGTCTCCAGAGGGAGTAATTAGTGGCAGCCAGTTTAATCATTGCACCAGAATGAGAATCCTCCAACTCCATTTTAAGTTTTAAATTTTAAAATGGGAATACCCTAAAATCGGGACTGAATTTCACAAATCCGAGGTCACCGTTACGTCCGGAACGGTCGAAAATGGTGGAATAGACACTTCGTTGGTCTAAATCCGACACAGGGGCTGATTTGTAAATTCCTAAACGTTCTGGGGCAAAACTGTAAATTTCAAAACTTCAGGGGGCTAAATGAAATTTACCAGGCTGCTGACGTGGAAGTGCTGACGTGGCAATGTGGGGTCGGATGGCTGATGTGGCAGACACGTGGCGCTGACGTGGCGGATGACGTGGCGGATGACGTGTCTGCTGACTGGGCGCTGACTGTGCGCTGACGTGTCGCCACGTGTGTCGTCTTCAACCTTCAGCAGCGCGTGCGGCGCGTGGAGCGCGTGAGGGCGCGTCGGCAGCTCTCTGGAAGGCGCGTGCGGCGTTCTGGGACGTCGGTTCGGTCGCCGGAAAATACCACCGTGCTCGTCTCGACGTGAACTAGCTGATGGTGCCCTCAAAATGAATTTTTGACAACTTTTCCGGAACTCGAATTTTCCGAACCAAACTCCGTTCTTCGGTTTTTCGATCCCAATGTCAAACCAAAGCTCCTGATACCACTTGTTGTGATTCACCGATCACTTTAGAGAAGATTTGAGGAAAAACCGAATTCGTATTATTACTACAAGAATAATACACAAGTTTTACACAAAGAAAACTCACAAAAAACATCACTCTCTCTCAAGCTCTCTACTTGGAGCTTACACACTTTGGGATGCATTTACAATGGGTGAATGGCTCATTTTATAGTGTCAAAACCGCGTGAACAGTGTCACGCGGTTTGGCACACTGCTGCCAGCTTTGCTTCTCCTGGCAACACACACAACTTGCACTCATAGTTCACAGCACACACACAGGCTGTAAACACACACACACACTGGCTTTTGGTGCAAGCTGTTTCCAACACTATTGATGTATCATTTCGCATGCCCGCAATAAGAAATCCAATTATCAACCATTAATCATTAGAAGAAAGATGTTTTTGTTCAAAGAATATGTTCGATGATATGTCCAAATAGATAAAATAATACGATTGTAATCATTAAAAATTCTTAAATAAATAATAATAATGATATCGTTAGAAATTACATCGCCAAATCATCCATTTCCAGCTTAAATGGAACATGTAAAATCTTAATTGTCTCAGGTTTTTATAAAAAAACTCACAGATCATGTGAAATCATGCGTCCTACGTCATCAAACCACGCCCTCGATATATTTATCGATGTTATTAAACAAATGCAACAACAAACTAATTCTCTAGCTTTTTTTGCATCAGATTCTACAAGAAGAGGAAGCAAAGTTGTTTTTTTTTAAGGGTTTGATTCTTTTGCAACTTTTTAGAAATCGTTGAGTTTCATGAAACTGTATTATTTGTTTATTTATTTCTTTATGGGTTTGATTTATGGGAGATTGAGCAATGTAATGATCTTTCTGGGTTTTATTTAGAATTTGCTGATCTGGGTTTGGTTTGTCTTTGTTTTTAGTTGTTGATTTTATATGTTTCACTTGCTTTATGATTTTTTTCCCTCCTAGGATCTATATGATCATGATGGTGACTCTGTTTTTAGTTTATTTTCACTTTGAGAATCATATATTTTAGGCATTAAAAGCCTAAAAGGAATGAAAAAATGGATAATGGATTTAATCTTGGGGGGTGCGCATTAAAAGCTTCTCATTGTTGTAGATTTTTTTTTTTTGTTTTGTTTTTGGAAATGATGGAAACCCCGCCACCAAACCACCCATTCTGGGCCGCGGCGCAGGTAAAACCACCGGCTGTCCCAGGCTCTTACAAGAAGTGCACCCCCTGGATTCGAACCCAGAACCTCAAGGTGAGATTCTGGACCCTACACCACCAAGCCACACCCCATGGAGACTCTCATTGTTGTAGATAAAAGGTCATTATACATTGCAATAGTAAACTTTGTCCCAAAAAGGAATGAAAAAATAGGAATATTTTGGAAATTTTCTCACAATCAATCTCAAATGTGGAACAAGGGAAGACATGGCTGGCTGAGAGCAGCCAAAATTTGGCTCTCAACATTGCTCAAAAAGGCTTTTCCCATTTCTGTCTATAACCGAACCTATGATCTCTAGGTCATAATGGAGTAACCTTACCGTTACTGCAAAGCTCATCCTCCAAGTATGAGACTAATATTGTAAAAATATATTGATGGTGTTGACAGAGAAAATGATGTCACCCTGGAACGAGATCGTCCTAGGACGAAGGAAAGAACGAAGGGAGGAAGGACAATGGAGCGAAGAGCGACGAAGAGCTTGGGACAACCGAATTAGCGGATAGGACGAAAATGCGTGATGCAGTTGCTTCCACGATCGCAGCAGTTGGACGGTTTTCCCTCCACAACCGAACAGTTGAGACACGCAGCTCAACGGTTACAGGCACGATCCAGCAACTGCAGGGAGATACTGGAATTGCCCAAAACGGTTGACAAGCTTCACTATAAAAGCTCACCTACACCAAGAGAGAAAATGATCATCAAATGAAGACTCAAACGAGCATATTTTTTATCTTTTAGCTTTTATAATCTTTAGGACTGTAATTTGTGCGTTTGTGCCCCTTGGAGGCTTATTCACTTAATCAAACACCCCTTGCTGGGACGTTGTCTCAGAAGGTTTGAACATTACACGCTCTTCGTTCTTCACGCATAAAAATTGCGCAAACAGATGGTCATGTTGCAATTGCTATCTTTCACATCCGTTCTTACATTTGATATTCAGTTCACATTAAGGTTGCAGTCCATTCACGCTGTTTGTCATTTTATCACTTTGATTTTACTCTCTGGACTTGTAATCCTTCCCAGTTTTACTGTTTTATTATTAAAGAGAGCTGACTTACACATTTGAGAGAATCCTAATTATGAAATAAATATAATTTCCTTTTTGTTTTTCAACATCCCAGTGCTGTGAGTACCTCAAATGAATCTACGGGGTCAAGATTATTCCATTGTGACCTGAAGGTCATAGGTTCGAGTCGCAGAAATATTCTCTTTGTAAAAAAATAAGGGTAAGGCTGCGTATATTTTGAATCCTTCTCAGAGCTCATAGTGTGAGATGCCTCGTGCGCTGGACCATCCTAAAATGTCTCATTTCTTTAACTTCATTGTACAACTAACAAATGAAAGGTTCCTAGCAGTTGCCTTATTTGTAGAGTTGAGTTTTTTTTAAAAAAAATTAGTACTGTTGTGTGTTGAAGAATATCTTTCTTGATCTTAATAGTTGTCATTTGTCTTTCTAGGATGATCTTTATTCTTTCCAGCACACAACACACACCCATTCATGCATGAACAAATTCTTCATTAAGTTTTTTTAGTTGTTTTCTAAGAATATTTGTTATATCTTGCAACCATTTCTTTTTCTTTGTGCCTCAATAATCTATATGCACCAGAAGTTACACATGGCCAGTTGCTTGTAAACTAAAAAGCTTAAAAGGTTGTTGCATGGTATGGGAAGGTACTGATGCACGCAGTCTTACTCTTGTTTTTTCACAGAGATACTGTTTACAAGGCCGAACCCGTGACTTCATAGATAACAAGTTAACACTTGACCATCGTGCCATCACGACTTATTCCATTAAGATACTTAATGTTTCTCTGTCTGTGGCTTCAAACCCAATTCAACAGTAAATTTCAGTTTCTCTCTTCTAATCTGCTTCATAAGGTTCAGTTATTATTATTATTATTATTATTATTATTATTATTATTATATTATTATTATTATTTTCTTCTGGAAACTCCTTGATCTAACAGTTGAATTGCAGAATGCCAGAAATTGAAGGCACTAAATGGTGCTTGTCCAAACTAATGATAGGTATGATATAGTTACCGAACCAAGAAAAACAAATAAAAATACATGACTATTCATATGGCCAAGAAAACAGGAGATTTTTTTTTTTTTTTGAAATTGTTGGCAACCCCACCGCTAAATCATCCATTCTGGGCTTAAGCGGAGCAGGTAAAACTCTCGGCTGTTCCAGGCTCTTACAAGAAACGCACTTCATGAATTCGAACCCAAGACCTCAAGATGAGATCCTGAACCCTACACCCCTCGGGGAAAAGAAAAATGCAATTGGGGACAGAAAACAGAAGAGACATTATCAAATATTCAACATTCTTTTCCTGTGAATGCATTCACATTGATCTCAAATATGCAATTGTAAGTATGAACTCACAAATATCTGGAGATTTTTCAATCGTGCACAAATCAAATTGTACTACTTGAAGTATTTTTTCTGATTGTGAGCATCATTTTTATGTATATGCTTACTACTGTCTTCAACACTTTGTTTCTCTTTTGCATTTGATTTCTTCCATGAAAACAATTTCTTAAATTTACCACTCTTACCATGCTTTGAACTTGCCATGGCATGACTACTTTCAGCATTTGCACGTTTATGTTGATGACTTGGAGCAGAAGAAGCATCCGAAGCCATTGAATCATCACTGTCTTCCTTGTTATATCCACCATGAATGCCATAATTGTAGTTACTCTTACTACCATTGTTGTTGCCATCCTCTTCATTGTAGCATTCCATATCATCTTCTTGCATTGGAGTGCCAATGTACATTGTCCACCCAGATTCACTGCTGCTACATCCTTCTGTGCCCAAAGGGTATTTAGAGTAGTCCATTACAAGTTGTAAAGCCAGAGGTTCTCGATGAAACTATGGCAAATGCAAATGCAGATGCAGAGAGTAATTACTTGGAAACGGGGATGAAGTGCGAAGAGAAGAGAAAGAGATATAGGAGGGAGGGGAGAAGATGAAAGACCAGAGTCATGGAAGTTCAAAGTTAGCTGCATAAAACTTCTATTTATGGAGGCTATATATGAACTTTGACATCTCTGCATATTCTATTTAATAGACAGCTTATTAGAGCGAGCGAGTTTTTCTTTATTATAAATAAATGGGGATTTACATATTCTCTTTTATTGCATGCTTGTGGAAGAACCCATTTCATAAACATGAAAGAAAAATGTTACTGTGCCCGAAAACTCTGCTCGAATAGGCAAAATTAAAACTATGTCGTTTTGACTTTGGTCTATTCGGACAGAATTTCTTTTTCCGAGAAAATTTCTTCAAGCTGAAACTTGTGTTTTGGTCACCAGAATATGCAGATGAACCCATTCCTCAGAACTGGAAGATATATGAGACCCATATCGCTAAGCATTGGTAGAGTCAGTACACCATCCCCCATTTCTCTGTTTTTTCATTAATGCCTTTAATTCTTTTGTCCTTTTACATGAGAATAGATCAGCAATTTTGTGCCAAAAATGTGCAAAGCCAGCTGTGAGTTATATAGAGTTCTGGTTTCCAGATCAAAATGTCTCAAATGAGGCCACCAAAGATCTTTACACTTTTGTTCTGTCATTGCTCTTCTTTTTCTTGTCTCCTAACTCCTTGAAAAGCCTGCGACTGTCTTCTTGTTTCTGTGATCAAAACAAAACATGGCATGGATAGTTTGTTGATGATGGTTTTTCATCCCGTTGAAGGTTCGAATACCGACGAGGGGCGGAATGGGTATTGTACTTGGATCAAAATGGATAATAAAGGCCCAATAGCTCGAAGGATACAGGGGAGTTCTCGCAAGGATTGAGTTTGTTGATGATGAAGCAAGTTGGTATGCCGACCCGACCTAATGAAGAAGTGATGGATTAAGGAGTATTTGAGGATTTGTGGAAATCGACCCGATAGGTCCTTATCAGCAGAGCCCGACCTGATTGAAATATTTTGAAGGAGCTTTGATTAGTATCATTTACCTCGGAATGCCGACCCGGGGAACAAAGATGGGATCATATGGCGTATGCCCTAAGTGAGGAGATGTGTTTCTAGAGGTCTAAGTTATATGACGTATGCCTTATTTAAGAGTTGGGGCTTCTTGAAGGCTAATAATGACATAAGTTGATCGATGACTCTCATTGGAGGAAGACTCTGCCAACTATTCATAGGACGAAACAGTATCAGAGCAATTGAATCATAGGCTGTCGCATCAACAAAGTGTGTAGTAGTGGTTAAAAGGTCGTACTGATGAGTTTCTAATGACATGGGTGGTTGAACCCAATGACAGTACAACTGTTTGTTGAGTGGTTGGGGAAAGCAGAATGGGGGCAATGATGGCCTGTGACGACGGCTGACATCATTGGTTGGTAGAATAGTAGATTTGAGAGCCTATATAAAGGAGTTGAAATTTTACAACCTTAATCCGAAATTTTTGGTAAATTCAGGTAATTTTGGACCAAAGTTTTTCGGGACAATACGAATCCGAGCTGGAACCAGACCTTTTTTTTTGCTATTCTTACTTCCAAATATCAGAAAATATTTTTTGAAAAAATATTTGACGCACCAAACATCAGAAAACATATTTCGAAAAATATTTTTAGGTCAATTATCGAAAAACACTTTCATTTTCAAAAATGATTTTCATTAAAATATTTTAATTATAAAAATCATTTTACGTCGGATCCTAATGCTCAGACACTAGAGAAACAATTAAAAGCCTCCTCTAGTGTAGGGGTGGCAAAACAAATCAACGAATCGAATTTGTATCGAATCCTAAACGAATCGAATAAAAATGTGATGAATTCGTATTCGATTCGTTTAATAAATGAATCCTAATATCAGGATTCGTATTCGATTCGTTTATTAAACGAATCGAATACGAATATTCGTTTATTCGTTTAGTCAATGATATTATTTAATAAAATAATTTATCACACTTGATTTACATTAATTATTCATAAATATATAAATATGAAATATGTAATTAATATATTTACTAAAAATATATCACCAAATATCGAAAATATTACTTTTTCTATGATAATTAGCTATAATTTCTCGAATTTTAATTGAAAATTAACAAAAACTAGTAAATAAAAATAATAAAACGAATCCTAAACGAATCAATGAGCTTAAATTCGTATTCGATTAGTTTAATAAACTAATCGAATCGAATTGACCCATTTATTAAACGAATCCATTTTTTCAAACTCGTATTCGCTTTAAAGCTAATCGAATCGAACGAATAAACGAATTTTGACCCAAATTACCACCCCTACTCTAGTGGGCCTAGATATATATACTCATATTGCTAATATTTTTGGGTTGTAAAAAATATTTTGTTGTCTTTAAAAACCGAACTTGTAAGGAAATGGGGCATACAAATTAAAAAGCAATAATTAATTAATATGAAATAAATAGAATCATGATGAATTGTTCTTTAATTTTACCGCCCACATATCCACCCGCCAATCTCATAAGTTGATAATGTGGAATAAATAGACCACAATATTCTACCACGTTTCGCGGTCCCACCGCTCATATAAGCTAGATTTTGTACTAGTCCAACTAATCTCATTTTAGCTGGACACTTAAATACCGACATTACCCATGCACCGCACAATTACAACTGGGAAGTATGGTGTTAGCTCCGATACTAATTATTACGAACTCATGGGTAGAATTCATCCTTAACAATCATCTTATAAGAAAAGGGTATATAAGAGTTAATAAATCACCAACTAATCTGCTAATGTGTGACAAATAAACCACAACACTTTCAATTAAAGGTTACGATTTCATGGTCAATCATATGCTAATTCATCTCACTTGCACTATATTTGATGAAAAAAATGAAAACATTAAAGCAAGAAAATGGTCTGCAAAATCAACTTTTAGTTCCAGTAACTTTGCTCAAAAGTGCTTCTTAGAGAAGGACTTTCTCAGATAAATCTTTACTCAAAAGTGCACCAGTTTCATGTATTTTGATCCGAAAGGATATTGGTTAAAATTCCAATCTTGAAACAGCATATTCCATTTATTAAACTTTAAATATTATATTATATTTGATGTAATGATATGGTTTCATGTTCCAATATGAAGAAAAAAGTGCTTTTTCTTTTTGTTTTTGCTTTCTTTTTTTGGAATCGTTGGAAATTCTGCTATCAAATTATTCATTATGCGTTTAATTGGAATATGTAAAATCTCAGGTTGTCCCAGACTTTTACAAGAAACACACTCCATATATTCGAATCCAGAACTTCAATATAAGATCCTGAATCCTACACTATCAAATCATGCCCCTTCGGACTTTTGCTTCTCTATAATGTGCTTTATCTTGATAACTGCTGCTGCTGACCCCAGATTGTGTTTTCAACTTTTCAACTGCTACAATAATTTTTTCATTTCAAGCCCTGAAATGATTTGGAATATCCTGAGTATAAATCCAAATAATACAACATCTACTGAAATTTATAAATAAAAAATTGTCCCCCATTACCCAAAGTGCCATTGCCCTTTTTTGTTCTTTTTCCTTTTTCCAGGCTAGTTCAACCAGATCATCATAGCCTCTTTGCATTTCCAGGCCGCCGCTTCCACTAAACCAAGTCAAAAAAAAAATAAAAATAAAAAACTTTTTGTTGATGATACCATGGTTTCATTAGAAACCACTTACTAAGTCTATAGTTCAAGTCGTAATATCCACATATTTTATCAAACATATGGACAATTCATATAGGAGAGGCTTATTAATATGCCGTAGATGAAGGGACAATATCCCCTTCAAAAAATGCCTTTTTTTTTTTTTTTTTTTTTTTATTATTATGAAGGTGCATTTTTACAATCTCTATTTATTTGTCCGTTTCGGGAGCTCTTCAGAGAGCGATTGATCCTGCATGAATTTGTTTATATAGGAATCCTCCTCACTCGGGTTGTCCATATATTTGTGATTCAAACTCATGCGCTAAAGACATATAGAGATTTAGAATGCAATCATGATATCATCATATTTCAAAAATATGTAGCTCGAACCTAGTTAGCTGTTTATGTGGACTGTCTACAGTGTCACCTATGCTAATCAGAAGCGATATTAGATGAAAAATTATATATCCTAGGCACATGGCTAGATGCCCTTGTTGTAAAATTACATTTTATGGGTGTTCATAGATTTTATGCGGCCGTGGATTATTGGATGGTTGGTTTATTTCAGTGGCTGGGCACAACTGGTGAAGGCTGTTAATCTTGGGAAGGTTAATTAAGCAGGATGGTGTTAAGGTCTTCTTCAAGAAATATGTTCTAAGGAAATAAATTACATATGATTTTAGGGAGAATCGACACAAACAATCGGTTAGAGTCTCCAAATTTAACTCAAAATTATGATTCTGAATTTAGATAACTATTATTTCAAAAACACACAAAAGAAAAAAAAAAAAGATAACTTAAATTTGATTTCTAAACTATTATTATATACTTGTACAACAAGAAAACAGTTTCCATATTAACAAGCAATAAAGACACTTCATATGATATATTTGTTAGTTACAGCCTGATGAACAAGATACCAAAATTGTAATTTCTTCAACCTTAGAACTAGGGGTGGGCATCGGATCGGATCCGATTAGCAAATCCGATCGAATCTTGTTGGTCCGGTTCGATGGATTTCGGATCGGATTTTATTTTATCCAATCCGATTGATTTTTTTTTTTTAATATGCAAAACGACGTCGTTACATATTAAATAAAAAAAAAATTTGATCGGATCGGACCAATCCGATCCGAAATAGGATGATTTTCGGATCGAATTGGTCTGATCCGATCCGATAATTATCGGATCGGATCGAGTTCGATAACACGATTTGATCCGATCGAATCAAACAACCGTGGGCATTTCGGATCGGATTCGGATTCGGTCCGGTCCGATCCGAATCCGATAATGCCCACCCCTACTTAGAACAAATCCACTTAAACTTATCAAATTAATTACATATTCCCATAAAACACTAGAACTAACTCACTTGTTGAAGATATTATTGAGATTATACGCGGCAGAAGCGTGGTTCAAGCGAATTCGTAATTTAAAATTTTTAAATTTACTGAATAAATTATTCGATAGTCCATTTGAATAATTCATTCATATTTTACCTAAATATTTTTTCGATATCAAATAATGACATGATTAATTTAGAAAATACCACGAAATATTTCCGTAAAATAGCATAAAACGCGTTTACGACCGAATCGACCAACCAATATCACACGAGGCTGGCCAGATCAGCCCCAATAGTACGTGGGCAGTTCATGGACTATCAAAACAGTGATAAATTCATAGATCGTAAATTTATAAGTCGACTATATTATACCTTAGAGATTTGACGTTCTCATCTATATTTCTAGTATAATATGGATAACATATGACAGAGGGATTATACGTATGTGATGATCTCAACTTGTATAATTCATCGAGATTATCTGTGATCGTCATAATTTACGAGTGGGTTACGAGTGGGTGAATTATGGACACGAAATTGAATTCTGTGACGGAAAAATCTGAACTTAGAGAGTCTCATTATATGAAGTGTACTCGTTGAGCACTTGGGTAACATGTTGTGAATAATACCGATTATTCATAATATTTTATCGGATTAAGCGAGTTAATTCGAATCATTTAATCGGTAAACGAAATTACACATGCTGGCATATTTTTGGTCAATTTTTTAATGTGTATTTGTATTTGATACATAATGAGATTACACACATATTAATTAATAAATTGCTTGATAATACATGTAAAGTAAATAATTTTTATCTTGATTAAAGTAATATTGACTTTTTTTATTTAACTTTACATGTGTAAAGAATGAATTTTATTTAATATATATTAATATAATATATGGTTAAATATTTGTCATGTATAAAGTCTTTTTGTCAAGTATTTTTTTGTTAATTAAAATTACTTTTTTTCTTTGACCAAAATGGCCTCCAATTAACACCACTACCAAAATATAAAATGAAAATTTTCTCTTTCTTCTTGGATGAGGGGTGGAGGAAATCAACTCCATTTTTGAGAGCTTCAAAAGTTCATTTTTGAGACAAGAAAGAAAGTGATTAAACCAAGAAAAAAATTAAAGGATTTTTGAAGATTTATGAGAAAATCTTTATTTCATTTAGCTAGAAAATATATTTTCTTGTTCTTGATTTTCTAGAATTATTCTAGGGTTTATTTTAGTCTCTAAATTTGGGACTTTTTGATTTTGATGATGGATTGAGTGGTTTCGAGCATGTGTAGATATACTTTGAACTAAATTAGTGTAATTTATGTTTAATTTTTGTTAGACAACTAGGTTGACATTGTAGAGTGTAATGACCACTCTTGTTTTGCCTATAATTGTTCTAAAATTCTTCTTTGGTGGTGACTTTGATTTGGTGTAAGATTAATTTGATTAGTCTTGAGAAAATTGAATTTAAAGCAAAAAAATGATAATTTTGCTCACTATTTTTAGACCTGGAAATTCTGGGAATTTTTTTGATGAAAATATGTCATTTGGATGTATATTGGAAGTTAGGATAATTTTCGGAAATTATTTCAGAGTGAAAATAAGCGAAAACGATGTAAAAAACAACGTACCGGGTGAAATTCGGGCTAATTGGGTAAAGGTTGTTCAATTAGTGAATTCGTCACTGTTTGGACAGTCCATGAACTGACCGAATATTATCGGGTCTGACTTGGACTTTCCTGTGTGGTTTCAGTTGGTCCGTTCAGCCGAAAACACGTTTTATAACATTTTACTAAAAATCATTTTTGTAAAAATTTTGCTGTGTTTTCATAATTAATTATGTCGTTATATGATATCAGATAATATGTTTAGGTAAAATATGAATAAATTATATATATATATATCGAATAATTTATTCGGTATCTTTAAAAGTTTTAAAATTATAATTTTATCTAAACCGCGCTTCCGCAGCATATGACCCCAACATAAACATGATTTAGTTTCAATCTAATCGATATTAGATCGAATATGTATATAAAATATAATAGGTGTTACATCAATAAGTAATATTATGGAAAAATGAATGGTTCGAATTCATGAATCGGATATAAATACGATTTGGATTGACGTTCAAAGCACCAACCCTAACATACCTATACTTTAAATTTTAAAGAATTCATGTAATTATTAGTCATTGTACCTTATTTTCACAGCAATTGGGAATATGATTCTATTAATTTTTGGGACTTATTTTTATCCTCTACGAGGCCTAGTCAATATTGATTTGACAAACGAAAATTAATCTCTAAATAAGCTATAGGCGATAGGGGCGTTAATTTTCTTCTTCTTCTATATATATATATTACAACTTTTGGAAAAAAACTAATTAAAACTAAAACTAATAATATAATTAGAATGCAACTTAAAGAAAGGAAAGACAATATATAAATAAAATACATGTAACAAAACTTTCTCTCTCTCTCTCTCTCTTTATATATATATGAATCAAAGCCACATGGTGATTATGTAGCAATTTTCTTGAATCATTAACTTAAACTTGAAGAAATGTTGGCGTGTGTGGCAAGATATGTGGGATTTTCATCTCCTGCCATGATTACTAAAACTTTTGGCTCAGGATCAAGCACCTTCAGCAACATTGCAGGTGGCTTTTCTTCTTGATCATGCCCATAATTAGCTGAGGATCTGTTGTTAAATGAACACAACAATAGAACCAAAGCCATAGCTATTAGAATTAGCACTAAACCTAAGCTGCTGAAAAGATAAGGAATTGGTGTTTGCCAAAGATTGGTGGCTGCTTGCTTCATTTGAAACCCTTTTGGTTATTTTTATTGTAGTGGCAATGAAATTAGTTTGGTGTGAAAGAGATGAATTAATTTATAGGAGGAATATAAAGATATTAAAAGACATTAATGGCCTTGATCTTTGAAGGGTAGATTCTTTTATGCCTTCACATAATATATATTCTTATTGTTAATTTTTTATGATATTGTAAGGAACCTAGGACATCACTTATCTCCACATTGGTATGATTTTGTCCACTTTAGGCCTAAGCCCTCATGGATTTGCTTTTGGGCTATACCTAAAATGCCTCATCCCAATGGAGATATTGTCCATACTTATAAACTCATGATCCTCCCTACTTCTAGCCAATGTGGGACTTTATTTGCCCAACAATCCTCCCCTCGAACAAAGGATCACCGAGCCTCCCCTCAAACGATCATCCATCTGTCCACTCCATGAAGACCAGAGCACACCGCCTATCTAACCGAGCACATTCACAAATAATGATCGGGGCTCACCACCTCTTTGTTCTTTTCATTCCGAAGATTCACCCACATGGCTAATTCTAGGGCATGGCTCTGATACCACTGTAAGGAACCTATGACATCACTTATCTCCACATTGGTATGATATTGTCCACTTTGAGCTTAAGCCCTCATGGATTTGCTCTTGGGCTATACCCAAAATGCCTCATCTCAATTGAGATATTGTCCATACTTATAAACTCATGATCCTCCCCCCTTCTAGCCAATGTGGGACTTTGTTTGCCCAACAGATATCAATTTCAGATTTATAAAATTATGGCAAAATCTTTATATGCTTTGGCAATGATTACCTTATAGGCTTTTACTTCATGCTAATTTCTTTTTCTTTTTTAAATATCTATATTTCATGTGAGAATTTAAATCAAATATGAATAATTACATGTGATTTTGAACTAGGAATAAAATGTAATTAGAGTTTAAGATTCTTTATATATATAACGTCCACACGAAATTTTCGAACAGATATTTTCTGAAAAAATCTGCATGGAGAAATTAAATTAATGCTCCCCAGATGATGTGAAGGTGTCAACATAAAGAGAAAAATAAGTTCAAATAATGTGATTTTTAGACCCTTTAAAGAGAAAAAATAAGTTCACTAAAAACTTTGAAAATTTAAAATTTTTCAACGAAGAGAGTAGAGGAATAAAAACAATATTCTCTACCAGACAATATTGTACTATATATAATCCCTCACTGAATTTAAATTAAATTAACCATCACACACTGGTTTCTGGAACAATCTTAGTAGCAATTCATGTCAAATTACTTATAATTAAGAGATTCCTTCAATTAATTGGACGCGTTTTGAGCTAAAACTTCGGAGATTGGCCGAAAAAATTAGGCTAGTTGAGCCACCTTGAAAGCACAACAATCAGAATATATTTGATATATATATATCCATTTATATACTCGGCAACTATATTCAGTGTTCATGCCTTTAATTTAATTAAATTGGGTTAAATGAATTTATTCACTTCTAAAAACAATTGTAACAGGTCCTCTAATTGTTTTAATGGGATAAACAATTAAAACTAATAAGATGCTGGAAAAAAATGAAGGAGAAAAGTTAAAACTAAAACTAACAAGCTGCTGGGAAAAAAATAAAGGAGAAAGATTGATCTAAACCTCCTGATACGAATCCAGTCACTTAAGGAATATTAGATGTCACGGTCAGCAATATGATAAGGTTTTTGTAAGTGTCAATAAGGCCAATCACACGCCAAATAGCTAAGAAGATCAGAGACGCAATGGCGGGATTAGCTCAAAATATCATGACCAAATGTAATAGACAACTCTATGACATATTGTCATCACATGAGGGCTTCAATGGAGTGGGTCCAAAGCTATTCTACGTGACCCAAGTCATACTAGAAAACGTGTAATAGTCAATTTTGAATATATGACATTTTTCAAGAATTTATATGTAATTCGGCCAAAAGGCTTGTGTTTTTGACTTTATGTTTGACATATTGACTCTAGTTACGCTATTTGTAACTTAGTTAGTCAGATATTTTGAGTCAAATTGGATTAGAACTAAACTAGTTAGTCAAAAAGACCTATTAGACATTTGTAGATTTAATGTCTCTTTTGTTGACCTTTTGTTTTAGATCTTTTTGCCACTTGCATAAAGATATTTGCGGGGGATATTTATCTTAGCTAGTAAATGAGTATTAAGGGATTTTTGGACATTTTATTCGTTTTACCACTTAAGGGCATTTAGGTAATTTTGCCTTGTACTATATATTTTAAAATTTGTCTTCTTTAATCATAATCTGTCATTTTCGAATTTCTTCTCAAAGAAAAGGCTATGACTGAAATTTAAGCTAAAGTGAGAGATTCCCTTTTGTTCAAGTTTCAACTTATCTAAGGCGTGACAACCTTAGTGGGGTCTGTTAGCACCATTGAACTCAGTGAATGATTTTGATAATGTAACGTAAGAGACTTCGACCCGTATTCGCGAGCATTATAGAAATATGTCGAAGCAAATAGATGTGAAGACTCAAGCGTCTAATGAAGAATATCTAGTGTAGCCTTATTGCTTAGGACTTTCAATGTAAGTGAGTCTATAATTCAAGTACTCTAAGCTCATTGGACTCATGCACATTTATATAGATGCATTAGGGTCAAGTGCATAATGTTTTAAACCTTCAAATATGATTTTTATGTACTGGAACTGACATATTGGTCTCTGATATCGGCATACTAGTGACCCTGCTTTGCCTTGGGCAGATTTACATGCTCTCTAAAATTGAGCTACTCTATATCAATATCTCATATCGATCAGTTTGGAGTTTTCACAGCTACTAGAACCGGGACATATTATACTAGTCCACATACCAGTTAGCTAATCGATATATTTCGGCTAACCGGCATATCGGTCACCATACCAATCAGTAATCTGATTTGGTGTGCTTTAATCATCAACGGTCATATAATTATTTGAATTGTAGCACCAACATATATACCGGCCTCTGTAGACCGGCATACCAGTCTCATGACAGGGAGCTGAGACATTTTTCATTCCCACTATATATTGAGCCTCAATTTCATTTTTGCCATCTTTTTGCACCTTCATACATTTTCTCTAAGGAAAAAATATTGAGAGTAATTAAATTTTCTTTATCAAACGCTCTTATCATAATCAAAGCTCACACACTTAACCTTCATACACATTTAGTGAGTTTGGTTTACTTGGGTCAGAAATTCACACCTTAAATCTTCTTTATCTTTCTGAGTACCCAAGTTATGTTTTAAACTTTCTTTATCAAACACTTGTGGTAGTGAAATCTCTTGTAGTGGGTATACTCAAAAGGGTAATTTGTATAAAGGTTAAAGAGTGAACTTAATTGACAAAACTCTTGGTGTTGTAAAAGGTTTAAGGTGAACCTATGAAAACTCTTGGTTTTAGGTGAACCACGAAAAACTCCTGGTTTGCGAGTGAGCCACGAAAAACTCAGTGCAAAATGTGTAATCACTTTTACATACTGAAAAGCTTCAAGTGTGGCTTGAGGAGTGGAATTGGCTGAACCAGTAAACTACTGTGTCAATTTTTCTAACCCTTACCCCTTTTAATTATTGTAATTTTTTTTATTTATGCATATTATTTAATAACTTGCATTTGGGAATTAATTGTTGAATTCATCAAGTTGAGAAATTGATTTCTAAACATAACCGGTAAAACTACTAACTAGGTAGCGTGAAATCAAAAAAATTTATAATTCCGTATAATTTGGTCATTACCCAATTCACCCCATGGGTATAGAGATATTGTATGTTTATGTGAGTTTGTAGGTAATCTCAGCGTTCTCCGTGCTAGCAAAACACAACGATATATCATCTTAAAGGTTCTCAAAAATAAATTCTTTGTGGGTCTTTTCGTAGCCTTTGAAGGATTTTGTTCCAACAAAAATCAAATTCGTGATTTTTAGAATTTAGATCTATTACTTAAGATTTGCATGGCCTAATCACCCAAATAAGTTACTCGTTACCTTCTCTCAAGAGATTGTCCCTGCTATTCCTTTAACCTTTGTAACTTGACTTTTTTTTAGGAAGTGGTTTATTAAAAAATGATTTAATGGAGTAATTCCACTTTCTATAACCACCTTAAATTAAGAGAATAAATGTGCACACTTTCCACTTGAGTTTAATTTTGAGTGCAAACACATACATATATTGTAAAGTTACATAAGATGTTTGTCAATTAGTCAATTTCTTTATGCTTCAAGCAATCAAAAAGGTGAGATTTAGAATATCGCCAGCAGTTCCAAAAAAATTATGATTATATGATGTAATTGAACACTACAAGAATTATGGCTTTTAGCGTCCAAATATTTAGCGTCGAATAAAGTTTCGACGCTAAAAGTGAGTTTTAGCGTCGAATATGATATTCGACGCTATATGTAATATTTTTAGCGACGGAAAAAAATTTCGACGCAGAATATTAACGTTTTAGCGTCGAAAACATTTTTCGACGCTAAAAACAGAACTTTAGCGTCGAATAATATTCGATTATTCGACGCTGAATAATTATATTATTGCAATAATTTTTGGCGCCAAATATTACACTTTTAGCGTCGAAAAAACGTAGTCGACGCCAAAAATATACTTTTAGCGTCGAACATATATCGTCGCTAAAGGTTTATGAAGTTTCCACCGAAAAATCCTTGATTCTTTCGCGTCTAAATTAAAGTCGACGCTAAATATTTTATGTTTAGCGTCGAAACAGTTTATTCGACGCTAAAAACGTCAACAATTAGCGTCGATATTGAATATTCGACGCCAAAAATAATACTTTTAGCGTCGAACATATTTTCGACGCTAAAGAGTTATGAAACTTCCACCGACATATCCTTGATTCTTTCGTGTCTAAATTAAATTCGACGCTAATTGTTGATATTTAGCGTCGAAAAAACGGTTTCGACGCCAAAAACGGCAACAATTAGCGTCGAATATTTCATTTCGACGCTAAAGATAGATTAAAATGCAGATGGTCACCAACCCTTCTCCCCCTCTGTTTTTTCTCTCATTCTCTTCATTTTCATCCTCTGAAATCTGAGAATTTCTCCTCTACAGCCTCACATCTCTCCTAAAAATTTTCAATAAAATTGTAATCAATTTCCGATAAGGTAATTCTTCTTTCATATTTCTTTATTATTTTCAATTTTTATGATTATATATATTGTTTATATGTTGTTTGTTAGTGATTTATGATTCATATATGTAGAGTAAGTATATTAATTAAAAAAATATAATTTTTATGATTCATATATGTAGAGTAAGTATATTAATTAAAAAAATATAATTTTTTTGTAAACTATTTAATTTATCAACCAAATATATATATATATATGCTTAAATTAAGTATTACTGAATTAGTAATGTTGATTACTGTAAAATGATATCTAATAATTATATTATTATATTTAGGTATTCTGCTGAAATGGATAGAAATTGGATGAGCTCTCTGGATAGATTGAGTGTTGAATATCGTAATGGAGTGTCTGAGTTTATGAAAGTCGCAAAGCAACACATTGATGCAGAAGGTCGTGTTCGTTGTCCATGTGCAAATTGTTTGAATAGGAAAAGGAAGCGGTTAGATGAAGTTCATAATCATTTATACATGCCAGGAATATCACCAACTTACCGTACGTGGATTTATCACGGTGAGCAGTATCATTCTCAGTCACAGTTTTTTGATGTCGGCGAAGGGAGCAGTAGTTACAATCAACCTGCAAATAATGAGATCACCGATATTTTGCATGACTTACAAGGTCCACAACTTGGTCATAGTGTTAGTGGCGACATGCCAGTGTTAAGTGGAAATGATCAAAATTTATTTAGTGAACTACTTGATGAGGCAAAAAAAATTTCATTCGAAGGTGCTGGAATGTCGATCTTGAATTTCGTTGTGAAATTATTACACATTAAAGTGATCAACAGAATGACCAACAAAAGTATCGATATGATGTTAGAGTTACTGGCCCAAATGTTACCGGTTGGAAGTGAATTGCCTAAGTCGTACTACGAGGCAAATAAAATGTTGCGTGATCTGGGAATGAGGTATGAATCCATTCATGCTTGTAAGTTTAATTGTGTATTATTTCGTGCCGAGTATGAATCACTTGAACATTGTCCGATATGTGGTGAAAGTCGGTACAAAGTCCGTGGTATGGGGAAGAAAGTGCCTCAAAAGATATTGCGATATTTCCCTTTAACGCCCAGGCTGCAGAGATTGTTCATGTCACGACACACAGCGACTGATATGATGTGGCATCATGAAAAGGGATCGGTGCGGAGGGCATACTTAGACATCCTGCGGACGGAACCGAATGGAAGGAATTTGATGACATGTACCCCCGTTTCGCTGAGGACCCCCGTAATGTCAGGTTAGGTCTTGCCTCTGATGGTTTTAACCCATTTGGGAATATGTACAACTCTTATAGCATCTGGCCCGTTATTGTCATTCCATATAACTTACCTCATGGAAATGTATGAAGGATCCGTTCATGTTTATGTCATTGCTTATCCCTGGTCCACGTTCACCTGGTAAAGATATAAATATTTACTTGAAACCATTGATCAATGAGTTACAAACATTATGGAATGTGGGTGTGCATACCTATGATGCAGCTTCAGAGCAGTATTTTCAGATGCATGCCGCATTATTATGGACCATTAATGATTTTCCAGCCTATGGTTCATTATCTGGATGGAGCACTAAGGGATACATGGCATGTCCAGTTTGTGCGGATCATACACCTTCACAACGATTACGGAATAAAATCGGATACACGGGCCACATGAGATTTCTTGAGTCGAGTCATCCTTGGCGGAGGAGTAAATTATTTAACGGGCAACATGAACCTCAGAGTAAGCCCAGTCGATTGTCTGCATTTGACATACTTTGCCAACATCAACATCTCAAAGACAGCACACCAGGTAAACATCCTAATAATAGAGATAAAAATCGAAAACGGTTACCTGAAGAGTTGAATTGGACAGGAAAAAGTATTTTCTTTGAGTTAGAATATGGGGCGACTCTGAGTTTGCGACATAATTTGGATGTAATGCATATAGAGAAAAATATTTGTGAGAGTTTAGTGGGTACACTATTCAATATCCGGGTAAGACAAAAGACACTGTAAATGCTAGATTGGACCTACAAGATCTTAGAATTCGCAGTGAAAGCATTTACAAGACTCCTCTCGAGGTTTTATTAAGCCTCCTGCTAGTTATGTGCTCAATCAATCGGAGAGAAAATCATTCTGTGATTGGCTGAAAATGGTTAAATTCCCTGATAATTATGCATCCAATATTGGGCGTTGGGTCAGAGATGATACAATAACGGGATTAAAGAGTCACGATTGTCATGTGCTGCTCGAGATTCTCCTTCCTGTTGGCATTCGACCTTATCTCCCCCCGAATGTATGCGACGCCGTACTTGATCTATGTGGCTTCTTTAAACAATGTGTCAGAGGACATTAAGCACATCTGTTATTGACGACCTTGAGCGAGCAATCGTGATAATCCTATGCAAGCTGGAGCGAATTTTGCCACCCGCTTTCTTTGATGTCATGGTACATCTGGCTGTGCATTTACCGGATGAAGCTAGAAAGGGAGGTCCTGTCCATTACAGATGGATGTATCCCATTGAGAGGTACTATATATATATATATATATATTATATATATATATATATATATATATATATATATATATATAGTTTTATATAAGAAAATTTGTAACCGTTTTTATGTGCATAGAATTTAGTGTTAATGCAAACTTGTTGTCATGATCTGCAGAGCTTTGGGAGATTACAAACAATATGTCAAAAACAAGGCACGACCTGAAGGTTCAATAACTGAAGCAAGTATAATAAATGAAGCAATAACATTTTGTTCGATGTACATGCAGAATATTGAAACTCATTTCAATCGTCGGCCACGAAACTATGATGGAGATGCAAGTAATAACCAAGAGATCACAGTGTTCCGTCAAAATTACAGACCATTTGGGGCAGTAGGTGTCAAATTACTAACCCGTCAGGAATTTCAACGTGCGCATTGGTTTATATTGAGTAATTGTGATGAAGTGCAACCGTATTTAACGTAAGTTTTTCTGGTGCATCATTACTGAATTTTTTCCATACATTAACCGTGATAATTTATTATAGGCAACATCTAACAATGCTACAAATTGCTGGTGACCATAATGTTGATGAAACCCACAAAAAAGAATTTCCTAAATGGTTTGAGACAACTGTAAGTTAGAATATTTTATATTTATTTTGATCCTAACATTAGACATTTCAGTTTGTTATATTAACACATATATTTCATTGTCAGATTATTAATCAAGTGGAAAATGGTCAATTGGACTCGCAATCCTCGTTGGTTTCTTTGGCTTATGGGCCTCAAATGCAGGCGTATGAGTACAATGGATGTATTGTCAACGGAGTTAGATTTCATACCGAACAGCGAGATGTTAATCATGTGACTCAAAATTCTGGAATTGTAGTCCAATGAGAACACGGCTCAGATGTAATTGACTTCTACGGCGTATTGCAATCGGTCATTGAGTTCATATATCGACCCAGACGACATACTGTGTTATTCCAATGTAAGTGGTTTGACACTAATGCCAGAAAGAGGAGAATTCAAGTTAGTAATCATCTCACGTCAATTAATGTTCAACGTTGTTGGTACAAGAATGATCCATATATTTTTTGTACGCAAGCACGTTCAGTGATATATATACATGATCCTAAGTTAGGAACTGGATGGATGGTGGTAGAAAAGTTACAACATATGACCATTTGGGACACGCAGGAGAAAGATAGAGTTGACATATCAGATGAAACAAAAGAAGTCTCCGGCAATTTTGAAGTTCCTGAACAGATATTTGTTGGACCAACTGTCAACGTTCCTGAAAATATAACATTAACTCGATCTAGTATAGACGTTGAGCTAATTCCTCATTCTGAAGTGAGCGTTGAAGTAGCAAGTGAAGAACAATTTGACACTGAAGATGACTTCGATTCCAGTCACGAATCCTCAAATAATGACGATAATAGTGATTAATTATGAAGTTACATTATTTTGTGATGGATGAATAATTTTATGGATTAATGTATGATTGTTGATTTTAATTACTCTTTAGATATGGTTGAAATATTAACGTAATGATTAATAGTATAACTATGATATGAATGAGTTTTTTCTGCTGAGCCGAGGAAGAAGAGAAGCACTGGTTTTAGGGATGTGAAGGACATTTAGCGTCGAACTAATTGACTTTTAGGGTCGCAGTGGTCGACGCTAATTGTTAAGCGGGTTATTGAAAAATTAGGGTTTTTTTTTCCGGGAAATTTAATTTTTATTTAGCGTCGACATACTATAGTCGACGCTAAATGTAAGATATATAGCGTCTATTATTATTCGACGCTAATTTTAATTTACTTGATGGTAAATGTGAGACGTTTGGCGTCGACTTTTGTATTTCGACGCTAGATGTCTTACATTTAGCGTCGCCAATTGTATTTTGACGCTAGATGTCTTACATTTAGCGTCGCCAATTGTATTTCGACGCTAGATGTCTTACATTTAGCGTCGCCAATTGTATTTCGACGCTATATGTCTTTAATTTAGCGTCGAATGTTATATTTCGACGCTAAATAAAAATTAAATTTCCCGGAAAAAAACCCTAATTTTTCATTAACCGCCTTACAATTAGCGTCGATTACTTCGACACTAAAGGTAACTTATTTCGACGCTAAATGTCCTTTAAATCCCTAAAACCAGTGCTTCTCTTTTTCCTCGGCTCAGAAGCAAAACAACACAAATTACTAACATTTTGTTCGATTCTCCAACAGTGACGAACGAAGGAAATCAACAGGTAAGTCTCCTTTGTTGATTTAAATTTGTTTATGAGGATGAATTTTATGAATTTGAGGATGAGATTGATGAATTTGATGAATAAATTTTTGATGAAATTGATGATGATGATGATGATAGATGATGATGATGATAGATGATGATGATTTGAAGACGAACAACAGCATTTGCTACTGTCTTGCTGCTGTTCGTGTCCAGAACAGCAGCATTTGCTGCTGTTCGTGTCCAGAACAGCAGCATTTGCTGCTGTTCTTGCCAAGAACAGCAGCAAATGCTGCTGTTCGTCTTCAATCAGTTATATTTGTTGAACAAAATTTAATTATGTATCTTGATATGAGCTGTATGGACTTGTATTAGAACCAAACAGTCTTAAGTGATCTTAATTATGTTTGATTGTGTTAGTCGAATGTCATTCTTAATTTTTATTATTATGGGATCTGTTTTGTTGTGATTTTTAAATTTTTACACACTATTTTGAGTTTCAATTTGACATGGTATTTGTATTTGTAAAAGTTATATCCTTCAAGCAAATGTTGTATGTTGAAACTTGTAATAATCATTGTCTTAATGTAATGGATAATATTTAGTTCTACTGCATCTATTATTGTCTTTATTATTATTATTATTTCAAGAGACAGTAACCTAGAATGGTTGTTGTGCTCGTTGGTTTTGGAACAAGAGATATTTTGGTCTTTTTGACAATCGATTAACTCAGTCTTTTTGACAAGAGATATTTTGTATGGATATGTATGTATATGTATAAGAACTTTGGAATTTGATGACGCTAATGCGACAGGTTTTTGCAGATGGCACCGGGCAATCGCAAACGGGCTACCGCGACTCCATCTACATCAGCAAGGGCAACTGGCCCTGGTGATTTCTCTGCTAGCACAGGTGAGTCAAGTACAGTGAAGGGTCGAGGACGCACCCGTGGCCTGGGGTTGGCTAAGTACGTTAAGGCTCACGGGCGTATCCGAATAGAGATATCAGATGATGGACAAACTCAAGTCGGACAACATAATTCAGCGTTTAATACAGCCATAGGAGCTACAGCTCGATATGAAGCTCCCCAAAACTACGTATCTTGGAGAAAGATACCGTGGGAGACGAAATGAACCAGCTATTCCCTTCGCTACTTGTAAGTTTTCGATATTGTTTGTTATTTAACATTTTTATTTTATACTTATTTTTACTCGAATTTTCATGTAGGAATGGTTCGACTTCGATCTGACCAAGTGAATGTCCAACAATATATTGACTACCACATGGGGGAAAGTTATAAAGATTATAGAACAAGAGTCATGAAACCAATATTCGACGAACATGGACCTTCAAATGCTCCACAACACAAACCTGATTTTATAGAGGAACAAGACTGGACATTCTTATGTGAGCTTTGGTCGAGCAAAAAACACGAGGTAAATTTTGAAATAAACGGAAATTTATAATTGTCTTTGTTTTCGGTACTTACAGTGTTCGTGAATACAGGATAAATGTCACGCAAATGCGGAAAATCGAAGTCACTTGCGTTTTAACCACCGTGGAGGTTCGAAGCCATTTATCCAACATCGTGCCGAACATTCTGAGGTAAATATATCCTAACGTAAAATTTAACAGTTAATTATTTTTCTATCTGGAATAATATTGAATTTATTTTATGTTTATAACAGAGTAGCACAGGTGAGGTGCAATCATTTCCAGATTTTTTCCGTGTGACGCATTACAATGACAAGAATAAATGGATAAATGAAGAAGCCGAACGCTGCTATGTAAGTTTCAGTTTTTAAAATAAAATAATTAATATTATATATGTTAATTTTTTTTCTCAAATTCTAATATTAACTTATTTTTTGAAACAGAATAGAAATGATGGAACTCCAACATCAAACTCAGAAGACAGGGACCGACCCCATACCAGATGAGCAGCTGTCGCAATTGGTTTTCAAGAATCAGACAGCTTACAACGTTGGTCTTGGCACTCGTAAGAAGCCAATGTCATCTGCACGCAATAGTGGTAATTCGGACAATGTCTCTCTTCGAGACGAGTTAGTCACCACCAAAGATGAGCTGCAGCAGACTAAGGAGAAACTACAACAGGTCACGGTGGACCACGAGAAGAAGATGATGGACCACGAGAAGAAGATGGAGCAGTTGGAACAGCAACTGCAGGCTTTCCGTCAGATGTTCGAGGCCTCAATGAGTCATGGTGCATCGGGCTCGAGCGTCCCCCCATCACAGTAGCAACTAATTTTATATTTGGTTTTGTATAAATATTTTGAACAAATAGATTTAATATAATTTTTTTTTTTCTAAAATAAATTTCAATATAATATTTCGTCATTTTGTTATAAATTACATTTTTTGCAATTAAATTAAATATTTAGACCAAAAAATAAGTAAATTACTAAATTTTTTAAAAAAAAATTGTCTTTAGCGTCGAATATTTCGACGCTAATAGTATACAAAATGGCCGCTATAAGCGTTCATATAATACTTACTTTTTATATACGTTAGCGTCGACAATTTTCGACGCTAAAGTTCACATTTAGCGTCGAAATATATCGACGCTAATAGTAACAAAATGGTCGCTGTAAGCTTACATATAATACTTTTTTAATATACTTTAGCGTCGACACTTTTCGACGCTAAATGTTTGAATTTGTGCGTCGATATATTTCGTCGCCAAATATAAAATATAGCGTCGAACAATTTACTTTAGCGTCGAAAAAAATTGGACGCAAAATATTGTTTTTAGCGTCGCATGTAATTATTTCAACGCTAAAAGTGATTTTCGTCGACATTTTATCGTCCATTTTTTGCGTCTAATTTGTTCGACGCTAAATAACATTGGCGTCGAAATCTTCACTTATGGCGTCGAAATACTTCGACGCTAAATGGTATAATTCTTGTAGTGGAAATTGACCAAATTAAAAAAAAAAAAAAAAAAATAATAATAATAATAATAATAATAATAATAATAATAATAATGAGCTCTAACATAGTTTCAATGTTTAGTCTCATGTAAATCTTGACCTATGTGGTCAATGGTCCTCTAGAAAAAGAAAATTGATCTCTAATTTTATATTATGGTTTCATATAATTACTTATCTTGCTTGAAGAATAATAACAAAGTGTTCTCAACTACAACTTATTCCCTAAGAAAAATAATAAAAAATAAATCTAAATTCAATTTGCTTTTAGTGTGAGAGAGGTCATTAAATTCCACAACTAGCAATCTTTTTTATTATTGAAGTGGATGTTTTTCAGATTAATTATATTGCAAGTTAATTTAAGAAAGAATTTTTCTGTACAAAATGTGAAAGCATTGAGGCTTGTGAATTTTGAATGAATAAACACATTTCTCCCAAGCAAATATTATAAATTATTTACAACATAATAAAAAAAATCCTCATAATCGATTAATCGTACCTAGTACATAGGACTCTTGAAAGACTTCATATACGAGTCCTTACTCATGTTTTTCACATAAAAGTTGTTTTCAGGATTTGAATCCCGTTGAACACGTGACCTAACAGATAGAAAATTCACTTGACCATCACATTAAACACGACTTTCACCACATATACACATCAAAAGGTAAAACTAAAAGTAACAGGAAGCAAGCAGTTAGCTAGAAATATATTAATAAGAAAGAGCTCAAACATGTTGATTCTGATGAAAATATTAAGAATAATTACAAGAAACAGGCTTGGCCAAGTAACTAGGGTTATCATCTCCAGCCATGATGACAACAATCTTTGGCTGCAGATCTAGATCCATCTCCATTTGCATATTATGTGCTGATGATTTTTCCTCATCACCTTCATCAGATGAAGCTTTCCTATATGAACAAGCTAGAATCAACAAAGCTATGGCGATTAGCCCCATCATGAACCCTAATCCACCAAAGAGATAAGGAAGTACAGGAGAGTTCCAATTATGCCCTAACCCACCATTAACATCTCTTGTTGAATTGCTTGCAGTTTCAGGCTTGATCACCATTTCTCTCATGCTTGATGGTGCAATTTTAGCCGCAGGCCTGTGATGTTAATTATTTGGTATTTATAGCTCAGAAGATGAAACTGTACAGTGCCTGGATTGGTCATTGGATTACAACAAAAGAAAAATGTTGATGCTTGCTGCTTAATTAATTTATTTTAGATACCAAATTGCCCTTGTTTCTTTCTTGAGCTCTACGTAATGCTAGGGCATCAGTTGAATTAGAGTATTAGACTCTTCTTGGCTTAATTGAGCAGCCTAAATTACCATATTAATTTTGTGCATTTGCATTTAAGAATAGGTCTATTTTTTATTTGTGTTCTTACCCCAAGGGAATACCCGAATGATCATTTTTAGGGGTGGGCATTATCGAATTCGGATCGGATCGGACCGAATCCGAATCCGATCCGATCCGAAATGCCCAGGGCTGTTTGATTCGTTCGCATCGGATCATCTTATCGAACTCCATCCGAATTCGAATCGGACCAATTCGATCTGAAATCATCATATTTCGGATTGGATTGGTCCGATCCGATCCGAATTCGGTGGGTTTTAGTCAAAAAAATCTAGCAGATCGGATCGGATCGGATAAAATCCGATCCGAAATAATTCAAAATTTTTTTTTATTTAATATGTAACGACGACGTTTGCATATTAAATATACAAAAAAAAAAAATTCGATATCCGAAATCCGTCGAACCGGACCAACTCGATTCGATCGGATTTGCTAATCGGATCGGATCTGATCCGATCCGATGCCCACCCCTAATCATTTTCAAGTAGTTTTATTTGTCTATTGTAATCGGAGTTTAAAATTTGGGGAAATTAAGGGGTAGAAAAAATGAATTTGGGTTTTGTTCATCTCCTTATTATTATTATTTTTTAAAAGGGAAAAATGCTTTTTAAAAAATAATGAATTTTTGAAAAGAAAATGTTTCATATTATCAGTTTCTTTAGAAGGTGTAATAACATTTGGGTCACTAGGTTTTATATTTTTAAAATAATAATGTAGTTAGTCCATTTGTATTAATAAGGTCCCAGAACACTGAACAGTAAACAATTTCAGCTAGGGACTTAGATGCTACAAAAGAAAAAATATGGTTCTAATTTGTAAAAACGTAAAATATCAAGGATCCAAATGTTATTACCTCTTTCAAAATTGAGAATATGTTTGTGTAATTTCTATGTAGTCTTATATTATATAAAATTGTTGAACAAATTAGTCATAGTTCAGGAATTGTTGGTTTCCATTCCTGAACCGTCGATTTCAGTTTAAGAAATTCTTGAACTCAAACCGACCCATCATTTAACGATTCAATGAACTGTCGGTTCCGGTTCTAATCCTAGTTCGATCACGGTTCCAATCCCGGTTTCAATTTTGATTTTTTCACATGGTTTGGAACAGTTTTAAATGATTCGGGACGGTTCGAAGTAATTTTTTTAATATTATTAATTGAAATAATTTATTTATTATATTAACTTATATTAAAAAATATAATTTAATATTAACAAAAGTATAACTAAAATAATAAATTATTCTAATTATTTGTAATATTTATAAATTACAACTTATTTAAAAATATAATTTATATTTGTAATTTATTTCCATAATTACATAATATAAATTAAAAATAAAAAAAAAGGACTTGCACTTAAATCGAATTTTGCAATTAAATTTTTCATTATTTTATTAAATTTAAATAAAATATATTTTTTATTGGACGGTTCCGAATTAGAACCGTCAATTCGAAACGATTCCAACCTTTACCGAACCGCGAAGAGGCGGTTGCCGAAACCGACCCGTAACCATGACTAGAAGAAACTTGAAAGCTTTGCCAAAAAAGAAGAAGGGTACTCTTGTAAATTGAATCGTGTGTCATGTTCTATAGATGAAGTAACTAACAGAGAAAAATGAATTGTTAATGTGAAAAATGCATGTCCCATTTAAAACTAATAAAGCCTTTTTTTTTCCTTTGCTTATACAATAATAAGACACCACAAAACAGAGGTGAATGCTGAAAATTTAGATACAAGGGCCTAAGTATATACAAAAAAATAATTTAATATAAAATTTTATTACAATTTAGAATTTATTAACATAATAAAAGATTAAAAAATAATTTTAAAAAAGAGGAATATATGTTAATTTTTTCTATCTATGACTAAGTGCTAATTAATTTAGAGATGCATTATGCAATTTGTCATGTAATTTGATATATAATATATGCATGATTAAAACTTTTAAACTTATTTTTACAGGGCCACAATCCGATTCTATAAGCATACATTCAAAATCCAGTTCCGTGACTTGGTGGTGTAGGGCTCATAATCTCATTTTGAGGTCCCGGATTCAAATTCAGGGAGTGCGTTTTTTTTTAAGAGTCTGAGACAATTGGAGGTTTTACTTACTATGCTTAAGCCCAAAATGATGGTTCGGTAGTGAGATTTCCAACGATTTAAAAAAAAAAATATTTCAAAATCCATAACTTGGAAAATATTTTTGATGGTTTCATCAGCAAATTCTATCCTGAATTTCTGTAGAGAATACAAGTGCATGCATCTCCATATGCAAGTTCTAGAAATATAAAATTAAAAATCTCCACATTTTTTTAAAAGGTTATTATTATGCCAAACTTCAATAAGTGTATCAAAATATAGAAACATTTTGGCTTAAAATATGTTTTAAGGAAATAAATTATTATTTGCAATATGTTGCCACAATTTAAAACTTGCAAGAAAATTCCCTTCCTTATTGATGTTACTACATAAAGATGACAATTCACTTCAAAGACAAAGCAAGAATAAATGAAGAGTGAACTTGATGAGTTCTTGATAATATGATTTTTATATATGGTTGCAAATAACTTCACACTAAATTTTAGCAAATATTTAAGTGTTTAGTGATGACAAACAATGAATTAAGTTAATGATGTCAAGGGTATGTAGTGATATTTTCTCTCCGTTTTACATTTCAAACTTTTTTTTTTTTTTTTTGAAGTCGTTGGAAATTTTGCCGTCAAACCACTCATTCCGGGCTTAAGCGGAGCAGTAAAACCCCAACTGTCCCAAGCTCTTACAAGAAATGAACTTCTTGAATTCGAACCCAAGATTTCAAAATGGGATTATGAACTTTACATCACCAAGTCATGATAAATATTAATAACCAACCTAAAGTGGTAGTTATCTGCAATCTCCACATCGGTTGGGAATTAAATACTGGTAAATAATTGTAATTACACAAACCCATAACAATTATTTAATTTTCTTTTATTTTCTCTACCCACCCATTTAAATAAATATTCATTACTAACTTTGACAGAAAATAAAAAATGATTTCACCATTAATGTAAATTGTTGTTCGTATATTATTTAGCTCAGCCTCCAAAATTCTCACAATAATTTCAGTGATGTTGATAAGTATTTTCAAGCGAATAAATTTCATGGCTTGTAGCCATCAAAACTTTGCCAATTGAGTTTGCAATTTCCCAGGAACCGTAACAAAATGTAAATTTAAAGAAACATTAGCTATCCTTCTAAATGGCAAATATGGAGTTTTTGGCTTCTTTATTAGTTTATTATTCGTACCCAAAAGCATAAGCTATTACTTCAAACTTCGGCTTGAAGTTCTTTTGGATCAGAAGTGACTCAGAAGATCGCTTTTGATGTGAATTAAATTGACTTGAGTGAAATTTGGAGCTAATTAGTTCAACCGATAAAATCTCATGCAAGAGGAGCCCAGGGCTCTGACCGCGTGCTTGTTAACCTTCCACACCCCATGCTGGATTTACATATTGTACCTTTCCAGTTAGTCCGTACGGGGTCGGACACCCATATTCCAGGACCATACAATCCTGTTACATGAAAAGTCCCAAAACCAAAGCAAGCCACTCCTGAGAGAAATAAATGAATTCCAAAAATTTTAGGCAAATCCAAAGAGCGTTTTCCCGTACGGTCATCGACAAATATTGCTAGATTCCAATACATATTGTAATCTCATACATCCTGCAATTCTCCACGCGAATTCGGATTTATTGGCAAAAAGGCAAAGAAATCGATTTCTTATTACATTCCACTCGATTCACGAACAAGAGAAAGAGCTAATGCCCCATTCAGGGATCTCAGCGGCCCTATTGTTCCGATGGAGAGAAGAACCTATGATTAGCTTTTCGGGAAATTTCCAAACGATTTGGGGTTCGAGTTCTACTCAAACAATCACATATTTGCGAAAGAGATTTAATTTCCATCATGTTACGAGTACAAGACAGCGACTTTGATACCATGTTAGTTAACAACTTAACCTAATATTAAATTATGATCTCCCTTATAGGGCGGTTTTGAGAGTCATAAACGAATTTATAAATTATGTGGTCCTTCACAGATAGAAGTGAGATTTTTTTAGATTTTTTAGTACAATGGATATTAATTTTCTTAAATTCGTAGCCTAATTTTGACCAAAATTTGGGAACCCCAACCGGCCGCCAGAGTCGGTTGTCCATAGGGCCATCCCTAGTCTCTCTTTCTCTCTTTTTTTTTTTAAATATAAAAAGTGTTTCTTATACGAGAAGGAGAGCATAATTAAAGCAAGCTGAATAAAGTTGAGAGGTTAATTGGAATGGAAATTCAGAAATATAAGGGAACTTCATCACCTTCCACTACATGATAGATTTAGGGATCTTTCCATGGGCTATCAAGGATGCAGTGAGAAGAACAAGCATCTTGTCTAGACAATGGAGAGATAAATGGGTTCAACTTTCAAAGATTGACTTTGATGATAGCAGTCTCGAGTGAATAAACCGGTTTAAAATCTCCATGTCTGGAAATCCAACATATGATATTGAAATCCAAAAACATAAACCTTGTTCACAAATACTATATAACTGGAAAAATGCAGCAAAAGGAAATGGTAAAAGGCTGCTCAAGCCCTACCTTTAGAACATACCCCCCATGTTTATTTATTACAGCAAAGCATGACAGAAAAAGAAAAAAGAAAAACACAATATTATTATGAATCCAGGACACTATTTCCAATCAACTTCCTCGTCCTCGTTCCAACAGCATTTCAGGATTGACCTAGGAGATGTGGAGCCATCAGTCCTAGAAAAGCTGTAGTAGATCAGCGAGCCATTGTTACCGAGCTCTTCATAACACTTTTCTCCACAAGAATATCCTTTCAAGTCCAGAGGGAACTTGGCTCCAAGATTGTCGCCAACAATGTCCGAATGCAGAGCTACTGAAAACTTGGATGGTTTAAAGCAAGCCAGAACCCTCTCAAGCAGGGGAGTTAATTTCACGTCGTCAAAATCATAACCCACAGCCTCAAAACTAGCATAACTGAAACCATCTTCGGGAGTGACATGGATGGTAGATATTGCATCCCCTTCAATACTATTCATGGAGTAGCCACAAGGGTCAAACTCAAAATCACATATCTGAGACTTTGGAAGAACCTTCCTGATGCCAGAATCCTCGGTCATCACTGCTGCTGAACCTTCATCAGTTTTGTAGAAGACAGATGCCCTCTTCCTGTCTAAACCAGTCAAGCACATCTCTAGAGTGTAAACTGGGTTTAAATGGCTGCCAGAATTAGCAGAAGCAGAGTAAACATGCCATTTCTCGGTGTTGTCAGGACCACCCATTACAAAAGCTGTGCTGTCCATGCCAAACTTGCCAAAGTGACCATCAAGGACAGCAACTTCCTCAGAGAAGCTACGGTGTGGAAAAGGCTGAGACCCATGAAATATGAAGCTTCCACGGGTGTACCTCACAGATCGAACAGACAAGGAAAGGGACTCAGCCAACTTGAGGATGGCAGGGATTGAAAGAAGCAACTTGGTAGTTCCACAAGTTTTGATAATAACTTTATAAGGGTACACAAAGAGGCTCGACTCTGAAAGGACGTATGAATCAAGATATTCATTTGACAATGAAGAAACAATAGTGCATTCTGCTGGTTTCAGTATTTCATCCAATTGATCTTTGGACAAAGAGCGGAGGCCACTACCTCCAGGATCAGCAAATACACCAGGCTCAAAAAAGGAAACCTCGAGCCTCTTTTCATATCCTTCAAATCCGATTGCAGAGACTGGCAAAGACATCTTGCCTTACAGAAAATAAATGACGATGCACAGAGTAAGGAGGAGAGAACGAGCGAACGAGGCAAGTAGAAGAGAAATAGGCCAAGTAAATTGCAGTAATAAGTAAGACAACTAAAATTAAAAGACTGAAATAGCAGTATTAGTGAGCTTAGGGGGGTTATGGGACAATTAGGAGATCTCAGGATGGTTTGCGGGCGCACTGCATAAACAAGAGGAAATAATGTCAGATCCGTTCATGTTACAACACATGTATGGCATATAAAAAGTTTTAGGAAATGAAACTCACGTTCGAGTAAGCAGCTGATCTGAACTTCTTGATGCCACCGTGAGGTCGAAGGTCTTCAATGCTGTAACCGAGAGGAGCTTCGTAGAATAAGGAATTACTACTGCTAGACTTCTTTTTACCACCTTTTGACTCCATTATGTCATTCAGCCTTTTCCTGCTAGAAACAATTCACCAAACATCAGGCACCATAAGCTAGCCCAAGATAATCAAACTAACAAAAAAACAGATACTCATCACCAAGCACATGCAAAATCCACACATCGCAACAACAATGGAAAACAGAGTAAATAGATATGAAATCGTGGATCTTGTTAACCAAAGAAAATAAAAAAAGAATTCAGCAATTTCTTTTCTAAAAATATGACATATATCATATCTTGTATCCACCCAGATAATAAAATCAATAAACACATACTAACAGAAGCTTAAAAGACAAAAAAATCTTTAGCAGAACCTTATGTCCATGAAACGATTAATTTCATATCAAGTAGTTAGACCACAAAAAATATTAAAATACCAAAGAATGTCCCAATGCAAAGTTTCTTTGAAACAATGACAATCACGGTTCTAAAAAAATCCCAATTTGTTTCAATAGTACATAAATTAAAACTTTATAAAAGGCCAAAACAAATTCAGATCTACAATTCTAAATAAACGAACAAATATAATTTATACATACAATCAGATAAAAGCAAGATTTTTTACTGCAAAATAATAATTACAAGCTTTAAAGACAAAAAAATCTTTAGCAGAACCTCATGTCCATGAAAAGATTAATTTCATATCAAGTAGTTAGACCACAAAAAATATTAAAATACCAAAGAATGTCCCAATGCAAAGTTTCTTTGAAACAATGACAATCACGGTTCTAAAAAAATCCCAATTTGTTTTTATAAAAGGCCAAAACAAATTCAGATCTACAATTCTAAATAAACGAACAAATATAATTTATACATACAATCAGATAAAAGCAAGATTTTTTACTGCAAAATAATAATTAAAATAATAATAATAATAATAATAATAATAGTAATAAGGAAAATTATCAGTTTTCCACCCAAAGATTGGGTTAAGTATAGATTTACCCGAAAACTTTAAATTAATTCACTTTTACACCCATAGTTTCCAATTGCACCCAAAAAAATGACGCTGTTAGAAGCTGTCAGTTTTTGGGTGCAATTGTAAACCGCTAATGAAACTATGGGTGTAAAAGTGAACTAGTTTAAAATTTTCGGATAAATATATAAAAATTTTGAGTGGAAAACTGATAATATACCAAAATTATAAGAAATTGTATATTTTTCCAGTCAAGACTGGGTATACTTTTTGGATTTAGATTGGTACTTAATTGGATTTTGTACTGAATTTTTTACAATTTTTAATAATAATAATCCATCTTTATTTCTTCACAAACAAGATATTCAATCAGATTCATCAATTTTCACCAGATTTCATCTAAACGAACAATAATTCACATACCCAATATCAAACAAAACGAAATGCAAAGATTAATAAAACGATAGACAAAAGACAAAAGGGGAATCGATATACTTACTGATAATATAAACCAAAACAAATCCGAGAAGCGAACCTCGATTCAGAGACCAAAACAAAACCCTAGAGATGCGAAATTGAGAGAGAGAATTTAAAAAGATTCGGTTTTTAAAAAAGATTCGGTTTTTAATTTCCTCTTTCTGATTTTCGTTTTTGAGTGGGGAGTTCATTATATAGGGTTAGCTCTTAGAGAATGCCATGAGATTTCGAAATAATTACGGCCCTACCCTTTTAAATGCTTTATATTCTTTCCGGCGTTACCAGAATTTCACATTAATTGTGTGTTTACTTAAGAGTAATGAGAATGGAGAAATGTGAATCATTTCCAATAAGGGTGTTTACTTCATGAAATAAAATAAAAATGAGAATGAGGTCCACAAATTTAGGAATGGGGAATGAGAATTCAATTCCCACCACCCCTATGGGAATGAGATTCTCATTCCCATTATTGATAGGTAATTACAATAATATCCCTAAGATAATTAATTAATATTAATTTATAAATAATAAATAAAATGTATTAATAATAATCTAATAAAAAAATAATATTTACTATTTTAATAAAATAATAATTTAATAAAAGAATATATTAATATTTAATAATTTAATACATTAATAATTAATTAATTAAGTAATAATTAATTAATACTTAAATAATATATAATAAAAAAACTATTAAACAATAATTAATAATAAAATAATATTTAATATTTTAATAAAAAATAATTTAACATTGAGTAATTTATACAGCAAAAATTAATAATAATTAATAAATAATAAATTAATATATAATTATAACTAAGGATATTTTTGTAACTTTTTAACAATTCATTCGATTACTGGACAAAGTAAACATATCAATGGTAACACTGCTTCATTCTGATTTCGATTCCTACAGTTAAGTAAACAACTTATTCTGATTCTGATTTACCATTATCATTCTATCTCATTCTGATTCTATCTCATTCTGATTCCATCTCATTCTGATTACGAGTACGTAAACGCACCATAATTAATTGCCGCTAATTATGGAATGATTTTGTATCTAATGACTAATTTACCCTTCCATGTGTTTGTAGAGAGAAATGATAAATATACATAATATTGCACATAAAAATACACATAATTGAAATATATAAAAATATTTTTTCAGGGAAGGTCATTTTGGTCAATGAGTAGGGTTATGAAAGGGTCAATTAGTTGCTGGGTCCAATAAGATACTGTGGGCCCCACCTGTTGAGTAAAACAATGAGAAAAGGATGAGGAGACGATCCACGGGGGCAATCTTATCATCTACTGCTAAAATTAAGTGTACCACCACGGTTCGATTCGGTTTTACGATTTTAGAAAGTTGAAATCGTAACTGAATCAGTTTAAAATCGGTTCGGTTTTTATTATAATTTTTTGGAACTGTAGAAACGAACCAAATTAGAAAATTCGGTTTAGTTTTTTATTTTTTAAAAGAAAAAAAATAAAAAATTGGTTTGGTTCCGGTTATGAACCGAACATTAAGGTTATGGTTCTGAATTATATGGAGCGGTAACTGAACCGTTCGAATTTCGATTCGGTTCCGGTTCGATTTCAGTTCCGAACCGGAACTGTGGCCGTGTCTAAATCTATCTACTTACTAAAATATGAGAATTTAAAAATATATTTTTATAAAAAATCTTAATTAAAAATTTATCAAATTTGTACCAAATTTAATACGGTGACAATTTGGGTTAGAATGCGTTTATTCGTTCGATTTGTCAATTCGATTCGATTCGTTTATTAATTAAACGAATCGAATACGAATTTAAGCTCATTAATTCGTTTATTCATTTAGAATTCGTTTTATTATTTTCTTTTACTAATTATTATTGTTTTTCAATTAAGATTCGATAAATTATGGCTAATTACCATAGAAAAATAATATTGTCGATATTTGATATATATGAACAATTAATATAAATAAATTATGTTATTGAATAATATCACGACAAAATGAATATTCGTATTTGATTCGTTTAATAAACGAATCAAATACGAATCATGATATTAGGATTCGTTTAATAAACGAATCGAATACGAATCCATAACATTTTTATTCGATTCGTTTCGTTTATGTTTCAATACAAATTCGATTCGTCAATTCGTTTTGTCACCCTTAAAATTTAGATATACAATTGAAACATTTATAAAATATTGGATATATATCTGATACAAAATAAATTGATATTTTATATATTTTATAATTATTGAGCAGACAGGTAAATAAAAATTCATGATTTATGTATTTTTTTTTTTTAAAATATCAAATTTAAATATACGATTTATAATTTTCCTAATTATTTTGTTGATTCTTCACTGATTATCATTTTCAGATTAAAAATACACAAACAAACAAATTGTGCTCTTTTGGCTTTATTGTAAGCACTCAGCATGAGTACAATCCAATTATCTTAAGATTCCCACTTGCTGTGATTTTATTATACACTTTCGCCATGCAAATGCGACATAATGGGATGGGATTTGTGAATCTTAATCTCATTTTGTTAGTATAATTAGGATAAAAAAAATAAGATTTTGAGAATATGATATTTATACACTCAAAGTTCTAAAAAAAAAATATACCATTAAAAAATTGTGTGTTTTTTTGAACATCCGTTAAATTTTGGGTGGATAAATGATAAATTTTTTTAATTTTTTTTGGTGGTAATTGACCATTTTTATAACTTTAGATGTATAAATGATATTTTCTCAAAATTATGTATTTTTTCGAATATCATATAATTTTTCGGTGCTCTTTTAATAAGTTACTAATCACACATATAAAATCTGTGTCAAATTTAAACCTATAAATTTGAAATTTGTAATAAAAACATGCTGTGAGATATGATGCCTGCTGGTTTTAGTTGAATATATGGAGTGTGGACTAGAAGAAGAAAATTAAAATTTCTTGAGATAAAGTAATACATTAAAATGAGTAACAAATTACAGATGTCTCTAATAATTTATTTTTGTACATTATATTAGCATCATATGCCAAGATTTTTTTTTTTTTTTAATCGTTGAAAATTTCACCGCCAAACCACCCATTCCGGACTTAAGCGGAGGATTCACATCCTTCTTGATCAGCTTTAAAACATTGCAGCATTTACTCTCCTCATCAACTCCTTCCTGCATACCACCAGGGGAAAAAAGTTAGTTTTTGCTATGAAAATCATCAAAAAGTGCTTTTCAGATAAGCACTTCCAAACCCAATTTGCTAAATTAACCTCATGAGTTGCCTATCAAGAGTTGAAGCAGATAAAAATCCTCTATTTTCCTCAGCCCTCCTCAGTAAATATGGTATAATTTTGTCCACAGGCCCATATGGCATGTACTTGCTAACTTGAAACCCTGCATTTCTTAAGCTGAAAGAAAGTGCTTCTGCCATCCCATAAAGCTGTGCAAATTCCAGCTTTTTGTTTCCCTTAATCCCTAAATCAGTAGCTTTTGCTGCTGCCAATTGCCCTATTCATAACCAAACATTACTTTTTAAAAAAATAAAATAAGTTTTAGGAAGTTTTAAGTCACTGTCCTCAAGAGGCGCAACACAGCGGTTTAAGTTTGGGACCTTGTCTTCAAGGTTCCAGGTTCAAATCTTGGGTAGCACCCTTGTAAGAGTCTGGGACAATATCGGTTTACCCACGCATTAATTGAATGACGTTAGGTTTCCGGTATTCCAAAAAAACAAAAGTTTTAAGTCACTTCCTTATACAATATTTTATACTATTTAATTATAAAAAAGAAGAGAATCTGAACGCCCTTATTGTTTCTATAAAAACTAACTTTCAGCGGATCACTGTTGATTAGGCTTCAAATGAGATGAGAACAAGGACCGTAAGCTGATAGAACCATGCCCGAAGGCTAATAATTACATGAATTCGTTATTCACTCACGCTACCGTGAAAAATCGAACTCAAGACTTACTATATAGAATATGAATACTTTAACAAAGTGAACTAACACTTATTGACGAACATTCAGGGATAAGTGCTTAAATTAAACTTTGTACCTGATTCAACATTATGTGTTGCAAGAACAACAGCACCAGAACCATCAGCAATCTTCTCAAGCATATAAGAAGCACAATCATTGTAACAATTATGAGTCTCTTCAATGCTATTATGAATAGGAGAATCACATCCCAAAGAAGCAGAAACTTTACTTTCAAAAGACATATAAGCTCCCCTAACAAGCTTAAACCCCATAGGGATTCCCATTTTATCAGTAGCTTTTGTTGCAAGAAACAATCTTTCCTTAGCATCCTTCAAGTAAGCCTGAATTGTATTGTACACAATTGGCTTACCTTCCTTGTTGTGCAAGATTGCTGCATTGTATGTCAAGTAATCAATAGCAGGCTGCAGAAATGTGTCCTCTGCATCAACTGTCAGTGGCACATTGGCTTCTAAGCATTCTTGGCACAATTTTTGAAGCCTTTGGTGGGTTGATTGGAGCTCATTTTCTTCCTGTAATGTCAATGGCTCAGGTTTTTGCAATGTGTGATATAAAGGGCTACAATCTGAGAAAATTGGGAAGTTGTTGAGCTTCCATGGGAGATTAAATGATGGGTCTCTTTGTTGCCATCTAAGCAAATCACTCACTCTCTTAAGCAAGCTTATGGGACAAATTGCTGATATTTTCACTGCCACAAAACTAGCCTGCCACCCAAAAAAAAATGTCATTTTCTTGATGCAAATTCACACATCAATGGTAGTAGTAGATGAAAATTGTGGAGCCATTAAGGGCGAGCAAGGACGTTTATCTATAGAGTAATGATATAAATACTTAAAATTTCTACAGTGAGAGGAGTGTAGAAACTTTAAGTATGTTTATCATTTTTGTTATCTATATCCAATCTGAAAATTCGTTAAATATATCATATGATTTAATGAAAAATTAGGTTTGTTAATAAAATAAAATGAATAATATCCGGTATTTTTTAAAAAAAAAATCAAATTTTACTCGCACTTAATTAAATTTTATACAACGGAATTAATGTTTTAAGCTACTACTGAAGTGGAAAATGACAATCAATTCACAACTTTCAATAACTGCATAGAGTTTGGACTTTTCTTTTTGTTTTTATTATATGAGTTGGAAAGGAGTTACAAAGACGTGTGAGATTCAATCTGTAAGAACTTGAACTTGATGTGCTAAGAACTTTCCACATGGAATCTTTGAAATTCTAATACAATTTTTTATTTTTTCCAATTTGAGAATCTTCAAATTGGATTGTGATTGCTTCTCTGTCTTTTTTCTACTTAGCAAGTTGAGTGTTATAGAAATGGGAAAATGTCTTCTTCCTCTATTTTTTTTCATAATTATCCATTAAATTTATTAATTTTATTACACATTAGGTTCTTGATGTTTTAACAGAAATGTATACGGCACTCTCCCTTTAGAAATTACAGAATCAAAGCTAGTCAATTGAGAAAAGAAGAAGATGAGATAATTGCAAAGGTAATCTTGGGATCGTCCACACAAACGGTCGATTAACGTCACAAATTTTGACTCAAAATTAGGGTTCCGTTTTAAATATATAATATGATTTTATATTTTTTATTCTTTATCAGTAGATATCACATTCTAAAAATTTGCTTAGGACACTTCAAAATTTATGATAAATCAAGATCATCTTTGATAAATTGTTTAATTTTTTTAAGAAACACGATTTAAAAATTTATATAAGACTCCCATTATAACCGGAATCCGTGGAAGGTGCTGATGATTAATAAGGCAATAAAAGAACCCAGAAAACAAAATTGATGAAAAGGTAAACAAAGGAGCGTCACTGGGCTCTTGGCCCAGTGGGATTTGGGAGAGCACAAGTTCGATTCCTTGTAATGACAGAAAGTCAAAATCTCTCAATTTTGAGAGTATAAAATTCTCTCCAACTCCTCATATTTGAGTGGGATTAGATATTTCGTCTCTAGTACACGTAAAATTCTGGATATATTATAGTGTTTGTATTCAATATTCCAATAGATTTCAGATTATATATATATACTAGTTTTTGCCCGTGCCTACGGCACGGTGTTACAAAATTAAATGATTTTATTTTTTATTAAATGATGCCCGTGCCTACGGCACGACACGGTATTACAGAATTAAATGATTTTATTTTTTAATTAAATGATGCCCGTGCCTACGGCACGGTGTTACAGTATTTGGCCCGTGCCTACGGCACGGTGTTACAAAATTAAATGATTTTATTTTAACTTTCTATTTTTTTATTTGAAAATTTGAAAATTTTGACCATTTCCATCAATCAATTCACTCTCTTTCCTCCAATTACCAATGAAATGATCTGAGCCGTTAATTAAGCCACATAAAGAGAGCCGTTGGATGCACTCTCTTTCCTCAAACACCATTGTGCTTTATAATATATATATATATATATATATATATATATATATATATGTAGATTTGTATTGTAATTTAAAAAAAAAAAAAAAAAAAAGCAATGGAATTGAAAACTAAAAAGCTTACAGAATCTGGAGGAAGAGACTTGACAGATTGAACAGTTTCAAGAAACCCTAGCAAATTCTGCTGACACTCAGAAACATCACCAGTATGTTCAACAGCAAAACTAAGCATGCCTCTTAAACCAGCCTCATTAACTTTTCTGACACAATCTTTAACCTCAGAAGCACTTTCACCAGCACAAAAATGTTCATAAAAGCTACATCTAATGGCACCCATTACAGCTTCACGTGCCAAATCAATATCCATGAGCCTGGAATCCATAACCCAGATGCCAAAATCAACCACAGGCTCAGCAGCAGCAAGGTGAAGGATTAAAGCTGTACGTAAAAGCTTAGTTGTTGGAAGGAGAGCAAAATGTTTTTCATGATTATTTATGTCAAGAACCCATGAGTTAGGCCGCCGGTTCACGGCACCTTTTTGGATGGTTGGTTCGGGTTTTTTGAACGGTGAAGCCGCGGAGGTGGAGGTGGAAGAAGAACCAGAGCTGAGAGTTCTTGTGAAGTGCCGGACGTTTTTGAGAAGCTTTGGTGCTTGTAAACGAATGGCCATGTATGAAATAAATTTTGAAGCTTTTTCTTTTCCTTTTAGTTTTTGCTTTTGTGTGCTACCATTGAATTGCCGGTAGTGGGCGTTATAAGTAAGGATGGCAACCAGATACCCGTATGAGGATGTCAAAATTCGTATCGTCTTATATAAATAATGAGTATACGTCTTTAATAAATCCGGTCGTTATAGGCTCTCGTACATGTCTCTGTTCACGCGAGGATTTTAACTTTATTTAAACATTGATGACATCAATATTTGTATCTGATCCGTCCAACCAATGAATATATAAATTATCCATTTTATCTGCCGCTAATGTATCAGGCCCAGAAGGGCCCATGAGGTTTTTTTGTCATTCCTAATTATAAAGAGATTTTTGAAAACTAAATATGGGGTAAAACGGTAAAATTATTTCAAGTTTTTGGGTATATTGGTCTCACTCAAGACTTAAGATTGTATATGGAATTAAAAGAACAATGATATGTGCACAATCAATTATTTTCTAAATACATATGATTGTATAAAATATTCAGTAAATATCATTGAATAATGATACATACAAATAAAAATATACAAATATTTGTATGTAAATATTAAAGAAGCAAAAAATATTTCAGAACAAAAAATATATCACAATTGGACAAAAATATTTTTTGAAGAATTCACGCATGATGACTTGTGATTTGCCGTGAGTTTGTTTCACTAATCGGGTCACCACTCAATCTTCCGTGCTATGTCTCACAACCAACGGAAACAAGTGTGAGTTTGACTCACACAAATTAAATCCCTAAACTCTTTAAAGATTATAAATCACACTCAATTTTATTCTTCTTGTTGTTAATTTTGTTTTCTCTCAACTCATTGAGAGGGTTTGAAGAAGGAGGAGGCTAGGGTTTCAAGTGAGAGTCTTCTCCAAAAGAAAATCCAATTTTCTTTTTATATTTAGGATTATTAATTTCCAAAATTAATTAAATCCTTTCCTTTTCCTCTCTTGAAAAATCGACAATGGCATAGGAATATCAGTTAATTTTTCATTTAATTTTGTAACAACTCATTTACTTTCCTTAAAGCAAACATATGTTACAAAACAAAAAATTAACAACCAAATAACTATTGTAACTTCCAAAATAATGTCAAAGGTTTCCAAAACCCTAATATTGGAAATTATAAACTTAGCCTTCATTTAAATTATAGCAAATATAATTTAATAATTAATAATAAACAATTATCATATAATCATTATTATATAAACCATATATTAACTTTTAACATATGGTCATAAGTGTGACAAATAATATTATTAATCATATTAGTAATATTAGTAATATATTATATATATATATATATATATATATATGTGAGTATATAATTGGACTACCAAATTATACTAAATCTGCTATAGTATATTGAGCTAGCACATGGACCAAATGGACCTACGATTCCGAGCTCCAATAATCTTGAAATATTAATTAAGCTCTTAATTAAATATTCTGAATTATTAACTCCGGGTTATTCCACTAAAAACCCGAAGCTGCATTCTCGTTGCCACAGATGATATATAAAGCCGAACCAAGTCGTTGTCCATCGATATAGTCATTACATACGAATTGACCCTTCACGAGTATCTCGTAATTAGATCCGGGTCATAATGTCTGTTATACCCCTCTAATTATTTTTACCTTAAGTACCATTGATTCTCTAATGAACGATTTATTCATAACTATTATGAATTTTAATCTTTATATTCGTAATAGAAAGACTTGAGCGCTCAAATCATTCAAGCACCGAATCAACCCTTATACTCTTCTACTTCTCGCAAGAATGAGTGAACTTCATGTCTATGTAAAACGTTCACAGCTACACAACAGACCATGCCCCAAAGTACGTAGCTATTGGTCGGGACTGCTACACCAACATCACCTTTGTAAATCAAATGACATAGCCTGCCATGCAGGAGTTCGTAGTACACTCATGATTAAGATCAATCCATATATGACCATCTAGTAGATCGAAAAGACTTTCTTTGTTTAACAGATATTATAAGAATGTCATTTCCATATGGGTCCAGTCCTATATGATCGCATCATACAATGTGCCTCCATTCTCATGTCTCTACATGGACGATCCCGGATCAAGGTCGCCATACAAATATAGAATGGACCGCAGCTATAGATAAACCACAAACAAAGTACCCGCTTTGTTTGCTCTATATGGACTATTTAAGATTACTAACTTCAGACTTAAATCCTCTTGTGTATGACACTCATACACTAAGTCTGAATGCACATAAGTAATCTAGGGTATTCAAGATGATATATAATATACGAAAATTAAACAAACACTTTGATAAATGAATAATGCATCATTTTATTTCAAAACACATAAAACTGTTTACATCACATGTAGCTCTAGGACATACATCCCAACACGTTTATGCACTTTTTATGTGTACAACAATACTATATGTACTCCTTGAACACATCTTGAGCATCAAATTTTAATTTTTTAGTGTTCCAGATGACAAATTCAAAAATAAGTTTTGAATCTTTATAATTATTTTATTATTTTGAATATTAAAAGATAAAAATTCGTTGTTGGGTATAGACCCGGCCACGATTCCGGTTCGGAACCAAAACCGAACCGAAAGGAACCGTCCGGTTCCGGTTCCTTCCGATTCCAATTCCATATGGTTCGATTAGGATTCTCACCCCCAATATTAATATAATAAAATTAAGTTCAAATAAATATTTTTTTTTAAGTTCAAGCTAGTTATTTTATTTTTAATTTAATATAATAAAATTCAAATAAATATTTTTTTTATTATATTTATTTGATAATAATATCCAATTACAAATTTTGAAAAAAAATTATTTTTTAAAAGAAATTGAACTGGAACCGTCCGGTTCGGTTCCGATTCCTAATTCCACATTCTTGTGGAATGGGGAATCGTTCGATTCAGAACGGAACCGAATTATTGATCGGATTTAGTTGAGTGAGTGTTCAAAAGTGCAACTATCATTATTCTTTTTCTAAAGTAAAATTGATTTTGATGAGTTAGTTGATGAAAATCAGTCACTGGAAAGTTTGGTGGGTGCTGGTATGGATCTGAGCATGCTGATATGATATTGTTCATTTGGGTTTTTTGGGAAATTTAATTAAAGGTAGGTTTCATATTTGTCATTTTAAATCTTAATATATTTACATTTTGAAATTAGGAATTACAATAATTCGGATATTTAATCAAATTACTATTTCCGAACCCAAAATAATATCCAATCTCCAAACTATATTCCAAATTGGAATCCAACTAATGAATGGCAGGCCATTTTTTTTTTAATTATTTACAAGTAATATGATAGATAATAGTCTTTGTACTCATATTTTTGGATTGTAATTTATATATAGCTCTACTAATTTCATAAGTTTTATCTTATAGTTTATGGTTTATTTATTCGGTCTTTATTGATGTTCCTCTCGATTTTATTGATTTTATATTATAGTCTATTCAAGTTTATATATTTTGCATTGTAGCTTTTCTTTTGAATTTTTTTTTTTTTTTTTTTTGAATTGTTGGAAACCCGCCAACAAACCTCCTCTTTTGGGCTTAAACTGAGTAGGTAAAATCACCGATTATCTCAGACTCTTACAAGAAACACACTTCTTGAATTCAAACCCAAAACTTCAAGATCAAACCTTGAACCTCACACCATCAAATCACGTCATTTAAGAACTTTGCAACGGCGGTTGAACTAAAATCTTGATATTACCAGTTTACCACTAAGTCTATGAATAGTCTAAATCTATATAAATTACAATATTTATAGCTAAAAGGATATTTTGTGTGACATTCTCTTTAAAATATACAACTGCTTGAAGCTCGAATGTCAATATAAAATATCCCATAAAAATGTTCATATATTTATAGTATTGATGAAGGTCTAATGAATATAATCATAAAATTTGTGCCAAATAGAGACGAAAACTATCTTATATTTGTAAATAAAAATATAGCATAGCCATGAATCTACTGAGAGAATAGCTTAAAAAAAAAAAAAACTCGGCAGATAAACTTTTGACATAATTGAATGTGAAACTTAAAGTTGAAAATGAAAAGGGGATTAATAATAATAATTTACCATTTGCAAATGTTTTTTTTTTTTTTTTTATTTTTTATTAAAGCTCGAAATAAAATCTTAACAAACTTTAAATTGAATAATTAAATATTGTTGACAATTTCCACCAGCATCCCTAGTCCAAAGGCCAAAATCCTCTAACTGCAACAAATTTAGTGCCAAGTGTCAAGTAAAGGAATGCTCCTAAAATGCTATAAATTTCACTCACAGTCATGGGACATAACTCATCAAATTCATTATAGCACTTGATTATTATTATTCATTTTCTAGCGTGTGTTTGTTTCCCAAGAAAGAAAAAGAAAATCTGAAAGATGAATTCATCTGAGAACACAAGCTACCAAGCTGGTCAGGCTAAGGGCCAAGCTCAGGTGAGTTTAGCTTAAGAATATTTAAAATAATGATATGAAACTAAATTTTCCGCAAAAATCTTTCAATTTCTTATTTTACTATGTTTCCGGAGTTTGCGTCTTGATATAATCTTAAAGTTATTCCATTTTGATATGAAGATTACGGGTTCAAGTATCGGAAACAATGGAAAATCTTATAGTTTTTTTTTTTTTTTTTTTTTTTTTTTGCTTTCAGGAAAAAGGCAACCAGATGATGGACAAGGCCAGCAATGCTGCACAATCTGCAAAGGAATCAGTCCAAGATGTAAATAAATATGTTATAGCAAATTAATAAGATAAAATAATATGATTAATTTGATTTGTTAATTTAATTATTACTAATGAAAATGTGATTAATAAATTGATATGCAGGCTGGGAGCCAAATGAAGGCCAAGGCTCAAGGAGCTGCTGATTCTGCAAAGGATGCTGTTGGAATGAACAAGTGAAGCAGATCATGGAACCCATTTAATTAATTAATAAATCCACTCTTCTCCAAAAAATAATTTTTTTAGCTTAATTAATTACTTTTTATTATTATTATTATTATTATTATTATTTTGTTTTTCTTTTTTGGGGGCTGATGAAGAGCTTGGTTATTTTTTGTAGTTGTGTTTAATTATTTATTTGCAATCAACAATTTGTTCTTTTGAATCTGTTAATTACATGCATCAATCCTATTCATAATTAAATTTATTCTCAAATATTTTATTATTAGTATAATAAAAAGAGTATTTAAATTTTGTTCAAATGGCCGACCCTAATTTAGATAAAATTAAAAAATGGAAAGACAAGGATTATCCGTATCAAATAATCATTAATTGATTGGAAAATGCAAAATGAAACAGAAGTTTTAGAATTATTTCAATAAAGGACAGATTCTCCACACATGAGTTCGAGAAAATAAATTATGGAGAATATAAGTGAATGAAAGAATAATTATATTTCACCATTTACCTCTATAAAACAGTGATTAAAAACTCGGATCGGACTGGTCTATCACACCTATTCTTGACCTGGTCCAAGATCTGATCTGGGTGACTCCCATAAAATCGGTAGGTGGCAAAAAATCTATCAAATTGATTATTTCAATTTAATCGTTGAACCGGTGATCCGGTTCGGGTTCGTGGGTATTTGGTTCTTTTTTAAATTTTTTTATTATCAATTTTGATTTTTTAAATTTTTTTTTGTAATAAAAATAAAAATATAGTTAAAACATTAATCCCAGATCGACCCTCGATTGAAACCTGATCAGACTTCTAACTATGACCCTCTCGCCAGATCGGGTCAATGGATCGGTCCGAATTTTAAAATATTGTTATAAAATATTAAACAAATAAGAAAATAACTATTACATTGTCCATTTTCAGTAGAAATTGCGACCCAAACACGACGTCGTTTATCAATCGTAGATGCAGAAGACAATTTTGAATTTTCATTTTACCATTTTCACTTTTGATTTTTTGGAAAATATATAGCTAATTTCAGATTTTTTTTATTTATATATATATATATTTGGGCAAAGTGGAGTTCGCACTCTTCGGCTCTCTTTCGCCGGCTAAAAGTCTCTTTGTTATCTCCATTCAATTCAAGTAAGAAGCAACGACGCCGTTTCGTTTCGTTTCGTTTTTTCAATTTTTAATTTTTCAATTCGTATTGCATCTACTCTTAAACTTTCAATCAGAGTTATTAAATGTTCATTTATAATTTGTTAATTCCACCATATCATTTTGATCTAAAATTGTTTTATTTATTTTTTAATTTTATTTGAATTCTGGTGGTTTAATTAGGCATTTAAGTTGCTGATTAGTTATATTTTATCCTGTTTATTATGATTATGATGTTACTTAAGCAAGTAATTTTGCCGTGGGGACGATTTTTTATATGTTGCTTGCTTTAAGGTGATTGTAAATTGCAGGAGTTTTTCGGGTTATTTTAGTATCGTAGTTGTGTTTTCTTGATTTTAATAACCTTGCTGAATTTCATTACAACATGCTAGAAAATGGCAATTGTGTTAATTGCAATTGTAAAATATTGTTTATTCTTGCCCGCGGCCAGTCTGTGATAATCGCAAATTGTCGATTGATATGCTTTCAAGAGGATCTTTTCTCTGCCTGTAGTTGAGTATTGTTTGTCACTATATGGTGCTGTTAGCTGCCCTGCTATTTAGTTTATTTGGTAATTATATTCATGCAAATAGTTTTGGAGTTGATGCTTTTTGCAAGACAGGTTGCTTATTGGTTGTATTTCATAGATCAGGCCATAACTGAGTAATTAACATGGGAAGCAAGGGTCGAATCCCACCTCCTCATTTAAGGGGTCCTCCTCCAGGACCTGGCATAATGCATCCTGATCCATTTGGACTCGTAATGCGCCCTCCAATGCCAGGTGCCTTTCCTCCTTTCGATATGTTGCATCCCCCTGAAGTTATGGAACAGAAGATTGCGGCACAACATGTGGAGATGCAGAAGCTTGCAACAGAGAATCAGAGGCTTGCGGCTACCCATGGAACTTTGAGACAAGAACTTGCTGCTGCGCAGCATGAGTTGCAGATATTGCATGGTCGGATAGGAGTTATGAAATCTGAGAAAGAGATACAAATGAGGAACCTTGCAGACAAGATTGCCAAGATGGAAGCTGAACTACAAACTGCTGAGCCTGTAAAGTTAGAGTTGCAGAAAGCCAAGACAGAAGCTCAGAACTTGGCTGTAGCAAGGGAGGAACTTATTGCCAAAGTACATCAACTGACCCAGGATCTTCAGATGGCCCACTCAGATGTCCAGCAGATACCAGCTCTGATGTCAGAATTCGAGAGGCTCAGACAAGAATATCATCATTACAGGTGTAATTTAAACTTCTTTTTACATTGTCTTAAAATCAACTTTAACAGAATTGACTTGACATATGTGGCTTAGTCAAGATGAACGGTAACACTTGTTGCTTGAGCATTTGGAGTGGACAAATGTATATTCTTTATCTGTTTCTTGTAGCATTTTAGACCATGTCTTCTGTTGGAATTCATAAAACTTGAATGGATTATATTCTTATTTTCAATTCTACTATAATATTTCTCTGCTGACAAGTTTGCTTCAAGCATTACTTTTCGAACTTCCCTCGATATGTAAAAGTTCTAGTGCTGAATATTTGTTCTTGGTGTTGCTTTCCAACATTCCTAATGAATTATTTTCCTCCCAATTTTTAGTTTTAAAATGCCATAACCTTCAATTGGTGCAGGGGTACTTATGAATATGAGAAGAAATTTTACAATGACCATCTCAAATCACTTCAGGTGATGGAGCAGAACTATATCACCATGACAATGGAGGTGGAAAAGCTACAGGCTGAGTTGATGAATGCCCCTAATGTAGACAGTAGAACTGGTATTCTTATCATTTCTTGAGTTCTCTTTTGGAGCTTTTTTTGTTTTCTTGGTTTTTTTGCATGTTACTAATCCAATCATATTTGCAAACAAAATCAGGTGGATCTTATGGTGGTGTGACCGGAAACAGTGAGAAAGAGACATCTTTACGTCCCATGGGACAAAATGCTTATGAAGATGGTTATGGTGTTCCCCAGGTGTGTTATCTTCCTCAATTTTGTTTCACTTGCCCTGGTCCATTATCCTCCTCCATGGTTATTAATTTTGGATAAAATCCACAATTGCAAAGTTGTGCACATTCGAATGATGACCACGTTCTTTGCTAGTATCTATATATTTTGGTTGGTTTTCATTACAGTATCTATTTTCTATAAGAATAGCATTTCCTGGATCAGATGGTTATCCATTACAGTCTTCTGAGTAAAACAATTATGTGGATTTGATTGTCACTAGAATAAAGTGGATTTGATTGTCACTAGAACAAAGTGGATGGTGAAATAAATTTTTTGGGGGAAAGAAAATGACGGTTATAAGTTTGGTGAGGGGACATATTGGATCTCCTTATCAGTTATCACTAAAGCTTAACCTTGATTTTCAACTTTTTTTCTGAGGACGGCCCTGTTGAAGCAGGATTCTAGTAACAATGTTTCAGTAATAGACTAGAAGAAGAAAATTATATTTTCTTTTTTTATATTCCTATGAAGACTGATGCCATTCTTTCAATGTGTTATAGGGACATGGTCGTCCCCCTTCCGCTACAACTACTGGTGGTGCTGGCCCTAATACAAGTACTGGTGCCTATGTGGGAGGTCAATCTGGAACTTCTGTGAGGGCCGGTTATGACGCATCAACTGCTCCTGGTTATGAGGCTTCCAAAGGACCTAGTTATGATGCAGCCAATGCACCCAGATATGATCCAACCAAAGGACCCAGCTATGATCCCACAAAAGGACCTAGTTATGATGCACAGCAAGGTCCTAATTATGATGCACCAAGTGGGCCTAACTATGGTTTATACAGGGGACCTAGTTATGATCTGCAGAGGGGGCCTGGTTCTGTCATGCAAAGAGTTCCGAGTTATGAGACACAGCAAGTTCCTGGCTATGATGCACAAAGAGGACCCAGTTACATTCCACAAAGAGGGCAAGGGTATGATGATATGCAAAGAGGACTTAGTTATGATCCATCAAGAGGAACTGTTTATGATGGGGCACCCAGAGGTGCTGGTACGTCTCATAGTCATGGACAAGTACCACCACCTCTGAACAATTTGCCTTATGTATCTGCAACACCACCTGCTCGATCTGGAAGTGGGTATGAGGCACCACCTCATGGTGGAAAACCTGCTCAAAGATGAGGTTTTTAGACATCTCGGCGGTACTAAATGTGAGTATGGATTCAGAATCCATTTCCCATTTTGCTGTTTTTTTTTTTTTTTTTTTTTTTTTTTTTTAATATCCAGCCCTTGCCAAGAATAATACCATCACCTTCGAAAAGCATTCAAATGAAGCAGGCTGATGCCCCTGCCTTATTGAACAGTATACTGATACCTCATGTTTCACTTACGGATCCTTTTTGGGAATGATTTGGTGCTTCCGTTTTGCTTGTATGATTGGAGAAACTTATTGGCTGCAATAACTATCGCGAGCATGCCCGAGATCTGGATAAAAATGGTGAGATTCTCATGAAAGAGAGAGCAAAAGAGGAATTCAAGAAATAGATTCAAGAGAAGTCTGCAAAAATTGAGAAACTCCAGGTTTTTATGGTTCTTGAATTACGTCTTCAAATTTATTCTTGCTTTACATACATAATATAACTGTCTCTCTTTTATGAAATAAACGTTGTACTTAAAATTGCAAGCAGCTTATTTTGCTACATTAAGATTACAGACCAGACACCTTCTGTAAAACGTGATATTCGTGAGAAATCTACATGTAAGGAAAAGTGGTTTGTTTATATGATTTTTCATGAATGTATTATGTTAATTAAGTTTCTTCTTTTCAAAGATTTGTATTCATAAATTTTTCTTGAACATGTTTTTTTTTCCTTCTTATGACCTATTTTAATTTGTTATTTCCCCTCAGAATTTGTTTAATGTGGAACAATGTTGAGATATTGAAGGAAATTAAGTAAAACATAATTATTGAAGGGAAGTGAAGTGAAAGATTTGATTTTATAACTTTTTTTTTTGAAAAAAAATTTGAATAAATTTTTGTATCCTCTCTTTCTGAAACAATAAAATATATAGTTTTTTTTTTTTTTTTTTTTATTTTATTTTATTTTATTTTAAATCGATTATGTTTATTTCATGGTTTGTACTTGAATCTTTGTAATTTTATGTTTTTATTCACTAAACGAAATAAAATATTATTATTCAAAATGTTCCTGTGTGTCATTTTGTAAATAACCTCGTTTCTAAACGTAATATAATTTGATATTGAACTGAGTTTGTACTAAGTATTGTATCAAATTTATATAAAATTGACTCACTTATCTCTTGACGATTGATCTAATATTCAGCACAAACTCATCTTAGCATTGGATCTTAATTCCTCTTAAACAATAAACTGGTAATATAAATAGTAAAAATGATAGATCCACAAAAGTTATCACAAAAAATACCATAAAAATACTGAAAAGACAAGTAAAATTATTTATCTTTCAGTGATTTTGTACTAATTTTGGTGCTATTTTTTGTGGATATATCACTGCTCTATGAATAGTGTGATAATATAAAAAAATAATTAAAGGCAATGATATATTTACTCACATTTTTCCCGAATTTTATCCCAACTTTTTCATTGTAGTTACAGTGAGCTACAGTAATTCACTGTAGCTACAGTGAGATAGTTGGGATAAAATTAAGTAAAAGTATAAGTAAGTTTATCATTTTTGAATAATTAATGAAGTTGATAAGCTTCCAACATTAAAAGCAACAAGGCTACTCTTCTTTTCCAGCAAAAAAAAATTATATTTGTGGATTGTGTAAAGAAAGGAGCAAAATGTGAATGGCATTGCAATTTTCAATAATTAATAACTTGGCTCCTAAGGCAAACCAGTGCCACTTACCACTAAAAAACTGTCATCAAAGCTCCCATTTACTTGCATCTCACGATTGCTTTACACTAACAACCAGATGTGACTCAACAATTTTCATTGATCTCATGATCCTTTTGATTGCTAGAGATAGATACATAAATTAGGAAAAAAAATCTACAATGATTGAAAAGTTATAAAATCTGAGATGCTTAATTTTTTATTTTTTGGAATCGTTGGAAATCTCGCCACCACATCACTCCTTACGGGTTGGAGCAGGTAAAATCCCCGATCGTCCCAGGAGTACACTCCCTTGATTCGAACTCAGAATCTCAATGTGAGATCCTAAACCTTACACCACTAAGCCACGTCCCCTAGGGACTCCAAGTTGCTTAATCACTCGTTTAAGAACTCAAAATTAGTTAGTAAACACAAAAGCTTATGCAGTTTTGGTTTGCTAATCCTAATCGAACCCATCATTTTGAAAAACATTACTTTTATATTATGATGCTTCACTTAGAATAAGTACGTGTCAAGATCCTATCCAAGTTAAATAAACAAACTTATATAAATTGACTCCAAATGCGTAAGTTTCTTACTTGACAGTTGGCATTCCGGATACTGATTTCATGAAATGGAGGTGGAAACCAGATGAATATGAGCTCCCTCTGTTCAATCCTGTTCAGTTCTTGGAGCTTGTTAGGGGAAAGTCAATGGCATTTGTTGGAGACTCTGTGGTGGGAAGGAATCAAATGCAATCCATGTCCTTTCATCACTCAATTTGACATATTTTCTTCTGAGTCATTTGCTTAGCGTGCTGTCATAATTAGTGGTGTGATCCAGCCGAATAGTGGTTGTTTGAGCTCGGCTTGAGCACTTATATGAGTTCGAGTATGGCTCGAGATCGAATCGAACCTTAAATGTGTTGTTCGAGGTTTTGCTCGGCCATTTTTTTTTAAATGGCCGTTGGCCTTTTTTTTATTTAGACGGCTACTAGCCGTTGGGAGGGTTCCTGTTGGAACCGAACGGTTCGGTTGGGGTACCGGTTCATTACGGTTCCAATCGGTTCGGTTCCGGTTCCGAATCGGAACCGTGGCCGGGTCTACTTAAATGTGTTGTTCGAGCTCAATTCGTTAAGAAAATATTGGGATCGAGCTCGATTCGAACTTAATTACTAAACGAGTAGAGGTCGAATCGAGCTCCAATTTAATACAAATTTAATTTTTGGACTTTTTTTTTTTATTTATCTCTTCAAATTTTAAATGAATCCCCTACGAAATCCAAATGTTTGTGACACACTGAAACACCTACATATTATAATATCGAGTCGAGTTGTATCTACATGTTCTAAGTCAAGTTTATTTCGAATAATGTTCACGTCTCGTTTAATAATCACGCCACTAGTTTTGAGTTCAAGTAGTTCATTTATTAAACGAATCGATCTCAAACCAAGCAAAATCCGAGTCGAACATGTTCACGAACGGCTCGATTCATTTACAGCCCTAATCATAATCAACGCGAGACATGTAATATGTTACAGGTTGCCTATCCCGAGGATATTTCTCACAAGTACACATTACAGTAGCAACATTCTGGTCTCCTTTCTTGGTTAAAGCAAGCTGATGCAGACGTACCCTAATGGCCATTCAGAGGCTTAAGAACTACAGGGGTATCACATTTTCTAAGGACATTTTCACCCTCACATTTTGAGAATGGTGATTGGGACAAGGGAGGAAATTGTGTAAGAACAAGGCCATCTGCAAGCCAGGAATGAGTGAGTTTTTGTTTTATATGTTGAAGATTGAAAGACACAGATCATTTGGCACAGCATCTAAAAAGTGACAAATATTTTAGATAACAGCGTGCTGGAAAAATCCATCCTCAGACCTAGATCTCGTCACTGTTCGGTTCGATTTCAGAACCAATTCGAAATGTTCGGTTTTACGGTTTTGGTTTTTTGGAACCTTATAACTTAATCGAACCGGAAAATTTGGTTCGGTTCCTTATTTTATAGGGAAAAAAATTAAAAAAATTAGTTTGATTCCGAACCGAATCAAATCAGAACCGAACCAAACCTTAAGGTTACGATTCTAAATTATATGGAACCGTAACCGAACCGTTCGGATTTCGGTTCGGTTCCGATTTTGGAACCGAAACCGGATAAAATCTTAACCTTACAATTTCATTCGGTTCGATTCCGGTTTCGGTTTCGATTCCAAACCGGAACCGTTGCCGAATCTACTCAGACCTGTTGAACTGGCCGATTTAACTTAGTCCTATGATGTTTCAAAACACACTAAACACATCCAATTTGTTTCATTTCTGTTTCATGAAGGGGAAAAAAACTTCAAAATAAATTACTGATTTTGAAAAACAAGCATGATCATAAACAATTATTGGCTAAATAATAATAATAATAATAATAATAAACACTTTCCTTTATACAAGAAGAAACCCCATCAAATTTCCATTATTAGCTCAACAAACCCGCACAATAAGATTTCCAATGAAAGAATATACTCTTTCTTTCTTTTTTAATCGTGGAAATCTCATCGTCAAACCATCCATTCCGGACTTAAACGGAGTGAATAAAATCCCCGGTTATATCAGGCTCTTATAAGAAACGTACTCCATGTATTCGAATTCAGGATATCAAAATGAGATCCTAAATATTACACATTCAAGCCACACCCGGACGAAAGAATTAACTAAAATGGCATTCAATGAGAAAGGGCATAAAAAAAACCCACACACAAATTGGCTTGCTTGATGAACTGATGATCACAAATAATTAGCTACAATTTTTTATTTATTTATTACACAACACAATGTTCAAACAACTTGGCAGTTGAATTTGAGGCTACCCCAGATCTAGGGGTGATCACGGTTTCGGGTCAAACCGCAACCCGACCCGAACCGCACCAACCCAAACCGCACCGCGTGGTTTGAAAAAAAATTAAAAATGATTTCGGGTCAATCGGAACCGAACCGTAAATTTCGGGTCGGTGTGCGGTTTTGACCCAACCGCGACCCAAACCGTAAATTTTGACTCAAACCGTGACCCGAACCGCCTAAACCGCCAACCCGCATTCAAATTAGATATTATTTTATATATTTCTTCTTCTTTAACCATGAAATTTAAGATATTTAATGATCATATGACAATATGCAATGTATAAATGAAAATTAGGTATTTTTTCTCTTCAATTATTATGTGAAAACACACAAAATTTCCTTAAAAAAATTTATAATCCAAACCGCCGACCCGAACCGCCCAAACCGCTAAACCGCCAACCCGAACCGCCGCGGTTTTCCTTATCAAATTTGCGGTTTCGGTTTCTAATTTCCCAAACCGCCAACCCGCGCGGTTTGAAGTGAAAAATGAAAAAACCGACCCGAACCGCACCGCGAACACCCCTACCCCTACCCAGATCCATAATTATAAATTTTATTTAATATTAAACATAATATTATTTTTGCACATTCAACTCTGACTTTAATTGGAATATGAACCCTAACGTGGCCTTAATTTTTAATTTTCCCATAATTTAATTTCACAAAAAGTTTGACTTGTTATAAGGTTACTCACTGGCAACCATGAATAATTAAATTGCATTTGCATTTTATTTTAGGCATTGCGCACGATACACCATTATTACCTAACTCTACTCTACTCCCACATTTCTTTTTATTTATTTATTTCCCTATTTGTTTTTATAAATTATATTTTTGTTACTAAGCAGTTTAATCAACGATTAATTAAAGCGATTTGATTCGATCAAAAATTACCGATTTAGTTTTCTGTCAATTTATCCGATTAATCATTGATTTTCGATTTTTTGAAAATCACACGATTTGCATAAATACTTATTTTCTTCTTCATTTCCTCATTTTTCTTCTTTTCTTTAGAGACTTTACTCATCTCTCTTAATTTTATAATTGTTTAATATTTTTCCATGATAAATAAATATTTTTAGTTATATATTTTTTTAGAATATTGATAAATGAGTTTTAATTTTTGTTTATTATGAGTAATGTAAATTGTCAACTTTACTATTACAAATTAATTTTCGATTAATCGTAAATCGCTGCTACCATTTCCAATTAAACTTCCCGGACTTGGACTTTACATGGTAATAATGAAACACATAATAGGCTCATTTTTGAGATAAATTTGTGTGAGACGGACATATGGATTACATGTTACGCCCGCCTATTAATATTTTGACATATATATTAAATTTGAAATTAACCGATAATAACGAAAATATAAAATTATTGATTAATACATGTCATGTATTCATTAGCTTATTACATTAAGTCTGCCTTATATAAATATCTCTTATCATTATTTGTGGATATTAATGAACATAAATAAATATACAAACATACCATACAAACTGTGGGTACTTATAATTAGTTCAATCGATAAAACAAATATAGAAAGAATGTGTTTGGTAGAGAGTATTATCACATAGTATAAACTAACTTATAAACTATAAAATAAACGATACAATATAAACTAATGTCAAAAAATAAGAGCGTTAATGCTGGCGTTAACTTACTTGTTTGGTGGAGCGTTAAAACGCTAACGTTAACGCTCCATCAAACGGACCCTAAGTGTAAATATATAATTATTATATAATTTGAGGCGAGTAAAATTTAGAAATTTACATCAAATAACGGCAAAAACTATCCAAGAAACTACCAACTATAATTCAAAAAATTTTATTCAATAATGATGAAATTTCTCTCACATTAAAGTTTAAATTCATGTAATTATAGATAGCACCCCGATCTACTGAGTATAGTTTAAAAAATCACACTAAATAACGATAAGAGATACCATACACTTGTATCATTATTTACATATCAGAAAGAAAATAAGTCTTTGGACAAATTTTTTTTTTTATATAAATATATTTTTAACCCATCACCTTTTCAAGATTTGAATTCGAGTAATAAATTTGGATAAATTTTCCAACTATTTCACTCATGAGAGAGTATTTTATCGCCGGGTCAAAGTCACAATGATATAATTATTCCTTTTAGTATGTTAAATAATGTTATTTTTGTTATTTTTATTACTATTAATAATGTTAAGAGAAGTTATCATTTTTCTACCTGCGAAATAGTATAAGTTCATTTTTCTCATAAAATTTTGAAATTTTCCACTTTTATCAAATAAAAAACATATTTTTTTTTCTAATTTAAACGAATAATTTGTATATTCTTTTCCCACATTTTCAAGTTAAAAAGTAAACAAAATTGAAATCACAAGTACAAAAGAAAATTATTTCAAGACAAAGTAGAGCAGCCCCCAGTAAAATCAATTTAAAAAAAAGGGAGAGAGAAATTTTTTTCTCACTTAAAATTTGGACCGTTGGAATCGAAATCAGATGAAATCACAATCTTATAATTTCATTTGGTTCGGTTTCGATTATGAATTAGAATCGTGGTCGGGTCTATCTAGCTCTGTGCCTGATAAAGTAAACTCATGCTATTATGAATCAGAATCGTGGTCGGGTCTATCTCGATTATGAAAAAATTTTAACTCTTCAAATTTGGACCGTTGGATCGAAATCAAATAGTCCCAATTTATATATATATTTTTTTTAGTGAGCCAATTTGAATCGGTTCGGTTATGTTTCTAAATTTTTAGAATCGTAGAACCGGACCGAACTAGAAAAATCAGTTCGGTTTCGATTTGGTCATTTATTTTTTGGGGAAAAAAGAAAAAAAGATGGTTTGGTTCCGATTGCGAACCGAACCGAAACCAGACCGAACTAATTATATGAAACCGTAACCGAATCGAAATTCATCTGATTCAAATTCAGATGAAACCGTAATTTTACAGTTCCATCTGATTTGATACCGTGCCCGCGTCTCTGTAGGCTTGTGTCCGACAAAGTAAACTCATATGCTATTAAGGAGAAAATCTTCTATGCAACAGTGGTACCACGTCATCCATGCAACAAGCCAATCATCAATTGCCACGTGTGGTAAAAAAATTAAAAAACAACTAAAAAATAGGTGAAGTAACTCTACATGTCATTTTTTAATTTGTTTGCGGTACCACGTCACCCATATCACTGTTGCACCAAAGAATCTCTCACTATTTAGGTGGAAAATGATAAATTTTCTAATGGTAAAAGATAATGGAAGTTTTCAAATTTAAAAAGGGGAAAAAAAAAACATAAGAATATAAGATTCTGATTTATCTCTTTTAAGAATATAAAAATGAAGAAAAAATAAAATAAAAATCCAAGCAAGTGGGTGATAAAATTTTGCCTTTGTAATTCTCCGAACATTCTGTGAAGGAATGAATGAAATACTGAAATAGTTTGCTGGCACTACATGTGATGTCAAGAGACTCAACCAAGTTGCCCCCACGTTTCTTTGGCTAACACCTTACACCCTGTCTTTAGTCTTTACCATTTTCCACGGAAGCACCTTCGCTTTCTTCAAAATCAGCAAATTAAAGAATTTTCCAACCTCCAATTTTCATCAAACACTGGTAAGCATTTCTTGTGTTTTCAGCTTCTGGGTTTGTTTTTTTGGCCCTTTTAGTGATCTGGGTAATGCTGCATTTTGCTCTTTAAGAAAAAAATGTATAGGTTTGGACTCAAAGTGGACTCCTTTTGATCTGTTTGTTGTTCTGAATTTTGTGTTCTTTGATCTGTGTTTTGGTCCCTGGAGGATTCTCTGAACTGGGTTGTGTTTATTATTATTATTATTTGTAGTTATATAGGTTTCTTTTAAGCTTTCAAGTTTTTGTGGATTCTTTTTTGAGGGAAAGATTTGAGCTTTTGGTAGTTTTTACTATGAGAAATGTGTTTTAGGGACTGAACTTTGCTGTAGATTTGTGAATACTTGTTTAATTTTGAGAAAAGATTTGATCTTTTGATAAGGATTTTGGACATTAGCTACACATTACATATTCTTTGATTCATTTGTTCAGAGAGAAAAATGACTTCACTTTTCCCACCTTCTCTGATTCCACCACCTTCCAATGATATATCACCACCAGCACCACCATTAGATTCATCAGCAGCCACTTCACCACCTCCTACAACATCACAATCCAACCAGACCACTAACTCCCCGCCGCCTTCAACTCCTTCCACTCCTTCAGACCCTTCAGTTCCACCCCCTCAATCCTCCCCCCCAGCTATCCCGGCTGCCCCTCCCCCTTCGCCACCATTATCACCACCACCAACTTCCCCACCCCCATCACCACCAACGTCCTCTCCACCACCACTACCTACAGTGTCCCCGCCATCACCTCCAGCTGTCACTTCCCCTCCCCCTCAACCCTCAACCCCACCACCGCCATTGGATGCTCCTCCTCCTCCTCCTGAAGTCATCCCCTCACCTCCATCTCCAGCCCAACCCCCACCTCAAGCCGTTGCACCTTCTCCACCTCCTCCATCCAGTGTCCCAACACCACCTTCTTCCAGTTCTCCACCTCCACCTGCATCAAATCCACCTAAAACTGCTCCTTCGCCTCCTGTGCATACACCACCACCTCTTCCTTCTCAATCTGCTCCTCCACCAGTTACTAATTCTCCCCCAGCATCTACATTGTCACCACCACCTCCTTCAGTACCCTCAACCTCTTCACCACCGCCAGCAGTTTTGCCTCCTGCTCCTCCGAGTAATTCGTCTACAGCTGGAAGTCCTAGTACTTCTCCTTTACCATCTATTCCAACTGAGAAGCCAACAGCAAAATCAACTAATGGTACTACTGTATCAGCAAATACTTCATCAAGAAGTGCAGGGGGTTTAGGCACTGGAGTTGGGGTGGGAATAGGTGTTGCAGTTGGGTTTATGGTTCTAAGTCTTCTTGTGATGGCTGTGTGGTTTTCTCATAAGCGAAGGAAAAGGAGAGATGGAGAACATATCGGCTACATTATGCCATCTCCCCATGCCTCCTCACAGAAGTCAGGTGATCTATTGAACTTTGCTCAGATCATTTTTTAAGTTGTGGCCTTATGGTTGTTGTTTCTTTACGTTTTCAATCTTGAATCGTTGTTATTTGGATATTACCTGATTAAGGAGGACCCGTAATTAAATGGCACTCAATTTAGATAAACAGTACTGAAGTGTAATATCATTGGTTGAAAGAAGGGCAAAGATTGTTACTTTTGTAGAATCAAACTAGGAAAAAAAACAAAAAAAAAAATGGTCTAAATAGCATGTGCATGCATGTGTGAGTGTGTGCGCGTACACGAACCATTTTCTGTGAAATGTTGGCAAAAGTTTTCATTTTGACATGGTATATGCTTATTGAATGGATTGTCAATGTACGCTGTCGAGTTTCTTGCGAAGCAACATGTTGATTGGCAAGTCATACTTATTTCGACATAATCTTTGCTTTGGCACATAATTTTTTACTTTTTATCTCTTTGTTTTCTGCCTGAAATATGAACCATGCTAATTACATTTTAGATCATGGATATTGAGGTAATGTGGTGTAGTGTTCCTTCCAGATTCTTTCTCTACAAAAGAGGATCAACTATCCTATCCATATATGCTTTCTGGAAAAAAAAAATTGAAGCATGGTTATCTATTCTCAAGAGTGATATGCTAAATTGCTATTGTAATTTGTAATTGAATCCAGTCTTTTGAGTTAGCTATTTGGCTAGCTATAACATATATTTAGTGCAAATGATGCCATTGAACTATATAGTGTAATTGCGTGTACTTTACAGATTCAGTATTTCTAAGGCCACATTCTCCAGCTCCCCTGGTAGGAAGCGGGTCAAACAGTGTTTTTACACGTTCACCATCAGAATCAGGTGTTGTAGGCAATTCAAGGTCGTGGTTCACGTATAACGAACTGATACAGGCCACAAATGGGTTTTCAGCTCATAATGTCTTGGGTGAAGGTGGATTTGGTTGTGTATATAAAGGTGTACTGGCAGATGGAAGAGAAGTAGCTGTGAAACAGTTAAAGATAGGGGGTTCACAGGGAGAGCGTGAGTTCAGAGCAGAAGTTGAGATCATTAGCCGAGTACATCATCGTCATTTGGTTTCACTGGTGGGTTATTGTATATCCGAGCATGAAAGATTGCTTGTCTATGAATTTGTCCCAAACGACACTCTTCACTACCATCTCCATGGTGAGGCATACTTTTCAATTTAAAAGTTTTGAATATGTTTTTCTCTTTGACCATTAAAATTTATGTCCATTACTTGAAAATAAATTTTAGCTCGAATAAGGTCACACGTGAGGTATCTGTATGGTCTGACTCTATTTGATTCACTAATATTGCACAAAAAATGGCTCCTCCTGTAATAGTTCAATGATTTTCAGATTTTTCATGTGCCAATAAACTTTTCATGTTTATTTTAAGCCTGAGGACTATGCTTCAGTTTGTAAAATATCTCAGCAATATCTCCTTTTTAAAAATGATAAAATGTCGATTTTGTTGTACACAATTTTGCAGCTGAAGACAGACCAGTTATGGATTGGGCAACCAGAGTCAAGGTTGCTGCTGGTGCAGCACGTGGGATAGCTTACCTCCACGAAGACTGTAATTTTTCATCTTCTTTTTTGTTTGTTTCTGGATTCATTTATCTTTGATTGTCAAATAGCTTTCGATATATTCTTATGGTGTTTTATTTTTGATGCAGTTTGAGTTTCTCATAATTTTTTTTCCTCCATATCTGCCACCTAAGTAACATTATAATTTTTCCTATGACTTTTAAGTGTAAAACAAAGACAACTCTATTGAGATTAATATGAGTTAAATAACAATCTTAAATTATCTGAATACGTACAAGATTTATTTCGGAAACAGTTTTTCATTATTGACATAATCGAAATAAAACACATATTTATGGAGGATCATTATATGGTGTTGTCTTAATCACGTAAAATAATCATATATATTTGGTTTTTGTAAACTTGTATCCTCTTTGTGTTCATCTGTCTGCTAAGTCCTTTTCCTTTTTGATTTACCAGGCCATCCTCGCATTATTCACCGGGATATTAAGTCATCAAACATTCTTCTTGATAGCAGTTTCGAAGCTCGGGTATGCTTGCTTTGAACTGGTTTAGGATAAATTGCTGACTGTCACTCACCTTGTGCCTTGGCAGAGCTGATGGAATGTTTACCAAATGTAGTTAATTAATTTTTTTTTATTCATAAATGACAAACATGTCACATGAAAAAGCACTTGCAGCTGGAACAGATTTTTTCTTTCTCCAGCCAACTTTATAGGCTCAGAATTCATGTTTCTAATGATGTATTTTTTTTTTGCGTATTTTTAAACAGGTTGCAGATTTTGGGCTTGCTAAGATAGCATTGGAATTGGATTCAAATACACATGTATCTACACGTGTAATGGGAACCTTTGGGTAGGTGAATTATTTGTGTCAATTCTTGTTAAGGAATTTACAAACCTTTATGCATGTGTATGCATCTGATCCTTTTTTACTGCAGTAAAAAGGATGCCATTTCTGCAGTAAATTTATAATTATAGACTCTCAGTGCCCTCTATTCTGATTGTTTTTTAGCCAGTGTGTTTATTTAAAGCAGTTAGTTGATTATGACAAATCTTTTGTTTAATGTGTACGTGCTCTTATATCCTATTTTTATATTTCTGATGAACGGGTTGTGATTTCTAGATACATGGCTCCAGAATATGCAACAAGCGGTAAGCTGACTGAAAAGTCTGATGTTTATTCGTTTGGGGTTGTGCTTTTGGAGCTAATTACAGGTCGCAAGCCCGTGGATGCCTCTCAGCCATTGGGTGATGAGAGCCTGGTTGAATGGGTAAGTTTCAAAAACCTCAAACTTGGATATACTGCCACATTTTATACTCAATAATTGTCTTCCTTTGAAACAAAGTCATCGCGAATCAACTATAAATAGAACTTCAATATGCTTACTGGATAATGACACCAACCAAGTGAATAGTTTAACAGGCTTACAAAATTTTATCTCGTGTATGTCCAAGGGCTCCGATGACCATTTCATAATGAAACTAATGATTAATTCGTGTGTTCAGGCTCGACCATTGCTTGCTGAAGCACTTGAACATGAGGATTTTGAAATCTTGGTAGATCCAAGGCTGGAAAAGAACTATGTTGAAAGTGAAATGTTTCGGGTGATTGAGGCAGCTGCAGCTTGCGTGCGCCATTCAGCAACAAAAAGACCAAGAATGAGTCAGGTATTCATGTTTGAATGACGAAGAAATTTCAATTTTTTTTTTTTTTAAAAAAAAAAAAACTTGTTGAAGCTTATTAATAACAGAGATTTCTTTTCTTCACCTAATCAGGTGGTGAGAGCTTTAGACACATTAGATGGAGTATCAGATCTCACTAATGGAGTGAAACCCGGCCAAAGTGGAGTTTTCAGTTCAGCAGCACAATCTGCACAATTCAGAATGTTTCAAAGGTTGGCATTTGGTGGTAGTGAAGACTACAGTTCAGACTTTTACAAGCAATCTCAAAGTAGCTGGAGAAGCCGAGAATATGGGGATCGGAATTCCTATATGTCATAAATGTATCTACTGAATGCAGCAACGGAGACAAGTTTAACGGTTACTGTTTCGAACCCCAGTCACAAGTTTCCGACACGTGATTGGAAACCAGAAACAGCTTGTTTGAAAAGGGTACCGAATATTCTGAGTTTTGGAATGAGATTTGAGGCTTTTGATTGATATCCTGAAACCAGGTCCTGATGCTTGATTCTTGTACAATCTCATTTGTGCATTTTCTTCTAAATTTTTTTGTTCACTTGGCAAGTATGCTTGTGCCTATAGGAATTGACTGAGTTTTGTATTCTTACTTATACAGATTGATTAATGCAGATTCCATTTGTATCTCTTTTTGTTAATGTAATATAAATATAAATATTTTCTTCCACATTTCTATATTTCAACAATGAACATGTGTCCTCTTGTTTCTATTATAAGAGTTAATGTTATCTGCTCCGCTTAAGCCTGGAATGGGTGGTTTGGAGGTGAGGTTTCTAACGATTTAAAAATAGAGTAATTAAACGTCTCCAAGAGACATGACTTGGTGGTATAGGGTTCAGAATCTCACATTGAGGTCCTGGATTCGAATCTAAGGAGTGCGTTTCTTGTAAGAGCCTGAGATAGCCGAATGTTTTACCTGCTCCGCTTAAGGCAGGAATGGGTGGTTTGACGGCGGGTTTCCAACGATTCCAAAAAAAAAAAGTAATTAAACTATCATTTGAAAAAATATATATATATTTTTGAAACGTTGGAAATATCTCTCCAAATTACCCGACCCTGGTTTAACAAAGTAGATAAAATTTTTGACTGTCTCATGTCTTTACAAGAAATGCACCCTAATAACTAAGGGTGGCAATGGGCCGGGCCATGGATTTGATAAGCCCGGCCTGAGCCCGACAATTATTTGTTCGACCCGGTTTTTTATTAATAAAAAATTTAAATATATTTTTAATTTATTATATAAATATATATAATATCTTTAAAGTCCGGGCTGAGCCTGGCCCGAGCTTAATGTGCTAGGCCCAGCCCAAGATTTTTTACCTCTGGACCAGATCAAAGTCCGGACGGTCCGGGTCGGACCGGGCCGGATCAGATTCAGACTTTTTTGCGACTCTTACTAATAACCAAATCCTAAATCATTTCTCACCAAGTCTCACCATTGGGACTAAACATTAGAGATATAAACATATAAAATTGATATATATAGTTGTAACTAATACATATAAATAAATTACTCATATCGTTTTCAAAATAATAATTAGGATAGACAAATTTAATTTTTAACCGTAATCAATGAGTTTAATCTTAAACGACACCGGACCGTTTCGTTGCGCGGAAAAGAAAATCTCGTTATAGAGTCGTTCTTGTTTTCTCCGGACACAGAGACGAAGAGAAAGCACAGCAAAAACGAAGTGAGTGTGAGTTTGTGATGGGTGAAGAAAGAGAGGATCCACAGAAAATCAAAAGAATAGCAGCGGCTGCATACGATTACGAAAACGACCCTCGATGGGCCGATTACTGGTCAAACATCTTGATTCCGCCGCACAAGGCCTCCAGTTCCGACGTCATCGACCACTACAAGCGCAAGTTCTATCAACGTTACATCGTCCGTACACACCACTTCTTTTTTTAATATTTCCATCTGGGTTTTGTTTGGTTCTCTTTAATGATTTCTGAATTTTTGTTTGGGTATTTTGGGTTTTGTGCCCAAGGGGTGACAAAATACTCAAGACTTGATCGTCAGGTCATGGATCGAGTACATGGGTGTATTTTTTGTAAGAGCATGGGCGGCGGGGTTTCTAACGTTGCCAAAAAAAAAAGTATTTTGGGTTTTGTAATGTTGTAGTGTGTTTTGTTCTTGGTCACTGTAGTAGTCAAAATCTGTTTTTGATTGTTTTAAGTGTTTAGCTTTGTTGTAACTCAATCTGGGTTTTGTTTTATTTTTGATCTGGGATATGGGTTAGTTAAATATATGTGTTTTATTGGGATTTGGATTGGAAGTTGTGAATTTTTATCTGGGGTTTTAGTATTTTGTACAATTGTAGTAGGGCATTGTTGTTATCAAAATTTGATTTTTGATTGATTGAAGTGCTAGTTTTGTTGGAATTGGGAGTAGGATTTGTTATTTTTGTTTTGCTGCATAATTTTGTTTATTTTTTGTTTTTCGCGTCATGGTCAGCTTTGGGATCTTTGCTTGATTATTCAATTGTTTGTTAAGTATATATCAGGCTCTTTAGAAAAATAAGGGCACATTTTTGTTAATCACATTTGGGATGTTTTTTTGGTTAAGTTCGGTAAACAAAAACGCACTAAGAGACTGTATTCGTGATTGCAAAAGCATTCTTTTGGAATTGAGTTTACATCCTGAGTTGGAAGTTGCTAATCATCTATATTGTTTGTAAAGTTTATGTTGGTTTAGATGCTATATTGTTTATTTAAGTCCATTTTGGGCATTTCCCTCCCGAATTTGTAAATGATTTGTTGTCACATAAGTAATTTTTATTATGTTCTTATACTGGGATTTTTTCAAAAGCAGGATCCTGATCTTGTGGTAGAGTCTATATCTCAACCAACACAAGCCTCAGCATCTTCAACTGCATCGGCAACTACAAATGGCCAAGCTCAACAGCATAACTCTGGTAACTCAGGTAGATGATTAAATTTCTCTGCTAGTCAGATTTAAACAACAGACATACCATTCTTAATTCAGAAATTCGATAATTTTTCGATATAGTTGAAAGAACTATGCTTTTTTCACTGAATTAAATCCAAGTTGATGCTGTAGGGTCAACTACTAGTAGATCCTCTGGGTCATCGGCCAATGCAGGTTCAAATGCAAGTTCTGTGCGTTGGGATCGACAAACAATACAATTTTCTGTCAATGCTTGGGTAAATTAGTTTTTTACACATGCAAGAATATAGATTCCTGTAAAGGAAATCTGTACAATTTTATGTTGTTTTTCTTTTAATAATTTATTTAATAGTATATTGTCAGATCAGATTATTGCCCTTGGCCTGATCTGAGCATTTCTGCCTGTACTTTGACGTAAAATATTGCCAATCTTGTTGTGTATAAGTTGTTAGTTTCCATGATTTCGTAAATGCTACAAATTTCTCTTCCTAAATCAGAATTTCTTTTTAAAGCCTAAAGTAGTAAATAATTAAATAAGCTGAATAAAATGCTTCAATTTTCTATTATTGTTTGATTTGTTTCCTTTTAAATCAATTTATGAGGCATTGTGAACAAGACTGCCTAAATTTGATGTCAATAGGAAACATTTGTTGAGTAAGGGTGGCAAAAAAGCCCGGGCCGGACCGGGGGTAAAAAATCTCGGTCCGGGCCCGGCCCGGGCTTAAAAAATATTAAATATATTTATATAATAATATTTATATATATATAAATATTTATATAATAAATTTAAAATATATTTAATTTTTTTATTAATAAAAAACCGGGCCGGCAGATGCTCGGGCCGGGCTTTTCCCGGGCCCGGGCCAAAGACCGGCCCGAGCCCGGCCCATTGCCACCCTTATGTTGAGGAAGATCCTCAGTTGAGTATTTGAACAGTTTAAGCGATGATTATTTTGTTTGGTTACTATATGTGGAAGTCCAGGTGTTATGGAATTGATTGTGGATCCTCGTAACCAGATCTCAGTCATAATCTGCCTTAAAAAGTCATGCATACAACCTCAGTCAAAATGGGATGTGCTTTTTCTTTGTACTTGCACCTGATTGTAATATAGGTTACTTCTTCCTTTATTACCTGCAGGTTTTTGTTGTGGCTTTGCTTGCAATATTTCCCCTTGTACCAAGGAATCTGTCGAATAGGGCATATCGGCTGTCATTTATGGGCACGGCTTGTTCCTCAATATATTCTTTGTACTCGCTTTATGGGGTACCTATCCATTTTTCCTTTTACCCTCCACTTATTATGCTATGTTTCTTTTTTTCCGTTGATCAATGTTATACCACATGCAGAGACCCAGAGCATGGAATTTGCAGGCTTTGCAAGTGTACTTTCAATCAGTAATTGCAACCAAAGATTTTATTTACTTCATCTACTGCCTTAGCTTTGTTACTTCGCATCTTTGCCTAAAATGTGAGTACTACTTGGTCTGTAAATATTCTCTGTCTGATATTCCCTCAATCTATAATGGATACTTTTCTTGTCACTTATTTAATGTAATGGACTGATGATGTTGAACTTTGCTGCAGTTGCTTTGATTCCCATTTTAAGCTGTTCAGTCGAACATGTTGCAAAGTTCCTAAGGCGTAATTTTAGTCGTTCCACCCTTTACAGGTACAAGACCTGCTGACTCGTGATTTTTTGTAGTTAGTGATGAGATTGAGAACTTCTGAATCTTCACCAAGTTATATCTCTTTTTACATTTGCTTGATAGTTTTTAACAGTGAGAAATGCTTTGAGATAAATTTTTCTTTCACCTTTTTTTAGCATTCATATTATACGAGTCAGATTGTATGTTTAGTAATAGGCTCTGACAGATAGTCCATTATATACAAATGGAATTCTGATAGAGCACTTGGCCACACTTTCATTTTAATGGTATGATTTCTCTGGTAGCTGCAATTTAGGCTAAGTCAATAGTTCTGGTTTATATACATGGTTTTATTTGTAAGTTGTAATTTGTTTATTGTAGGATGTATTATATTATCAAAATAGATAAAAAAAAATCTAATAATTTCTCTTTTGGTGACAGGAAATACTTGGAAGATGCATGTGTATGGGTGGAGTCTAACTCAACTACCCTTAGCATACTTTCTTCACATGCTGAGATTGGACTTGGCTTCCTTCTAGTTCTCTCTCTGTTATCGTAGGTTTTACAAATCCTTTCTTCCTACTTCACTGCTCTAGTGGACCCTTTGTATATGATTTTGTTTAATTCACGTTGTCTTGATTTTAATTACTCATACAGGTGGCAGCGTAACATAATACAAACATTCATGTACTGGCAGGTTGGTTATTCCATCTTTCTTTTATATATGTGGATATTGCAAGTTTTCTTTGTTACTCAACATATTAGGATTTTGGAAGTTTTCATCAGATGCTAAAGCTGATGAAATCATATGCATATGAGCCATAGCTGTATGACTTAATCGAACTAACAGTGTTTTCTCTGTTGGAAATCTTTCTGGCAGCTGTTGAAGCTCATGTATCATGCCCCCATGACTGCTGGTTACCATCGAAGTGTGTGGGCGAAGATAGGGAGGACTGTCAATCCGCTTGTCCACCGTTATGCACCGTTCTTGAACACTCCAATTTCTGCTATTCAGCGCTGGTGGTTCAGATAGAAGTACTGAGGTGAGCATGTAGGGTCAGAACAGGAAGATTCTACATGGGATTTACTTGAGAACACAGTTTTTGCTAGAAAAACTGAATTTAGAATCTTGGATATAGGATGAAGTAGCCATCTTGACTTTAGGTGGATTCTTCAACTAATCTTACGCCGTGCTGCATTTCATTGTTCAATTTTTTTTACTGGATTTCATCTTAGAAAGTTATTTATTGATGGTTTTATGGTCATAGCTTGACCATACTCTTTATTTTTATTAATGAAAGCTGTAGCAACTGAATAGAAATCATTGATGCTATAGCAAACAAGGAACTACTTTTCTTCTTTGCTTGTGTATTATTTTCCCATTAACCCCATTTTTTATGTGGCTTGTGAGCCAAAAGGACCAAGATCAAAATACATTTTGTTGGTGGTTACTGAATAAGAATGCAAAAGTAATTAAGTTTTGACTTACACACTGCAATTTTTTCAGGAGAGGATCTATAATCGCTTCGAATTCAGGGAGTGCTTTTCTTGTACGTGTCTATGATAGTCGGGGGGTTTCCAACAATTTCAAAAAAAAAAAAATAATGATGAAATGAAAATGTGGTAGATGCCATGTTCTACAATCCATGATTTAAATTATTTTTCACGAATATAAAACATAAATTGTTGTGACAACTAAATGCTAGATTTTCAACTGTAATCAAATACAAAATATAGAAAATAAGTTTGAGAATACAGTAATCAAACAATCATTCCAGTATTAAACCTGAAAATGCAAATATTTGAATATTTAATACAAGCAATTCCAATGAGGAAACCAATTCCCATTGTAAATAAGTATTGCTCCTTGCTACATCAAATCTATCAAAAGCTGTCCTAAAATGAATTCTAACCAAAGAATAGGGCAAACAAATTCCAACCCCCAATTCTAAATTAAAGACCTCCGAGGCCATCACTTCATTTAAATTGTAAATATACACAGTTACGCTTCAAAGAGATCCTAACAGCAAACCTAATAAAATTTATGCAATCAAAATGCTATCACCGAATAGGGAACAGAACTCGGCAAGTTTATGTTGTGAGGAAAGTCCAGAGCTTCTTTCCTATCGAGACTTCACCGGGATGTTCATACTCATCATCATCGCCATCACCACCATCAAACCCAGAAGCATCTTCTCCATGGGATTCACTCCTGTACTCGTCCACATCACCATACTCCCCAGCTCCACACTATAACATAAAAAAATCAAAATTGGTTCCAACAATCAAAGACCTTCAACATTGCAATCAACTGAGACTTCAGAAGTATCAAGTATGGTCTCAATAAAACCAAAAGACAGTCATTTCTTTTTCTTGAGTTAAATGGAGATGGATGAGTGCCTTACCCGCACTAAGTGTGTGTTTCTGCCATTGTCGCTAACAACATCCACTGAATTTGCAGGAGCAGCTTTGGAGTACACAATTTCATCTTCCTGGGCACCTCGAACGCCTTCAGACACTTCTTCCTTTTCTCTGTTTGGTTCAGACAAAGCTCTACCAGCAGCAGCAGGGACTCCTCTGCGAGCCATTTAACAGATAAATGTCAGTTGCTCGGAGTCAAAAACACCCCAGAATACTAGTCAGTGAGCTTAATTTTTTCAAATGTAAATATTTAAGGAAAACCACAAAAGGTTGGTTTATGCCCCCAACAAGTCACTTGGAAACCAATATGTACTATAGGGTGCAAGGTAAGATAAGTCCCAGAATTTTATTTTTATTATTTATAGGACATTCTGTGTAAGATGTTACAGTAGTTGAGACAAAATTTGAAAATCTACGTTTTGAGTCGCCGGAGATTATAACGAGTTGAAACTGGTGTTCGCTCTGCTGGAGCAACTTTTTGCCGTCTCTTCCTGGTCTGGCCTGCCACAACACTATCAGGCTGTCCTTCACTATCACCATCATGCTCACTCATTGTAATTTGAGACTGAGCACGGTTCCGCTTTTGTGCATTTCTTGATGTTCCTCTATCGGCTAGACTAGATTCACCCCGGCTTTCAGCATTCTCCTGGCCAGAATCATCAGCATTCCCATTTAAATTCTCACTCTCAGTTAATTGAAAACCTTCCCCAAGTATAGCCTTGGCATCTTGGACAACTGCCTTCACCGATCGTGTTCTACTGACTCTAGGCTTGCCTCTCCTCCGAGGCTGCCCACCATGATTCAAAACAGATGGCTGGGAATCTTCCTGAACTTCGGGTGCCTTAGAATTTAATATGCTTTGCCCATCAACCTGCTTATCTTGACCAGCTTCAACCTCCCTGGTGCCGGTCTCCGATTGGACCCTTTGAGAATCAAAAGAATCATTTACAATTGCAAAAGATAAGTCTCGGTCGTTAGTCTGACCTAACCTTCTAGAAGATTCTTGTATATTATTAGTTTGTCCTCCAGAAAAAGGTGTCTCCCCAATCAACTCATGAACAGCACCATTCTCGATCTTCTTACTTGGAGATAACTTAAATATCTTTGAAGTGCATTTACGGAGCCAAGAGATAGTTCCAGCAGAAGCAGGAGATCCCAAACCTACAAAACTGGAAGAAATCTCACTATTTTTCTTCTCATTGGCATAATCATTAGCCACACTTGGAAGAGGAGGGACCTCGGCATTTCCAATTTCCTGGACCAAATCGGAAAGCATGAACTCTGAAGTTATTTCAGCACAGTGCTCGCAACCCTTCCGCTTCTCAACAAAGGAAAGGAAGCGGTCTCTCTCCTTTACAAGTTGCTCCCTTTGCTCCTTCAATGTATTGGTAAGGTCAACAAGCATATCGATGTCTTTCTGAATTCCAACTTGTTCTCCTTCAAAATGCTTTCTATGTGAATCAACTTCTAGCTTTTCTTTTTCTAAATTGAGCCTTCCCAGCCTCATTTCTTCCATCTCTTTGCCAGCTATATCTCTCAGATAATTAATATTGTTTAATTCTCTCTCTTTTTCTTCCTCAAACAACCTCTCCTTCTCTTTCAAATGTTTTTCCACCTCCTCCTGCCTATCCTGCATATCAGATTCAAGTTTTCTTTTTTGAAGCTCAAAATCAAGAAGAAGTTGCCTTCTCTCACTTTCAGCTTTCTCAGTTACCATCGACTGCTCATGGTCTATGGTGGCCTTAAATGATACTTTGGCCACTTCAAGAGCTTCCAACTCCCTTTTTATGAAGTCCTCTGCCAGCTGCTTATCTTTTCTTATCCTTTCTCCCTCATAGTGTTTTTCCTTCTCTAGGTTTTCCTTATGTTCGCTGCTTTTCTTCAATTCTTTCTCAACTTCAGCTCTTTTTTCATCCAGTTCTTCCCATTCTCTCTCAAATTTCTCTTTCTGCTTCTTTAAATCCTCAGCTTCCTTCATAAGCATTTCTTCCTGAAGCCTGCACTTACCTATTTCCTCTTTTAATTCTGATTGCAAGCGGAGATATTCAGCCTTCTCTTCTTCATTTACTTTTAGCTGATTCTTCTCTTCAAGAATCTTCAACAACTGTTGTTCATTCGCAGCCCTTATCTTCTCAAGTTCAGCTTTCAGAGACAAAATATCTTCTTTATGAGCAAGCAATTGTTTCTTCTCGGTCTCCAAGTTCTTCTCCTCAGATTTCATTGTTTTCTCCCTTTCCTTCAGACCTTTCACTTTTGATTCTAAATCCTTCTCTTTCTCCTTACATTTCTCCAATCTCTTATCCAATGCCAGCTCTCTTTTCGCAATTTTCTCCTCCTTCTGTTTGATTTCAGTTTCCTTCTTTTCAACTTCAATCACCTTGCTTTTCATATCATCATCGAAAGCTTTCCTCTTTTGCTCAATCTCTAAATCAAATTCACGCTGTTTTGAATCTAAACTTGCTTTGTGCTCTTCAAGCAGTTTCTCAACTTCAAGCTGCAAATTCCATGAAAAATATTTAAATAAAAATTAAATGCAAGGTCTTCCACAACACCGACACATGCCAAAGGAAAATGAGCCAAAAAGATGGCAATTAATAATAATTATATTATGATTTTGATGTATACTCTAATTTAGATATTAAAACATGATTCTAGTTCTTAAATGCAAATATTTTTGTTGCAAGTAAAATGGCCACTACCTTATCAAGGGCAACCAAAATAAGATATAAACTTAGTAAAAAATTATAACGAAATATCGATCCAAAAAGTACATAACTGAAAAATATTTTCAAAAATCAGCTGAAAAACTACCCTCTACACTCCACCCATCCCAAAACTAGAGAGAGAGAGAGAGAGAACTACAGATCTAGAGTAGTAGAATGTCTAGGATAACAATCAGATTGTTTAATAGACCAATTGCACTCTTACGTGCTTGAATTTATAACTCGGAGCCAAAATATGTCAATTGAAGGCAGTGTAAGAGGTGACACTTTTGACTAGCCTTGCAACACCCCACATAAGTCTCATTTTCCTTTTCGTTTTTTTGATAAAACAAATATGTCAAGAAACAAGGATATCAGGAAAATCTTCCTTCAAAAGAAAAAATAAATAAATAAAATAGTAATAATCATCACAAAGATTCACCCTCTCTCTTGCATTAAGATTTTCTTCAAGAACACTTAGTTCCTCCTCCTTCATCTTTAAGTTCTTTTTAACAGCATCATATTCCTGCATCCATCATGAAAAGGGAATTTCAGCATAACAGTAATAAAATATTCAGAAATTACAATAGCCCATCATAGGACTGTGCCAAAACACTTGCCTTCTCTTTTATACTTAGATCTGCTAGTCTGCTGTTGATATCATCTTCTTTCCTATTCAGACTTAAGTTAATTGCATCGAACTCCTCCTGTGCCCGTTCAAGGTTCTTCTCTTTCTGCTTAAAGATCTTATCTTTTACATTTGCCTTTTCCTCTCTTTGGTTAACAATTCTTTGACCTTTGGCTAGCCTCTCTTCTCCATCTTGTAACTTTCTTTCCCATTCACGCAAGTCCTCCCTCTGCTGGGAAAAAATGGCCTCATGTGCTTCTCGCCTGAAAACCAGTACCAACTTCAAAAATTAAATGCAAAGTGACAATCGAACTACATATTCAAACAGAAGATAAAAGCGTTAATGGATCCAAAATATACAATCAGAAATGGTCAGGAGATATGATTCATACTCGGCAATGAAGGATACACGCTCCATTCGCAGGGCACTCTCCTGAGATTCCAATTCTTGCGACTTCCTCTCAATCTCTGAACTCTTTCTGCTAATCTCAGCAACCTTGGCTGATACAGCACGCAGCTTTGCCTCTACCTCCAATGATTTCTCTTCAACATTGGCGACCAAAGCATTTGCTTCGGCCAACTTTGAATCAGCTGTACACTTGATCTCTGCATTTTCTGAACGAATCTCATGTAAAGCTTTCTCCAGCTGCAACAACCAACATTCTCCAAAAATTATAATATTTACAGTGGTGATTCTTTCTTATATAACATTTTCCCAAGACCTACAATCCCCCGTCATTAGATGTATAATACACATATACACAACCCCCACCCCCACCCACTAGCAAAAATCCCACTAGCAAGTTGCTATATATCATACCTACACCAACCCTAAGATGAATTCCTACTCATAATCAAAACAAGATAACCATCTTGAGAACTTCAATTTTTATTTTTGACCAAAGAGGAGGCAAAGGAGGATGTTATTTAAGTGCTTAAATTCTTTTTTGAATGGCGTGTCCCCTTCAGTGTCCAATTACAATAATAACAAAATCCAGTAAGAATAAAAGAATTGACTATGGAAAATGAAAATCAAAACAGAGAAAAGGAATCTTACATCAAGCACGCACTGCTTCTCAACACCCAAAGCTTTCATCAAATTCTCCTCTCGCTTGTCAACATCAGTTATTGCAATTAAATGAGCGGTTTGTTCTCGTTTAAGAGCATCCTTTGCTTCCGCAAATATCCGCATGAGTTCTTCATACTTAGAAGACCACTCCTTTTTCTCAATTAAGAGAAGCCCCAAATTGTATTGATATTCAAAAAGCTGATGAAAATGTGAGTAGGATGAGGGTGAGTAACTTAAATTTAAAAAGAAAAATATCAAGCACAACAACATGACATAGATTGGCCACTGTTCAAACCTCAATTTAGTGAAACAAGAACAAACTGAAAACTCTTATGAAGTACACTCGCCCTTAAGCACAGCAATACAGCAGAAATGAGCTTATGTAATATAGACTCATTGCCAAATCTGAAGTTTAAAATGATATAACACAGTCCTAGCTTCATGAAGCGTTCCTCATACATCACTTACCTAAAGTCCATTAAAAATTCAAAATGAGTGTGCTTTCCATTCACTTTTTACAGGAAGCAAACACAACAAGCCTTCTAAAATCTAGTAACACCACAACACTAGTCTTTCAGAAAAATATACATCTTCAACCATTGGCCCTGCTGTTCAGCCCCCAAAACAGTACCATACTTCAATGTATTGCTGTTACTTGCCTTGCAACAAAGGCAAAGAAAGAATGTCTTTAAAGCTGCAGTAATCTTCAACACAACTAAAAGAATCCCCACAATCCAATAACTTTATAAGCCCATCACTTATCCCCCACTACACTAGAATCCCATCATAGTTATCAAAGGCACGCCTCAAGTGTGTCTAGGCTCAGGCTCCGATCACTGTGCCTCATGAAAGGTCAGGCCAAGTGACCTTCATCAGGAGCGCGTCTCAAAAAAATGTGTTAGAAAAACCCAATCCGAATTGACCCACCCAACCCAAAATCAAGTAGTATAATATTTTTTTAATAAATTAAGATAGATTTTAGGTTGTACTTTAATTTGTCTTATTAGTGTTTGTATTATTATAATTATTTTTTATATATTATCAATGATTTCTCTTTTTTTTAGTTCACTGGATACATACATACATATATATATATATATATATATATATATAATTTTATTTTTGCAATTTGTGTCTCACCTTCCCTCAACCCGCGCCCACTGAATCCCATATTCACAAGCGTCAAGTAAAAACATACTCAAAATCTAACTTTAACTAATGTGAAAAAAAAAAAACATGAAAAATCACTGTAACCCAAAACTTAAAATCACTAAACAGAACAAGAAACTACATTAAAAAAAAAAAAACATATATACATACTCGAAAAATGATAAATTTTCACTCATACACTAAAAACTAACCTCATTTTCGAGTTTTGTAACCTTTTCGTCCGAATTCCACGTCATCAATTGACCCGGTACCATTTTGTGGGGTGTTCAGTAAAATCAGCACCCTTTCAATACTCAGAAAGTCCATCTACCGACTCGGATTCGAACCCGACCCGGTTCCATTCTCCTCGCTTATTGGCGTCAACGACCAACCCGACCCCGCCTTACTCTGCGGTGTAAACACTTAGTTGAATTCCCTCAATTGCCCCTCAACAAACTCGAATTTTACAGATCGTTAACTCACAAGCAACGCTATCCCTAAACTTGTCAAAATCCCGTCACAAATTATTGGAGGAAATTAAATTTTCAAGTCCAAGAACTTTGTCCAAAAAACAAAGACTCGTCTTTGTACTCTATCGTTCTGTTCTTTTTTTTTCCACTAAATTTGAAAACCCTAATTCGCGGACGTGAACGGAACTATTAAATTCCGGCGAGTCAGTGGATTTGAAACCCGATAACGTCTATAAACTGCTTTCTCTCACTAAACAACTCTCTCTCTCTCTTTTTCAGCCCACGCTTTGCGGGAATAGTTTCCGTTCCTTTTTTAGTCCAGGTCCGGAATAATTTCATTTTTAAATTACCATTTTACCCCCTAAGATTTTATTCTAATATATGATTATTATTTTTTCTACTTTTAATCACAAATGTATGATTTAAAACCAAATCTATTCCCAGTTTAAAATTATCAATATTAAAAATTATAATAAAATTTTCAAACTAATATTAAATCTTCTCCGGAAATATTAAAATATTTAAAGAAGATGATGAAAATGAGTCTTTTTTTATAAATTAATCAGAAATCGAAAATCGACAATTAATCAACCATAAATTGGTAAAAAATCAACTCTTTACAATGAAATTAAATTGATATGTTTTGGCAAATCTTACATTCCGGAGCGACTTATAATTAATTGGCGCTTAAATTATTTAGTTAGGCACCCTCTCTCTCCACCGTCGTTGGTATTTATCAAAAATGAACGTTGATATTTTCAAATATTACAAAAAAACCCCATTCAAATATTCTATCAATATTGACCAAAAACTCAACATCAATACTAAAATACCCTTCTTCTTCCACAAGTTTCTCGATTTCTATTGTTATTTTTTTTATATATTTATTGCTTCACTTAAAATGATTCCTACTGGTGTATAAATTTTCGGGGTTAACCCATAACTCGGTCTGTCTGAATTTCAAAAAGAAAATTAATTCTTTTTCGGGTTAATCATTATCCAACCCGATATTTACGGGTTGAGTCATATATTTTATTAAATCTCATCATGATCTGATATTATAAATTTTTTAATATTTTTCTAAAAAATTTATTATTTTTTCAAAGTTTTTACTATTATTTCATTTATTCATTACTTTTGTTACCTTGAACTTTATATATATGATAATTTTCGGGACATAAAATAATTAAAATTTATATTTCAAAATAATTAATACATTTTTTTAAAAAATTTAACCAACCCGACCCGATCGAATGTTACAATCACAAATTTCGGATTCTGATTTTTCAACCCGTATAACCCATCCCGACTCGACCTGTGAACACTCCTAATCCCGAGTCTACCAAGGAACTGTGTAATGCATACATTGATCCTTGATAATTTATAAAATAAAAAAATAAAAAATCTTCATTCCGAAGGAGAAAATTACTTATTGCTTATTGGTAACCTTTGAATAAAGATTGTTAAAGCTTTTTATGAAGAAAAATGATTGCATTATTGGATCCTGTTGGTAAAATTTAGTGTCATCAAACAGTAATATAACTTGCAAACAGACAGATCAAAACAGCAAAAGTAGATCTAGATGCATGAAACCCTAAAACCAGAAAATCTTTAAACAAAACAGAAAATGGAGAATACAGAGTTGTCCAAGTCGAGATGATCTATGTCCTTAAGAACTTATTGGCTCCGTCACAGGTGCTTTACGGATTCGTTTTGCCAACGTTCTCCCAGGATTACTTGAATTCTTCTTGTTCAAGGTGCACTCCTTAACAAGTATGCGAACTGGGAATCAATGGTGAATCTCTCTCAAAACAAGGAAAACATAAATGCCTTAAAGTTGGTGTATTCCTTTAAAGTTGGTGTATTTCTGTATATGTCTTTTTTCCATCTATAATATTGGAATTAAAGCCTTCTTATATAAGGCATGGAGGGGTGCCAATAGGGCACCCCTTGGGGTGGGTTGCAACCCTCCAAGGATTGCAACCTCCCATACACCCCTAGGGAATTCCAATAATATACATATCCATATACATCTCATATTTAATGAATTTTGAGGAATTTACAACAATCCCCCACAATTCTTCAAATATTCATACAGGCATGTGAGAGAGATACCGTGAGCTAAAGCTGCATCGAAATAGGTAGCTTTCGCCTTGAACCTTTCCTAGTGAATGACAATCGGATTTACTTGGCAAACCAGTGACCCATAGTCTTGAACTGTTCTGCCGTTGGTGTAAACCAGACAATTGCCAACACACAGCTTTAATTCGACCATTTTCCCGTTCTACGGTTGTGTTCATTTTGGCCCTGAACAACGGTCCTGGATTCATCAAGCACTTTAGGGTAACCCGCCTTTAAAGGTTCTCATGGAAGCGGCCTCACTTCTTACTTGAAATAGGTGATCTACTATGAAGAGGTAATCTGTCTTTACCCCCATTAGGACTCATCTCCTAATATAGTGATCATTAAAAGCCTTAGCTTATCCTAACCAATGACAGACAGCACTCAGCGTCATTATCGGAATGGGAAAGAGTACGAAACTCTTCAGTGCTTGTTTTGAATTGCACAAAGTTTCTGTTGTCCCTTTTGAACCTAGATCTTGGGATCTCCAGTCAACTAGGTTGGGTTTCCACAGTGACAATTCTTAGATTATAGGCTTCAAGCACATTCCCCTCGATGACTTCTCAACTTGCTCTCGAGGTAAACCTTTAGTTAGTGGATCCGCTAGGTTTTCCTTCGACCTGACATAATCGATCGTTATTATGCCACTTGAGAGCAGTTGACGTATGGTATTATGTCTCCGACGTATGTGTCGAGACTTACCATTATACATTGTATTTTGGGCTCTCCCAATTGCCGATTGGCTATCACAATGTATGCTAATCGCTGACACCTTTTGGGCCAACCAGGAATATCCTCCAGGAAGTTTCTAAGCCATTCTGCTTCTTCTGCTGTTTTGTCTAATGCTATGAACTCTGATTCCATAGTAGACCGGGCAATACATGTTTGCCTCGAGGATTTCCATGACACGGCTGCATTACCAAGTGTGAAAACAAATCTAACCGTAGATTTGGAATCCACTATATCAGATATCCAGCATCGCTGTATCCCTCTAGAACAGCAGGATATCTCTCGTAATGTAGCTCATATTTTGAAGTTTCTTATACTTCAAAACACTTACTATGACTTTCCAGTGGTTATGTCCTGGATTGCTAGTATATTTGCTAAGCCTATTCACAGCTTGAGCGATATCAGTTCGTGTGCAATTCGTGAGATACATCAGACTTCTGATGATCCTTGAATACTCTAATTGCGATATGCTTAAGCCAGTATTCTTTGATAGAGGAAGAGTTAGGTTAGCTACTCCCAAATCTTTCATATCAAATTTGCTGGTTAACACTTTCTTGATAAACTGAATCAACACATGATTATTACCAATTATCAGCATATCGTCTACATAGAGACATACAATGACATATCCTATTTGAGTTGACTTGGTGTACACACACTTATCACACTCATTGGTTTTAAACCCACTTGATAACATCTCTTTGTCAATGTTCTCATGTCATTGTCTAGGTGCTTGTTTTAATCCGTACAAGGATTTTACAAGTTTGCACACCTTCTGTTCTTATCCAGGAACATCAAACCCTTCTGGTTGTTCCATGTAAGTCTCTTCATCCAATTCACCATTCAAGAATGACGTCTTTACATCCTTTTTGATGTATTTCAAGACCAAATATAGCTGCTATAGCTATAAGCATTCTACTGATGTGATACGAATCACTGGTGGATAGGTGTCAAAGTAAACAAAGCCTTCTCTTTGTCTATAATCTTTTATGACAAACCTCGAATTGTACTTATCTATTGATCCATCCATTTTCATCTTTCCAATTGTAGCCCAGTGGCTTACAACCTGGAGGAAGATCAACCAACTCCCAAGTATGGTTCTGTAGGATTGAATCAATCTCACTGATAATCGCCTCTTTCCACATAGGTGCCTCCAAAGAAGACATTGCTTCTTTGTAGCTTCGAGGCTCATTTTCTAACAAATATGTCATAAAATCGGATCTGACTCTTGGTCAACATGATCACTGTCCTTGACAGTATCAACAGCTCTTTTTGAGAGACTCTATTCTTTGTCTTTCCTTACAAGGAAATGTCTCTTCAAAAATATTGCATTCCTTGACTCAATCATCACATTCAGATTGATGTCAGGAATCTCATACTTGTGTACCAAGAATCGATATGCACTACTGTTGCAAGCATATCCGAAGAATATACAGTCAACAGTTTTGGGTCATATTCCACCTTCTTAGGTTTAGGAGCCATCACCTTGGCAATTGGCAAGACACCCCCACATTTTCAGATATTTGTAGGAAGGTACATAACCTTTCCACAACTCATATGGTGTCTTGTCCAATCTTATGTGAGGAAGCTTGTTCAGAACGTAGTTCGCGGAAAGCAGGGTTTTCCTCCACAAGTTCTGAGGTAAACCAGAACTAGTCAACATGGCATTCATCATTTCCTTCAACGTTCGGTCTTTGCACTCAGCAATCCCATTTTGTTGAGGAGAATACGGAGCAATGGTTTCGTGAATAATTCCGTGCACAGAACAATATTCACCGAATGATGAAACGTATTCACCACTTCTATCACTCCTGATTCTTTTGATTTCCTTGCCAAGTTGATTTGCAACTTCGTTCTCAGTGTATAAAGCTCTCAATAGCTTCAGCTATGCTCCTCAGCAAATACACTTAACTGAATCTTGTGCTTTCATCGATAAAAGTGACAAAGTACTTTTTTACACCGCCTCTTGTTTGCACAAAATTCATGTCACATACGTCAATGTGTACAAGTTCCAAAGGTTCAGAACTTCGTTCTCTATGATGTTCTATTGTATTTTTGCTTCAACACATGCCTCACACTCATGTTGGCTATCAATGCAAATTTAGGTATAAGGTCCATGTTAATTAATGTATCATAATTAACATGTCCTAACCTCCCATGCCATACATTTTGTGACTCAATAATATAAGCAGAAGTTTCAGCTTTATTAATAGCATAATTGACAGTCATTGAAAAGACCCTCAGCGAGGTATCATTTTCCTACATAGACATCATTTCTGGTCAATACAATATTGTCAGAAACAAATACAAACCCGAGACCGAGTTCTTCCGAATATCTGGAACATGCAAACATTATTATATGTAAGCTCCGTTCCGGATATCATTTTCAGAACTACTGTGCCTTGTCCAACCACTCTAGAGGTAGACGAGTTTCCCATTGTCAGATGATCGCCGCCATCGACCTTTCTGATGCGAGGAAAACATATTGCTATCAGCACAGATATGACGAGTAGCCCCAGAGTCTACCCATCATTCTCTCGGATTCCCAACCAAGTTGGCCTCAGTTACCACTGTTGAGAGTTTCATTTCTGAAATCTCATCAGCTAACTGCTAATCTTCAGTGACATAAGCCTCATATATCCTACCATTGTCCTGAGATATCTTGTTTCTGCAGTCCTTTGTCATATGACCGCTCTTTTCACAGTTGTAGCACTTCACATTGAACTTCTTGTTCGCTTGGGAAGAATCAGCTTCACTGTTCTTTCTTTTCTTGCTACCATTTACATCCTCAAAGATGTTGGCCTTAGACTCCATAGTCTTGTAGCTGGCCTTTCCGGACATCATATTGTCATGTTCGATTCTCAATCGAACTCCAAGGTCTTCAAGGCTCATCTGCTTCTTTCTGTGTTGCAGATAGCTCCTCAAATCCTTCCATGATGGAGGCAACTTTTCAATTATGATGGCAACTTGAAACGTCTCACAGAGTTTCATTCCTTCATCCAGTATTTCATGAATGATCTATTGTTGTTCACCCAACTGAGACATCACCGTCCTTGAAACTACCATCTTGTAGTCCAGGAACCTACCCACGACAAATCTCTTTTGTCCGGCATGTTTTGTACTTCTTCTCGAGAGATTCCCAGAGAACCTTCGCAGAAGTCATGCATTGGTACACATTGTACAGGGTATTGTCAAGACCACCCAAAAGGTAGTTCTTGCATAGGAAGTCTCCAGACAACCAAGTCTGTTATCGCTCTTCCTTGGCCAATTCAGATTCACCCTCCACAAGACCCGGAGGATCTTTGAGGAATTTAGCCAACTGGAGAGTTGTCAAGTAGAACAGCATTTTGCTCTGCCACTGTTTGAAATTTGCCCCACCAAATTTCTCTGGTTTTCCTCCATGAGAGACCGGTACTGTGATGTTTCCGCTAACCATTTGTAACAGGAAATCAACAGGGTTCAATCAGTCTACGAAAGACAAATTGCACAACGATCAACGAATGATCTTGTTCAAAGTGATGTACTAGGTAGTCACTTGTTATTCTAATGGACGAAAGTTCCAATAAACACAAGTCATTGAATTTTAACTAAAGATACTTAAGGAAAATTGAACGAACGAATATTCTTCGAACACCTTTTCCAATAGGATCTTTTAGCAATTCACAACCCAGATTTACACTCTTCCAATAGCACAATTATTACAATAAGTGTAGATATATAATGTCAATCAAGATTGGATGGAATTACTTGTGCAAAATTACACTTTAAATTCTCAACCAATTATGCAACAACCAATCAATTTCAACTTTATCACTATGTGTATGCTTGTGATAATTGAACAACCTAATAATAACTTAAATCTATACTACCAAGATTAATGTGTTAACAGTATATGACTAACCAAGTTAATATTATTTAAGTTTGCAGTTTATAAAAATTACAGGACTATTTCGTTAGTGTCGCGTTCGTATCTACGTTCGAACGAGACTGTCCAGTGTGTGTGCGTTCGTGTTGCGTTTGATAACGCGTTCGAACGAAGTGTTTCCAGAGAGTTCACGTTCGAGTAGCGTTTGATAACGCGTTCGAACGGAATGATTCCAGAGAGTTTGCGTTCGAGTTGCGTTTATTACGCGTTCGAACGTTCTAAGGCAGAAGGCTTGTGTTCGAGTTGCGTTTGAAGACGCGTTCGAACGTTCTTACGAGAATTCAAATTTTTAGCATTCGTGTGCGTTGGGCGTTCGAACGCCCTACGGGTTTTTCATGCACAGTTCGTATTTTCCAGAAAATATTCAAACCCTAACATGCAAATTACTATCTAATAACACGATATCAATAAGTTCTTAAGATTGTTGGTAAAATTTAGTGTCATCAAACAGTAATATAACTTGCAAACAAACAGATCAAAACAGCAAAAGTAGATCTAGATGCATGAAACCCTAAAACCAGAAAATCTTTAAACAAACCAGAAAATGGAGAATACAGAGTTGTCCAAGTCGAGATGATCTCTGTCCTTAAGAACTTATTGGCTCCGTCACAGGTGCTTTACGGATTCGTTTTGCCAACGTTCTCCCAGGATTACTTGGATTCTTCTTGCTCAATGTGCACTCCTTAACAAGTATGCGAACTGGGAATCAATGGTGAATCTCTCTCAAAACAAGGAAAACATAAATGCCTTTAAAGTTGGTGTATTCCTTTAAAGTTTGTGTATTTCTGTATATGTCTTTTTTCCATCTATAATATTGGAATTAAAGCCTTCTTATATAAGGCATGGAGGGGTGCCAATAGGGCACCCCTTGGGGTGGGTTGCAACCCTCCAAGGATTGCAACCTCCCATACACCCCTAGGGAATTCCAATAATATACATATCCATATACATCTCATATTTAATGAATTTTGAGGAATTTACAACAGATCCAACTCAACTTCAGCATTGGATCCAAATTTCTGTTCTTTCACAGCAAGCAAATGCAAAGCTTAGATTCTCACTCAATTCAATTGGCAACAAAATCTACTTCACATAAACCCTAATTGTGGGACATATATTTTTTTTTTGATTTTTTAGAATTGTTGGAAATTCCGTCGCCAAATCACTTTTTACGGATTTAAACGAAGTAGGTAAAATCCCAGAATTTCACAGACTCTTACAAATTGAAGGTAATTTGATGGTTTGAAAATCATATTTTACCATACTATTCATAACGCTCCAAATTGGAGTATTTCAATAGTTTTAATATTATTATTTTTCATTGACTTTATTTTACCTTACCTTCCAATATCTTACAACCAAATACAATAATATTATTAAACTATCATTTTACCATACCATGCTCCGAAATATAACAAGGTAAATTATTTTATTTTACGCAAAATAAAGAATTGTGATGGTGAAGAAGCAGACTTGGCGGACCTTTAGATCGATTACGGCGAGTGAAGTGTGTCGCTAGTCCATTAAGGGGTTCGGGGAGTGTTTGGTTAGCGAGAAAATTTTAGGAGGTCGGGAATATGAAGGAAAGTGAAAATTATAAGGCCTGGTTTGAGAAGCAAGACAAGATAATAACACAATAATGTTTTTTTTTTTTTTTTACTTAGTATTTGTTTCAGTTTTTTTAATAAACAAAAATTATATGTTATATCATTTAATTTATTATATTATGATTATTATATTATAAAATTAGCCGAGATCTCGAGTGAATCTATGATCTCAATATATAGTTTACATTTCTCTTATTTCATCATACAATATCCATATATATCGAAATATAAACAACAAATATAAATAAAACAAACAAATGCTACAACTAATGAAAATATGTAAAATGAAATCCTCAATTTTATATTTGGAATGAAGAGTGAATAAATTTTAATATATTGAACTCAGGGTGGCTGAACCACATTTTTATGCATAAAATCTCCTAATACATTGACTCTAGGGTGGCCGCCACATCTTAATGCATTGAAATGTCTCGAATCGGAATCTATGATGATCAAGAAAGACCGGAAGACTATATATATATGTGTACGTGCGCGTGTCAAAAGGGGTGTGATTTGGTAACAAATGACTTAAGTCTTGGTTGTTAAGTCATAGGTTCGATTTCAGATTGTGCATTTTTTTTATAAGAGTCTGAAACAGCCGATGGTTTTATTTATTACACTTAAATCGAATCGGGTGGTTTGCCTGCATATATCAGCCAAATCAAATATCCTTAAAAGGATAGGAATTCAAACCGAACATCACTTAGGAAAAATGTGAATGATAAGTTTAAAAGAAGTGATCTCACTTTAAGAATTAATAGACACAACTTATTGAATCTTGCTCAAACTTCGATCAATCCTTGTGACAAACTCCTCATTGATGGTATGATTTCATGTGCATTAAAAGTACTAACTTAAGAAATGAAATGCATAATAAAATTGTATTTTGGGATATTAAATTGTTATTGTCACTCGTCCATGCATATAGTTATTATATTGTTTTGCATGTCCGTTCATATTTTCAATTTCACTTTTTTTTTAAAATATTTGAAACCGTACCACCAAATTATCCGATCCATATTTAAATCGAGCATGACTGTCCTTAACTCTTATAAAAAATGCTCATCTGCACCCTAACCCATAACCTAACAACTAAATTTTAAGCATTTTATCACAAAATCACATCCGTATAAATGGCCTTTCAATTTCACTGTCACCTCAGCATTCCATTTATTTTGTTAGCCATAGCCTTGTAAAATGAAATGAGGGTGAAAATGAAAAATAAATTAATAAATGAACCAAATTCCTATAAATAATAAAATAAGCTGATTTAGTTAAATTATGTCAAAAATATAAAAAATGATATTTCTTTATAGTTTATGCTCGAGTATACTTTACTCTATTATATATATATATAATACTCGTAATGTTCTTACTATTAAAATGTATTTTTTCTATTTGTAAAATTTTATATTAATTTTAAATATATAAATATTAAAATTTTAATTCGGAGCCCATCTCTAACCTGCAATCTTAAAGTGGGCCCAAAGCCCAAAACTGCACCAAATATCAAAAAATTGATCCAATAATATCTTCATAAAGTATGGCCATAAATATGGACTCTAGACCCTACAATAAAATCATACATTGTGAGATGCTTTATGTATTGGGAAATCTATTTAACAGTCAAGCTATTACATTCCCTAAAGGATTGAGTGAACTTGAAGTTCATCAAAATCAATAGTAAATGAAACGGAGGATAGAAAATTCAAATATCTATCATAATCGAGATTTTTTTAAGTGATTAGGTGTTCGGGTCAGTTCACTCGCATCCTAATTAATCTTCGGAATTTGTGTCATGTGTCCTCATAAATTTCCCAACACAAATCAGGATAAGTCGCTAAAATTTTATATTATGGGAGCATGACCCTAATAAAATACACATATTGAGATTCGAACCTTGTACCATTTAGTACAAGTCTCATATCCTATTTTTTTTTAATCTATAAACTCTCGGATTTCAATCGAAATTAAGGATTTTAAATCATTTGATCATAGATTTGAGAAAAAAATTCATCATTAATCTATAATTGGGACATGATTAATAATAACACATCTCGATCTTTCTGACTAATTGTCATTTATAATTGTAAAACACCCCCATGAGTAGGAATGGGCCGAATGGCAGGGAATAGAATATTTGCATCTGAAATTAAAATATCATATACGCAATCTATCCATATCCATTAAAAATTTCAAGGTCATTATCTGCATTTGCACCGTCCATAAATGCAAATAATATCCGTCCAAAATATTCGCAAAATTATAAAAATTAGAAATATATTAACAGATATATGTTATCTTATATAACTAGTTCATTTAATACAAATTCGATAATTTTCATTGTTTTGAAAATCGGACCGGCCGGTTCAACCGGTCGAATCGGAAATCTGCCATGAATTCGATCCGACTAACCATTAAAAATTAGTCTTCAAAAAATTGATTAAAACCAACGAATCGGTTCAAATTTTTTTAAAAATTTATATATATAAATATTTATGATGTTAGTCGGTTCTGCCGATTTTTTCAGAACAGTTCAACCGATCGAACCATTGATCAATTAAATCTTTTAAATCACTGGTTCGATCACCGATCCGATTTTAAAAACACTAAAAATTTCAACACAAATTTATTCAAAACCAATTTCAATATAATTATGACATATAAGGCTATAAATAACACAACACCTACAATTCAACACAATTTTGAATATCAATTTTAACACAAATATATTAACACAATTTCATCTTTAATTATTAGATTGAAAACAAATATGTGATCATATTACGGATACATATTTTTATACTGCAGCGTATCCATTATCAGTTAAATTACGGATAATTTTTTTTAGATGGATATATAAAAAACTTAGTAACAATTCGGTTCAGTTCCAGAACTGAACCAAACCGTCTGGTTCTACGATTTCAAGAAGCAAGAACCATGATCAAACCGGTTTAAAATTGATTCGATTACGGTTCCAGGTTTTTGGAACTGTAGGACCGAACCAGAAAAATTAGTTTGATTTCGGTTCAGTTTCTTATTTTCTAAGGAAAAAAAAATTGGTTTGGCTTCGAATCGGAATCAAACCGAACTGTAAGGTTACGGTTCCAAATTATGTGGAATCGTAGCCGAATCGAAATGAATTTCGATTCGATTTCAATTTATGAACTTGAACCGAATAAAATCATAAATTTATGATTCCAACCAATTCGACTCCGATTCAATTTATATTTCAATTTTGAATCGGAACTGTAATCGAGCCTGCATACATAGAGGCAGTAAAACTTGGAATTACCTTCGAACGGCCATACAAGGTGGCTTTAATCCCAAGCACAACCAAAAGAGCGCAGAGCAGGTCCCACTTATGCACGTGGGTGGGTTATGAAAAAGCCTGCAGTTTTGACCAATACATACAACCACAGTTGTATGACTTGTCATTTTCCGATTGGTTACTATCACATACAAAGATAATGTTTTTTTGTCAGTACTTTTGTTTGCAAGTTACCCGCATGTGACCCTAACCTAAACGGTAGAAGAAGGAGAAGAAGAAAACAAGTCTGCTTTCGCTTTTGCTTTTGCCTTTTTGATTTTCTGAGATTAACTTTTATTTATTTATTTATTTTTTATTTAACTTTTCGGGCCCAAAGCAAACAGTATGGAATTGAAGCACTGTTAGATTCTGACTTATCGGTAATATGTGTCACACGCTTTGCACGTGCACGTGTTGGGTTTCATAAATTACGTGGGACCTACGTTCTAGGGTTTGCATATGGATGACATAATATCAATAATTAATAATTATTTCACATGTATTAAATATATTTTTTTAAAAGATTAACATAGTTGATAAGATGTTAATAAATTATTATATTAATAATATGATATCATTCTATAATTTTTTTCCATATTTTTGGCTTTTAGATTTTACATGAATCTAACGAGTCCTATGTATTCCATGAAATGGAGAAAAGAAAAAAAAATGATTTTTTATTTTATTTGCTTCTTTTTTTATATTTTAATTTTTACTTTTTTCGCCGTGTATTTTTTTCCAATATGAAATTCATTCTTACTTAAAAACATCACCACGATGTAAATACATATGAGCACGAAAAAAGAAAATCATTTCATGAATGAAACATTTATATATGTGCACGAGCTCGAACATTTTACAGATGTAGTCATAATTAGACTCGGTCACCAGTTCGGTTCGGTTCCCGGTTCCACATTACCGAGAATCAGATTAAAAAATTTAAAAAATATTGTAATGGGATATTATTACCAAATAAATATAATAAAAAAATTATTTATTTGAATTTTATTATATTAAATTAAAAATAAAGTAAATAGCTTGAAATTAAAAATATATATATATTATATTGGAACCGTCCGGTTCCAACGATTCGCCTAGGGTGTAAACCCTAACCGAACCGTACAGAACTGGAAGGAACCAGAACCGTCCGATTCGATTCCAGTTCTGTTTCGGTTCTGAACCGGAATCGTGGCCGGGTCTAGTCATAATATTAATTTAGTGAAATATAATTTTATTTTCATAAAAATGGTAAATAATGTTCACTTTAAAGATATCAAATCAAAACAATATCATTAACAAATTTAATTTTTTATTAATTTATTAAACATATTTAATAAATTTTCGGATTCAACAGGACCAACTCCTTAATGACTCTCTGCTACGTCATAGATTTAACTAATTTTGCATTAAATTTAGTATATTTTCTTAGTATATTTAGCCCAAAATTGTGTGGAAAAACTAGAAAAAAAGGAGGAAAGTCGATCGTGGACACTAGTTGAAATTTAGCTATACAAATTTGATCATATGATATTGTCTTACTAAATTTGAAATATTTATGAAGTGATATCACATTAAAGCCCCCCTAATAAAAGAAACCTATATCCCTATTTGAGCTTCTCAAATCATTGTCCATTGAAATGACAATATATGAATGATGTATGAACCCGACAATTTAGTAGGGTAAAAAAAAAAAAAAGTCCTCAAAATTCTGCACATTATGAACCACACAAGTTATGCAAGTCATTTTCTTATTACTTTGACTATTTTCTTTATGAAAGAAATGGGTTGGTGAAAAAAAATGTAATTTTAACCATAATGTTCTCAAGGGGCGTGATTTGGTAGTATAAGGTTCTGAATATTACCTACAGATCATAGATTCGATTCTAATGAGTGCATTTCTTGTAAGAATTAGGGATAATCGGGGGTTTTTCCCGCTTCGTTTAAGCCTGAAATGGATGGTTTGGCGGTAAGATTTCTCACGATTCCAAAAAAAAGTTATAAATTTGTACGATAAAAACAAAATAACCATGTATATATTACTCAAGTCTATATCATATAAAATATCAATATTTACAATTTATTATGCGCAATTGATCACATATTCGAACCCTAAAAATAATATATGAGTGAAAATAGAGATAATGATATGTATATCATAATCTTTTCAAAAGCTTTGCTTATTACAAAAGCCTTGTCAATGTGTACGATCTAGAGAGTGATTTATTGGTTGTCATTTATTGTATCAAGAATATTAAGATCTTACCCATGCAAACTTAGTCATAGATAGTTCAATTGTATAAAGGTCATTAAATTATTATTAATATATATATATATATATATATATTTACAAATTGACAAATTTTACTCATATTATTCCCTCTAAGTGAGATTTAGATTTTTTTGGAAGACCATTCAAATAAGTTTAAAAGGTTTTGAATCATTGGGTACAACACATGAACACACATGTGATCACCAATAACTTTTTCAAAAAAGCATTTTAATATAGCCATGAGTTGACAAGACCACACCCATATTATGGATCCTACATGAAAGACACAATAAACAAATCCTCATCAATATTATTTTAAATGTAGCCCCTCTTGCTTTCTTTTTCTTCTTCCTCCAAATTAATATCTCATGAAAGACAACACAAACAAATCATCATCAATATTATTTTAAATGTAGTCCCACTTGCATTCTTTTTCTTCTTCCTCAAAATTAATATCTCAAGCCTCCTTTTTTTCACACTTGGCCCAATGCCTCATCCTTCTTTGATTTATTATTTGTATTATATATATATATATATACACACACATAATCCGCACCTTACAATCCACATGAAATTCATATTCAGTTAAAAAACATAAGATTTTTTTTATTTGCTTTTATAGTCCACACGAACCTTACATTAACCTGACCGTTTGTGTAGGTGTATATATATATTTCTAGTAAGCTACACTCTACTTAATCTGAATCATTTTTGAAATTCACTTTCAAGGAGTAATTCTTTGATCTACAATAAAGAGAAAGTAATCATTTTACACTTATAGTTTCATTAATCTCATTAATTTAGCACATTTATGAAATAATAATTAAATCTATGTTTAAAATAATTTAATGTGATTTTTATTTCTTATGTAGATGAAATAATACATTGGATGTATAACTAGAAAAATAGACATGACAATTGGATTTTTGAGCCGGAAACTTCAAATGGCGTTCTAACAATATACAATTTTAGAAATTCCAACTTTGCGCAAGTTTCGTATTTGGGCCATAATCTTTTACTGCGATATCGAATTTCCGGTTCCAGATGAAAAAATACTCAAATATCTACAACTTTACTATGTACAATGTTTTATAGTTCTGATATTGTCAAGGTCAAATTGGGGAAGAAACTAATATATGTTGCATGTCATTTTAATTATTATAAAATAAAATAAAAAATAAAAAATAAATGTCACAATCCACCTTTAGGTAGATTGTGACAAATGTTTACTAAATGATCAATAAAAATCCAAAAAAGTCAAAAAAATGAAGAAAAAAAAAAGTAAATCGGTAAAAATTTATTGTTTGCATTTGATTTGGAAAGTTATAATTAATAATTGAGGGATGGACACTTCTACTATAAAAAAATATGTTCACCTCTCATTTTCTTCATACTTCTTTCATTTTCTCTCTTGAATAATTTGGAAGAAATGTTTTGTGTGTTTTATTTTCTTGTAATTTCTTTTTTATTTCACTAATAAAATTTGTGTGTTTTTATTCAAAGTATGAGTAGCTAATTTCATTCCGATTGGGTAAATGGTGAACTTTAAATATGAAAAATATAAATTAATCAATCTTATTTATATTATAATATATGAATTGTAATCTAAAAACTAATATTTAATCTTCTCTTATATTTGAGGGTGTCTTAATTCGCTGTAAACAATCAAATCTTGGTAACACGGTTAATATTTTACCTCATATTATATGAAAAAATAATTCAAATCTTGGTAACACGGTTAATATTTTACCTAATATTATATGAAAAAGTAAAAACAAATATTATCACCGCATTTATGGCTGGTTTTATATGTTTTGGCATAATTAATTCTTGAAATAAATTAACAGGATAATAATGACAATTTATATATTCTAAAAAGTAAGATTTCTCTATATTTGAAATATTAATATGGATCCACTAACCCCATCATTCTAATTTATTGTTATATCTCAATTTAAAAATTGTTCATCACTTCAATCAAGTCTTTTATTTGTACTCAAATTGTTATTTTATTTTACTAAATCTATTTCATGTGGATCGACCCCGGACTTATCGGGTTGTTTTATTACTTTGATACTTGGGAGTAAAGAACCACTTTGTGAGTGTGTCACGTTAATTCCTTTTTTTGGAAACGTTGGAAATCCGGCTGCCAAACCAATTGACCTGAGTTTAAGCGGAATGGGTAAAACCTCCGGCTAATTCATTGAGTTTAAGCTGTCAACCAAGACCTAAACCCTTTACCACCAAACCATACCCATTGGGACTGCAAAAATATTAGATACTCTTTATTTTAGAAAAAGGCAAATCAAAATTATCGCATTAGTAAATCAGACTTTAATTTCATTAATTTATATGATATATTTTTATAAATTTTCGGATTAAGCATGATTAGTCAATGTACATGTGTAATTGTATTAAATATATCAATGTACATGTGTAGTTGTATTAAATATCACTATCTCTTATTTAATAATTTTTTAATTTTTTAACACGTGTATCAAAACATTATTAGATTATTACACGAATGATGTGATACAGCCGATGAATTATAGAATTGTTGTTCTTGCATTTTTTCCCCCTTTGAACTTAAGATATTAAGCCAAAACGGCACGAATGTATTTTTGGAGAGAGAGGAAATGTTATATGGATTTGAAACGTAGCAATTGATTCAAATAGTTTCTTCCATGTGCAAATTAATGACAGGCTCAAGGTGGCAAAGTAATTAATAATCTTTATTATTACTAATTACTTCCAAATAATCACACTAACAATTCTCTTTGATATTTACATTTAGAAACAACCAAAAACAAGAAAAAAAAAATGGAAGAAAAGATCAAGCTTCATAATTAATGGCTGCAAATTTCATAACTTAATTTGATCATTGCAATTTAGTCATGCCAGCAAAGGAGCATCACCACACATCTTCTAATAATATATAGCCTCCCTTTTTGTTGCTTCAAATACCCTCCAAGCTTTCTGCATGAAATCTTCTTCTTTGAGTGATCAGCTTTCATGGCACCACCAGCATTATTATTTATAATCTCCATTAAAATTCCTTCTGTAATTTTCTCTGTGAATAATGAAAGAGAGAGAGAGAGAGAGAGAGACAATATAATTAAGCTTGTATTGAATATAGCTAGCTTTAGCTTCTTATATAATGAGAGAGTGTGGTCCAAAGTTTCATATAAAATAAAATTTTAATTACTTTTTTGTCACCTTAAGCTCTGTGCCAACTCATCATCTTCATCAAAATTTAATGTGGGTTTCACCCACCAAGATATTTGGTCGGCCATTGATCATCAAATGGTGAAATATTAAAAATGAAAATGAATTTATAATTTCCTAGATATTTGGTCTGGGCATGCATGCATATATATGCTTTGTTTTTTTTGCCATGTTTTCACGAGACTATATATATATTTTATATAAATCCAATTTTCTTGAAGAAGCTTTGATGTTTCAATGTCATGTCATGTTTGACTGCATATTGCTTATTACATGATGCCGATTTTTCATTTATTATTTAGCAAGTATAAGTTTTATTCAAGATATCACATTAAGGTATTGAGTTCGAATATAGTGAGTACGTTTCTTGTAAGAGTCTTGGACAACCGATGATTTTACCTACTCCGCTTAAGCCCGAAAGGGGTGGTTTAGCGACGGATTTTCTGACGATAAATACAGTGCTCTTTGATCAGCTTGGGTGGTCCATTAAAAATTGGACTCTATGGTCAAAGAAAATTTGGAATATGTTGTGTAACACATTCTAATTATAAACATATATACATGCATGTACCCTTTTCCATAACTCATCTCTCTTGATATGTCACTGTCTCTAAAAATGTGCAAGTTTGGGCAATGTGTGGTTCCTGGAATTTGCTTGTGCCTTAATTTTTCTGGTTACTTTCCTGAGCAATATTAATACTCTCTAATACTATAAAAGAATGCTTATCAGCAGAGAGGGAAAAATAATGAAACCTCGTGATTATGTTTTAAAACTAAGCGAAATCCTCTACGTGAGATTTTGCTATAAATATTTTGGTTTTTAATGTAAAAAATGAGATGAGGATCACAATTGGGACATCTTGTCCCGAACAGATCCCGTTTCATTCCATCCCAAATGTTATTTGGACAATTTTTTCATCTCAAATCCTGATAAGTTCTTTGAAATCGAGACCGAAAATCATCTGGAATTTCGAACCGAATGATTAAAGATCTCGAATCTTGATTGATATTTTGGATTTCTTACTCTAAAATTCATGATTTTTAAACAGGGGAGATTTTGCTTAGTTTCACCAAATATAGGAGGATTTCACTCATTTTCCTTGACATGTATGAAAATAATTCTAATAAAAACTCAGTTACTATACTATTTAGATTGAGATTTAGGATTTTAAATCGTTCGATTGATAATTCATCTCCACTTATTAGGATTCCTAATCTCATCCATAAGCCAATGAACAACTCTTATTATAAGTTAACTAATTAAATATTAAAAGGCAGATATAGCCTTGAGAACAGAAAAGGGAGAAACAAAGGAGACAATGTTTTGTTTAATCACTGTAAAAAAATGAAATCTCAAAGCACAAAGCTCAAAAGATAGGGCATAGAATCTGAGTGACTTCTATAAACCCAACAAAATTATAATAGATTAATGAGATAATTAAGCTTAATTAAACACAACATAATCCCACATGTTTTGTTTTGTCTTGTGCTTCACCCTCATCACTAATCCAGTTGTAAAGCTCTCTAGGGCTTGCATCTGGTCTTCTTCATTCTCTAATTAAGTAATCTTAATTAATTCACTTCAATGGCTGCAGTATTCTGAGTTTAATTTGATGTAGTGTTGACTCTTACTCGGTCAGTTTGAAAATGTTATTTAACTAACGATTTTGAACGAAGTTTTAAATATTTTTAAATTTAAGAAAATATTTTTTATATGATTCTAAACAGTACTAATCAGACTCTTAATTCGATCATCCAACATAATACTCATTTTAAGCTTTCATTTGATATATCTAATCATAATGGTATTGAAATCACATATAACAAGCCAAAAAATTCTCAGCCTTGTCTAATATTATTGAATCAAAGCAAAAATTGAACCTTAAATTCAAAAATTAAAGGGGAAATCCAGGCAAGGTGGGTCATGGGTGAGGGCCAATTTTAAAATTGAAAAAATATCGGGTCTGCCTGATATTTTCTAATAAATTAGATACTCCAAACCCAATTAATTCGGGTAATTTTTAAATACACAAAAGAGAAAAATTTATCATCCTTTTTCCCAGGACAGTTTTTTCGTACAACGGAAATATGAGTGACGTAATATGATCAATAAATTAGTAAATGATTTGTATAATTTAATATTCATTTATAGTTATTTTTTAATATTTTAATACGCATGATAATAAATTATTAAATTGATACTCGAATGAAATATTGTACCTCCGTTATATTGTAAATTTCTCATTTTGACTCAACTTTTTTTCTTTCTTAAGATTTCAGACATGTTGGACAAGTGTCACTATATTCAAAACAAGCAATTTATCCAAAATTTAAAAATAATTAAAATTATGTTTAAATTAAAAGGAAAAATGGCTCGGCAAATAAGCTGGACTTTGAAAAAATTATTTTTAAATTCAAGTATTATTTATTAATATTTTTAAAATATTAAAAAAACACAATTGATTAAATTTTTCTAATTGATATACTTAATGTATTTTTTCGGATCGAAATTTAAATAAAAAATATTTAAAATTTGATTAGATTTTTAAAATTCGGCTCATTAGACAATCCGAGGCTATCACTAAACACAAATGGGTCATACTTGTCTTGTCTCTAAATTTTTAATTGCTTTATGTTGTATTAGATAGAAAATTACAAAGCAAAGAAGACTGGTCGGCACGTGACAATCTCGTGAGAGACATGGTCTCTGCCTTTTATATTGAAGACAGCCTAGATTTTTGTTACTTATTTTTTTTTTCAAAAAATAAAATAATACAATTTTTGTTGTTTAATTAAAAAAAAAATAGAAAATTGAAGGATCGTATCTTTGTCTTGGTTTATTCAAAGATTAAGTATGTGTTAATTGTCCGTACGGTTCAACGAATAATGTTAAGTAATTAGTTTCATTTTTGGATTATGTAAATCTCAATTTATTTTAATTTAAAATCTCGATAAATGACATACTGAGTATCTGGATGAGCTATTAAACTTGGTAGGGATGGCAAATTCCGGATCCGGGTCCGGATCCGCAAGTCGCTTCATGGACCCGGGTCCGGATATGGACCCGGTTTAACGTTTCGGGTCCGGACCCGGGTAGACCCGGCATGGACCCGGGTATACCCGGATCCGGACCCGGGATCCGCAACTGGAAGTTTTTTTTTTTTTTTTTTTTTTCTCCAATTCCACTATTCCATATTTCCATATCAATAAATACTTTAATATGTATAAACAATTCACAAATAATACATTACATCAACACAAATAATACATTACATCAACATGTAACATATCATAAATTCATAAATCATAATTCATAATGCAAAAAAATAGTTAAGTTTGAACTTCGAGTTTCAACACAAATAATACATTACATCAACATGTAACATATCATAATTCATAAATCATAATGCATAAACAACCATAAGGAAAAAAACTTCAACACAAACACAACTACACAAGTACATAACATAAGTACATAACTAAAAGTTTCATACATAAGTACATAACTTAAGTTTGAACTTTTAACATAAAATAAACACACTATAAATTCAACACAACTTCAAGTCATCGGGATCAATCATTTGTGAAGCATTAATTATCTGTTCGTCAACTTCACTATCTTCAAGCATCTCACGACCTAACAATAGTAAATACAGATTAATGTCAATTATAACTTATAATATAAAATCTTAATGCATATGAATTTTACAATAAACAAGTAGTTTATTACCTCGTATCTCACTCCAAAACCAATTTTGAGTACACATCAATGCCTCCACAGTATCTGGATGAAGTCTACTACGATGAGGACTCAAATGCCTACCGCCAGTGCTAAAAGCGGACTCAGAAGCAACAGTAGAAACAGGAATAGCCAAAAAATCCCTAGCAATCTCAGCAAGTACAGGATATTTGCCCTTGTTATTACTCCACCATGATAAAATATCAAAATTGCTAGTCGGAGGTAGAACACCCTCAAGATTAAGTGGAATTAACTGTAAATTACGTTATGTGTTTTATAAATTATGGAAAGATTTTGTCAACAAATATATGAGATTTTGTAATTAATTTTGAGAGGATATAGAAAACAAATAATTAAATCAAATAGAGAGAATGAGTTGAGTCTTAGCATGACAATTGAGATATCAAAGTTCGATTCATGAGAGTAATATTTGTAAGAATCAGAGATAATATTGGGTTTTTAACCCCAAGAGATTGCTTCAGTGGTAAAAATTTTGGGCTTAGGTAATTTGCTCTATCTCAAGTTTAAGGTTTGAAATTCAGTAGAGGCTATGGGTCATGCCCCATGGTATAAAAAATCAGCAACTTACCATGATATGTGTTAGGAAATTTCTCATGGCACGGAGCACATGTTCCGGGAATTATTCGAGGTGCGCATAAGATGACTCAGACACCCCGAATACCAAAAAAAATAGAAAGGGAAAAAACAAGAGCACAAATCTTATTAGCTAGTAGGGGATGGCAAAATTTTATGTGGAGACTTGATATATTAAGATTGTGTACATTTATAATTTTCTATACTCGTTAGTAACAGGTTGAGTATGGGTATTAGCATCTAGCAAAATCCTTGTGTAAATAAGGATATGTAAGAGACCCGATATATTAGAACCATATACGAGTATGATTTTTGTATTCGTTAATTGAGCGAGTCAAGTATATATATTGATATTTCCGCTTTACTCGGCTTGTTACCATCCATATCCCTTCTTTAGATTGATATTTAACATCCTTAAGACAAGCGTGGCTTGATGGTATAGGGTTCAGGATCTCACCTTAAAGTCTTGTATTCGAATTCAGATAGTGCGTTTTTTATAAGAGTCTGGGACGGCTATAAGTTTTATCTGCTCCATTTAAGTCAGAAAAGAATGATTTGACGGTTAAGTTTTCAACGATTCAAAAAAAAATATCTCTAATTCAATATGAAGCATGTAAATTTATATGAAGTATATAATGATTTAGTAGATGATATTGTTCATTTGTTTAATGAATGAAACTATTACATTATCTTCTATAATGAAATTTCTGAAATTTAGAATATGTTTTATAGTGCTTTTTGGTGTAATAAAAATACTTTTCAATAGTGAAAAGTACTTTGTATTGGTGTTTCACAATGTTTACCAAAAGAAATTGTCACATTTCCAAAATATTAGAGGTGTTTTTGAATTAACCTAATTATGTGTTTTTTCTGTCAAGTATCAGTCGGATTGATACCCAATTCTTTTTATAATTTTTAAAATACCCAACGAAAAATATACAATATATTAATATAAAATTATTGTATATAATTTATTTAGATTATATAAGTAAATAGCCAATAAAATAGTGATAGGTATCACTAAATAAAAACAACAACCATCACTGTGGGTCTTTTAAGTCCTTAATATTTTCATAATTTCTCACTAGATTCTTAATTTTTTTCACAATTATTCTTTATGTCCATGTTGTTTTAGGGACGACAATGAGTCACGTATGACACGGAAATACAAATACTCATATCGGATCCGTTCAATCTAAGGATGTGAAAATTATATTTATATCCGGTCCTAATATTTCGAGCTCATACGAGTCTCCGTCCATATAAAGATTTTACCTCTATATGAACGATATGTTAATACCTATACTCAATCCGTCCAATTAACGGTATAAAAAATAATCATCTTACTCACCCTTAACGGATAAGACCCCTACGGACCTCATCCTCAAGTATATTTTTGCTATCCATACTATTGTTTTGGATAATAATTAAAAAAAAAAAAAAAAAACAATTAAGGTAATTATGTAAAATATATTTCTTCCAAGTCCTATTCCTTCAAACACAGAGCCCAAAAATGTTCATTGGATCTCAGCCCATCACAAAATTAGTTAGATTCTAGGCCTGCTCTGATCATATATCAGCAAAAACTGGCCCATAATAAGAGCTTTTCTTGTGGCTCCATTGAGCTTGATTTGAATGGCAAATTTTTTTTAGCCAGCATTCATTTGTGCCCAAAGCTTGATTTCAATCCTTTTTTTTTTTTTTTTTTTCATTTTTTGAAAAAAGACAGCATCAATATTTATTTATTATCTTAAGATTGAGGGTTTAAAATTTCCCATATATATTGTAGAAATTAATTTTTTTGAAAAAAAAATATATTTAGAATTAAATCCGGTTTTCTCATCGATTTTCTTCTAAAAATTTAGAAATAGATCCGCCGATTACGAGAACAATCTTTATTTATTTACACTCATATACTTCCCATCAATTGGGTCTCAAATTACAAATTTCATTATATAGTACATAAATTCACTTCATTACAACATGAATTAGTAAGCTAGCTAGCTAAGCTATATCTCCAGAATGGCAAACAATTCAAGTGTTATTTATTAATATTTTTAAGATATTGTAAAAACACAGTTTATTAAATTTTGATTTGATGACTCTTAGTATGTTTTTTCATATCCAAACTTAAATAAAAAATACTTAAAATATGATTGAGTTTTTCAAAATCCGGCTCATTCGCAATGATAGTTAAACAAAATGGTGATACCATAGCAACAAGCTGAGAGACACTTTGAATTAGGATAAGAGATTTCTTCCAAGGGTGTGTTACTGATTTTTGAGGATAGTTAGTACTCAGGAAGTGTGGAGATTTGAGGTATTGCTAATGGAGTAGCAGCCAATGACAAAATGGTGGAGCAGATTTGTTAAAGAGGAAAGGCTTTAAAGCTTCAGATATGGTGAGCTTTTGGAGATCCAATAATTGGGCCTAACTCAAAGTTGTTTATAGATTGCAAGTAGCAGCAGCAAAGTGGAAATAGGTCAAGCTTTGAAGAGTTGCAGTGCCAAGTTCCGAAAATTATATTATGTGCCGGATGTATATACCATCTCTCTCACAGCCTGCGGACCCCACAATTGTGTGGGGCCCGCCTGCTGTGAGAGAGATGACATATATACCCGGCACATAATATACCACCTCCATTTTTCCACCCGATGTTGTAGAAAATTTGGCCAAACTCGTAGATATCTAAAGTGTATCAATTTCCACTCAAAGTTTCAAAAATATATCAATTTCCACAAATCAATGGTGATAGAAGTGACAATTTCTCTAAAATTTCGGATGAAAATTGATACATATCTGGTAGAAATTGATACATATCTAATAATTTCCGATGAAAATTGATATATTTTAAAAATCTCGGAGTTTAACTGAACTTTTGTCACTTTACCAAAATTTTAGGTGAAAGAATGATAAATTCACAAATATAGAAGTCATATTATACATTCAAAACTTAAAATTACTTTAAATTTAAGCCTAAATTTTAAGACCCAACCAACTGCATATATTGGTCGTCGCTAGCAGTGTTTTCATAACTTGATCAGTGATCGAACCAGTGATCTAAAAGGTTCAGTGGGTCATTAGTTCGACTGGTTGAACCGTTCCGAAAAAACTAGTTGACGTCATAAATAATTTTATTTAATTAAAAATTATTAAATATAATTTTTTGTTTTAAAAATAAAAAATTAAACCGATCTAGTCCGGTTCGTTGGCTTTGACCGGTTTTTCCTATATCTGTTTTTAATATTTGGTCGGATCGGACTCACGATCGATTCCCGATTCGACCAGACTCACGGCCGATTTCCGGTTCAACTGGTTGAACCGATCAATCCGGTCCTGTTTTAACAACTATGGTCCCTAGGACATCCCCAAAGTGTAGTTAGATTGTTTGGTGTCAATACTGTAGAGGAACCAAACAATTTGTGCTGCAGATAATATATAGTTTCTATAAAAAAGAAAAAAAAAAAAGAAGTGTTGGCTGATCCAAGAGAAGATCTTAAGCCACAGTATTATGATATTATCATATCAAGTCTGAAGAGTTGGTATGTCTTGTAATTGTAAGTAACCCTGATTGGGAAAACCTACTGATCAATGCATTAAATCATGAGCCACCTTGGTATCCCTTGACCTCGTAGTCGTTTAATAAAGGAGTTACTCAAATTCAAAAATAATAGATCTGTTGACGGCTGATTTTGGTCTCAGGGTAATATTGGAATATCACTCCCGAGGAAATCCTCCTTCAATAGTGAATTTGTTTGGTTATGGGGGACCAAAGGCAAATTTAGCGAAAAACAGATAAACACACCAAACAACAAGGGGATTTAACGTGGTTCGGTGGATTTGGATCCGACCTACGTCCACGGACACAAAAAAGATGGTACTTTTATTACTTGAACACTCTTCTTGGATCTCCACAAGTCAGAGCTTGAAGATTCAGATCACTAGTTTTTGTTGGAGATTTGATGATGATTTTACACATACTATTCCCTCCTATTTATAGTAATACAGAAATCAGATTCCTATCTGTATAAGAAATCCTATTTGAGCTTAGTCTCTTCTCTTTTCTCATTCCTTTTCGGATTCTGACTCCATTTCCTTGTGAGAGTAGGATGACTCGTTTTATCTTATCCGTAAGAATAGAGTGTCGTCATCTTGAACGCGTCACGCCATGTGGTCGGTCTTTATGTGGTCGGTCATGACAGTCTTTTATGCTGAGGGTGTTCCTGCCGACTTTAAAGTGCTCGGTCACCTGAACCAAAGTGGTCGGTCTTCACATGTTGTGGTCGGGCCGGCTTTGATGATCTCAACCAGTCAGGGATTTACCCTTCTGTCCTCGTCATGCTGTCTTAAATGTTATAGTGCCTGAAAACACCATCAACAAGATCGATTATTAAACGAGTCTGACTCATAAAAACTCGACCCGATTCATTCTTTACTTGTAAATATTATTTGAAATAATATCCAATAATTCAAGTCTCATCTTCAACCTAAAATATCACTTACATACCCTACTTGAACCGAGCCACCGGGTTAATATCCTCCAATTCAATCTCCGGTTCAGGTTGAGATAGTGATAGACTCACACTAGGAGAATCTTCAACAATTTATTGGTCTCGACTTATTTTTTAACCATTGAATTTGAACAATCTTTAGCAATTTGAATGGTCACCCTTCTACTCGATGAGAAAGAAAGTTATTCCAAACAGACAATCTGATTTTCAAAAATAGAAAAAAAAATCAATAAAATTGCTCAAAAAAGTCATTTTCAAAAATAGAAAATGTCGACAAATTTGGATTCTTTTAGAAATTTGTCGAAAGTTCAATCGAACCTAAATATTTTTAAATTGTATTATCAAATCAATATGTGGAATAGTGATAATATTCTTAAAAATTTCAGTGGAAATTAATAATTAATAAAATTTTAATTTTTTTTTATTATATAGAGTGCTCAAGTTCTTCGCTTACCACCGATGGCGGTGCTAGTCAAGGAGCTCCCTCTCGCTTTGGGAAAAAAAATACTAAAAAGTAAATTACAGTTGACTTTTTTTTGTTATTTAAAATCCATCACCAACTTTATTTTTTTTTTATTATTATTTTTGGAATTATTGAAATTCCCGCCACCAAATCACCCATTCTGGATTTTAGCATAACATGTAAAACCCCAAGCCGCCATAGACCGTTATAAGAAACGCACTTATTAGATTCGAACCTAAATCGTTAAGGTGAGGAGGTCCTGAGCCCATACACCACCAAGACGCGTCCCGTCGGGACCACCAACATTATTTTCAACACAACTAAGAACAACAAATCACACCACAATCACCCAAACCCATAATCCCTAATTCAAGACAATTTCTATGGTTTACAACAATACAAACAATATCACATTAATCTCTCATTTTCCTTCTTTCATTTTTTTTTGCTAAGCTTTGGGTTTGAATTCACGGGATATATTTCTTGTAAAAGCCTAGGACAGCCTGAGATTTTACATGCTCCGCTTAAATCCGGATCGAGTGGTTTGACGGCGAGATTTTTAATATTTCCAAAAAAATTATTGATTTTTTTACTTTTGATTTACGTAATACAAGATTTTAGGGTTTAAGATTTTGTGGGATTTTAGTTTAAAGATGATATAATTTTCATCGCATTTGCTAAAAAATTGTTGTTCCTGTTGTTATTGTTGAATGTTTTTTTTAAAAAAAATTATTATAAGTTTTTTTTTTAAAATTTTTTAATAGGTATTATAATTTTGTGAGTAGGTAATTTCAAAAGAAACAAAGATTTTAATATATTTTATTATTATTATTTTAATATATGTTATTATTATTATAAGTTTCTTATTTAATAAGAGCTTATAATATTTTTTATTATAATAGATTTCTTATTTTGATATAATTCTTATTTTAATTTGTATTTTCATATAGAGATTAGATACTAGATGGTGGTTACTCAAAATTTGAGATGTCAAGTGATATATATGATGATAAAAATTAAAAATATTTAATTTACTATGTCGTTTAAGGTGGGAAACTGGACAAGGTATTTTAATAGCTCAATCCACTAAGCCTTCTTTTGACCAATTAAAGGGTGGGTTGACTAATCAAACGTTCTGAATTTTATCTAATATATAAATTATTTTAATTGGTTACTGTTGGCGACTTGATCGCATAAAAGGATTTTGATGACGTCAACGCGAATGAAGACTTCGACGTACAAACACGAAGCATTACAAAAAGTGTCGAAGCATATAGGGTGAAGAGCGAGATATGAAGACTAGCGGCAAATCGAAGATAATGATTAAGAGCTAAATTTTATTGTAAGTGAGTTTACTCAAGTGATCTAAAGCTCTTAGGAATCATACATTTTGCATCACTTGCATTTAAAATGGATTAGAATGCTTAAAGAATCATTTGCACTTTATTTGCACAAAAATGAATTTCTATGCACAAGTGCATCGGTAAATGATCTTCCAAAAACTATCAAACGGTTGAAATAAACTTCAAATAATATACCGTTAGATAGATATGTGTCTCTAGTTTTCTACGGTTCAAACGGAACATAATTCCGATGCATAGAACTTTTTCTAGAGCCTTTTTAGTACAACATGTTCAGATGTGCGTTTTCTGCATACATGTCACATTAGAAAAATTCCATAAATTTCATCTTAATGTTTTTGGAGCTGAATTTTTTACAGAAGCTAGATCTATGTGTCTAGTTTATGTATAAATTTACGGATCATGATTTGGAATTTTCTAGAGAAAGTTACGGCCAAAATACCAAGTGTCGTCAGTCTTGACTGGTCATGCACATACTGAAACCAGGGAGCTCCATGCCGGTCCCCATGCCGGTTTGCTCGCCGGTCTCCATGCCGGTTTTAGCTGAGCAAATAATGCTCTCTGGAACCAGGGAGCTCCTCGCCGGTCTCCTCGCCGGTTTGCTCGCCGGTCCAACGGCTAGTTTTTTGAACGTTATGTTACCGTTGGAGCCCTAGACCGGTATGCCGGTCCCCTCGCCGTTGTGTGCTCGCCGGTCTCGCTGTAAGTTGGGGAAAACTTTGCATTTTGTTATAAATAGAACCCCAACTCCTTTGCCTTAGGTTAGAGATCTAGAAAACCTTCATATACATTCTCTAAAGGCAAACAAAGAGTGTCATACACCTTCATATTCATAAACACTCATCCAAGCTCACACACACATCTTCCATATCATTTAGTGAGCTTAGAACACTTGGGTTTGCTCTCACACAATCTTCTCATTATTTGTGAGTGCCCAAGTGTGTTTTAATTCTTTCATATCAAAAACACTTGCGGTTTGTGAAATCCCATCGTTTGGGTAATTTGTAAAGGTTGTGAGTGCACCTACGTATAAAACTCAAACTTGTAAAAGGTTCGGAGTGTGCCTTGGCGGAAAACTCTTGGTTACGAGTCAACCACAGAAAACTCGATTTTAGTGGAAATCTTCAAGCGAGGCTTGGGGGAGTGGACGTAGGCACGTTTGGCCGAACCACTATAAATCGCGGTGTCGTATCTCTCTTTCCCTACTCTTTTATACATTTGCAAGTTTACTTATGCTTATATTTATTGATTAGAAACTTGCATATATGATATTTATTTACAAGAGAAAATTGACCTAAAACTCCTATTTGGTAATAAGAGCTTAAAATCGGTAAAGATTTTATAATTCCGCATTAATAGCGATAACCCAATTCACCCCCCCTCTTGGGTATAGAGATTTCTTGTCGCTAGTGCTTGTAGGTACTTTCAGTTACTTCGTCTAAACATATACTTGAAAAAACCTAATCAAGCGACACTTAAGCGGTGCATTCATACATAGAAAAATCTTACTACCTATTATTTTTATATTTTTAAAAAAATATGTTATTATTAGAACTCACATAAACCCAACATCTCTGAACTCAATGACTCAGTATTTATGCCACTACAAACTGAAACTTTTCATTAGCCAAAAGATCTTTGGCTTGCAATTGCAATCAAAAGCCAAGCTCATCAGCCAAATGAACCCAGTTAATTAGTAGGGAAATTCACAAAATTAGCCCCCCTAACAAAAAAGTTTGTCATTTATCAAAATGAGCAATAATGTTTGAGAATTGTGAAACTTACCAACTTCTCCGACGTCTACTTCGGAGATCCACATTCTCTGAAGTACTTCGGAGATCTGAAATCAAAATTTCGGATCTCATAAGATTTTTTTTTAAACTTATGAGATTTTAAGTCAAAACTTCGGATTTCATAAGTTTTTATTTTTATTTTTTTTTATTTTTAAAAATTATGAAATTCTATGTCAAAATTTCGGATTTTCAAATTTTTTATTTTTTTATTTTATTTAAAATGTAGGAGGTCTTAAGTCAAAATTTCGGGTTGACTTGGTGGTGTATGGTTTATGATCTGGTTTCTAGATCTTGTGTTCAAATCCATGAGGTGCGTTTCTTGTAAGAGACTGAGACAACTGGATGTTTTACTTGCTCTGCTTAAGCCCGGGTGTGGTGGTTTGTCGGCGGGGTTTCCAACAAATCAAAACTTTGAATCTCCTAAGGTTTTTTTATTATTATTTTTATTTTTATTTTTATTTTTACTTAAAAATTAGAAGATTCTATATCAAAACTTAGCATATTAAGAAGTTTGAACAAAAGAGTTAGTCGAGGTAACAAACATCTTATATTTGTTAGTGTTAGATCAACAAAGTAATTCATTAATGAACGTGGCTGGAAGCAGTCAATATCATGCACCGATCCCTGTGACATTTTTCTCTAATATGCCATCAGTGTCCGATGCTGACGGCTTACTGTCACATTCATTGTTTATAAATGACTATACTGATCTAACACTAACAAATTTAAGATGTTTGTTACCTCAACTAACTCTTATATTCATACTTCTTAATTTACTTATCAACTCACTATTTTCCTCGAACGTTCAAGCAAATTTCACTGAAACTTATGATATCAAAAGTTTTAAATAAAAAAATTAAAAAAGTTTAAAAACTTATGAAATTCAAAGTTTTGACTTATGATATCATAAGTTTTAAATAAAAAAATAAAAATATTAGGAGATTCGAAATTTTGACTTAAGATCTTATAAGTTCTAAATAAATAAATAAAAACTGAGGAGATCCAAAATTTTGATTTCGGATCTCCAAAATACTCCGGATTCTCCAAGTAGATTTTAGAGAAGTTGATCAGTTTCGTAAATCCCAAATATTATGACTTATTTTGACAAGTGACAATTTTTAAACTAGTTTTGTGAATTTCTCTAATTAGTATCCTTATTTACAAGTTATTGATCCATGAATAATGAGAAAAACTTATATAAGACTACTCTCATATGACTGTTCAATCAATAAGTGACACATATATTATTTCAAAATAATTAGGACATATAATATTTATTAATTGCACAGTTGTATAAAATTTGTCATCACATAAATTATTTGATTTAAACATAAATAAAATAAGTAAAAGAGACGGTTACAGTCAATCAAAATCATGTGTCATACGAATATTATTCCACGAGACCACAGATGGCAACCATGCCTTTTTTTTTTTTTTAGAATCCTTGAAAATCCCGCCGCCAAACCACTCATTCCGAGCTTAAGCGGAACACGTAAAATCCCCGGTTATCTCAGGCTCTTACAATAAACGCACTCCCTGGATTCGAATCCAGAAACTCAAGGTGAAATCCTGAACCCTTCACCACCAAGCCACGCCCCTTGGGGACGATACCCCAGAAATCGCCACTTAAATGAACCGATGGGTTAATTACTAGATATATAATATGTGGTATCATCAATAAATTAATAAATAATATATATGATTCAATAATAATTTTTTAATTATTTTTAATATTTTTAATTATTGAATTGTTATAAAAATGATATGGTATCTCAATTATATTATAAATTTTCACGAATCGAGGAAACGTAAATTTACATTTTGTTTGATTCGAGATTTATTTGAATTTAAAAATAATAATTTAATTATTAAATGACATCGATTCGTAAAAATTCAAATATATTCGTAACTTAACTCAGACAAAATTTAATTCGATATTACTAAAAAATTTATTTCTCACACATTTGAAACTCCATTATTATAACTATGAACAGTCACTATTCGATTACCTCCCTCTCGAGTAAAAGAAAAAAAATCTACCAAAACATTTTCCTCTAGAAAAATCATCCCCTGCTAAATTATTCACTTTACCCATAAAAAGTTCCGTCACTTTCTCTCCACCCAAACACTCATTTCACTTTTCCAATGGCTTGTTCAAGCTCTGCTTTGAGAATCATCTCCTCTGCTTCTGTCAAACAACCCAACACAAGCTCACAAACCAAATCATCATCAAATTTAGTATCATTTAAGCTCACAAATCCATTTATCAATCTTCAAGCTTCCAGAAGCTTCAACTTTTCAGTACCAAAAAGATCTCTCACTTGTAAAACCCAAGCTAGCTCATCAGATGATCCCAGACCCAGTTAGTATTTTCACTTCACTTTATACTAAGTGATTTTTTTGTTTAATTTTTTTTTTTTATTTTAAATGACCCTTTTGATTTTACTGCTTGTAGTCAAAGTTCAAGAACTTCATGTGTATGAGATCAACGAGCGAGATCGTGGGAGCCCAGCTTATCTTCGCTTGAGCCAGAAACCTGTCAATTCACTTGGTGATATTGTTCCTTTTAGCAACAAAGTGAGCTCTTTTTCTTAAAAAAATTCATTTTCAAGTTCATGATCCTCTGTTTTTTTTTTTTTTTTTTGCAGATCTTCCCAGAAATATTAATATATATAAATTTCTTGATCTAATTTATAAACCTAATCACTTTTTGCTTAGTGGGTAAATTTCTACATGTTGCATCTGTAAGAAATTTTAATTATCTTTCCTGAAAATTTTCCACAAGAACCCTTTTTTTTTTTTCCTGGGAAAATGTCTCTCTTTGATATATAATTATATTTAAATTGTTAAAACATTTTACTGTTCATGGCACGATAATTAACGCTGAGAGGTTGTAGTAACCGACGTCGGTTATCGAGATTCTGACAACACTAAAAGATAAAAAAACACAAATTCTAATACGATTATAAATAATAAGATTTTTTTCTTAGCCGGCCGTTCTTATTTGAATTTTTTTGAAAACTAATGTTTTAAAATATGAATTTGAGTTGGACATAGAGATAGGCAATTCTACCCGGATTCGGCCCGGTTCCGGAAGAGCTCGAAGGACCCGAATCCGGAAGAGCCGGAAGGATCTTGGTCCGCAATATATTTTTACTGATTCGGATCTTGATTTTAAAGACCGGTACGAATCCGGATCCGAATCCAGGTTAAATATAATTTAGTATATTTTATAAAGTTAATTGATAATTTTTACGTAGATCCGATTAATTTTAATTATATTTATTGAATTTCAATATTTTGTATATTTTAGTGAATTTCAATTTGCGATAATTTAGAATTTTTCATGATTTTAATTGATAAATTTAATTTTTTATTTTATTTTTATACGGGTTCCGGATCCCAATCCGGGCATGCCCGGACCCGCACCGGGTATACCCGGGTCCGGATTCGGATAATATTTCCCAGGTCCTTATCCGGACCGGGGAAGTGAAAATCATTTCCGGGTCCGGATTTGTCCATCCCTTGGACAATATGATCCGCATATAATCTGATATAAAAATATTAAATGAGACTTGCAGTCCAGTTTAAATTTATATTTTAAAATGTGTATCACCTTCATCCTCATGTTCTATTGTGGCCTGAGTTATTCTTTCTTATTTACTCTTTTTAAGTTTTTGCATTTCTATTCTTCCACTAATTTTGTGATTTCTCAAGTGTAGTAGTAGTAGTAGTTAGTGTATTACTCTTCAAAGTTATATGTTAAATTGCAGTTATACACCGGAGACTTGCAAAAACGGGTGGGAATAACAGCGGGTATCTGTATTTTGATCGAAAACAAACCGGAAAAGAAAGGAGACAGGTATGAAGCAATTTACAGCTTTTACTTCGGAGACTACGGTCATATATCTGTGCAGGGATCGTACTTGACCTACGAGGACACTTATCTCGCGGTGACTGGCGGATCGGGCATATTTGAGGGAGTGTATGGGCAGGTTAAGCTGCAGCAGATTGTGTTTCCTTTCAAGCTGTTTTACACATTTTACTTGAAGGGCATTAAGGACTTGCCAGAAGTGCTTCTGGGGAAGCCAGTGGATCCACACCCAGGTGTTGAGCCAAGCTCTGCTGCCAAGGCTTGTGAGCCTGGTGCAGCCATTGATAATTTCACCAATTAGTTCTTGTTAGTCTGGTAATTTAGTTAATGTTGGATGGATATTGAAATAAAATAGCTGGTCTTTTGAGGCTATTTTCAGTTAGCTGTGGGAATTTTAATTTGTGAAAGGACTTTTGAATTGTGAAATGATAAATGTTTTTGAGTAATAAAAGGGTGTCAAAGGTACTTTTGGTGGTTTTATTTTTTTATTTTTTTTCTTAACAATCAAAATTATGTAGTTTTGGTAGTTATTTGTTATTGTTTTGTATAAATATTGAGAGAGTGCGTTTCTTGTAAGAGTAAGATACAGTCGGAGATTTTACTTGTTCCGTTTAAGCCCGAAAGGAATGGTTAAAAAAGTTTTGTATAAATATCATTTTTCAAATGTTTTAGTTAATGTTGTTATGATTTTGAAACAAATAAGTTGGCTTTTTGAGGCTATTTTGAGTTAGATGAGTTGGTTGTTGGAATTTAATTTTTGTAAAAGCACTTTTGAATTGTGAAAATGAGAAATGTGGTGTTAGCATATTGGCTAAAGTCACTGATGATGAAAATGGTGTCTGTTTCCTTTTGTTTATGATCTTTTGTTTTCTTGGGGTAGCTTTTGAAAGCAATTTGTGCTTTCTTGTGGTTCTTTAATGGAGATATACATAGTTTTGTATTTTTTTTTTTTAGTGCTTTTGGTAATTATCAAAAGCACCACCTTCAAAGACAATATGATAATGTCTATGACAATATTTTTTTGTTTGAAAGATTATAAATCTATCTGTGAAATCATCCGATTTAGACTTAAACGGATTGGGTAAAATCTTCGACTGTCTTACAAGAAATGTACTTTTTGGATTTGAATCTACGACTTGAACTGCTGAATCCTAATTCTTATATCACCAAACCATACGATATTGGCAATACACTATTAGTAACATCACCAACTAGTAGTATTAAAGAAAGAATTATTTTTTCCCCGAGTATTTAATCACAAATCAAACTTCTCTTTTAAAATTCCATTTAAGTTACATTTATTATTAATATCTTGTAAATTTATATCAACAAAACTCTACAAAAGCGCCCGAGGGAAAAAAAAATTGAATATCAAAGGAGAATGATCTTGAATCTCTTCAAATAAAATTAGATCTTTTCGATTAAAAAAATTAATTGAGATATGATATGATTTTTTCATACCAAATCATAATAAAAAAGAATGGAATGTTTCAAATATTCTCCCTCATTATTCTAATAGTAATAATACTTTTAGAATAATAGAGATATCGTCCCCAAATGACTTGACTTAGTGGTATAGGGTTCAAGATCAAACGTCCTAGGTTCGAATTCAATGAGTGTATTTCTTGTAAGAGTCTAGGATAGTCAGAGATTTTATCTGTTCCATTTAGATTCAGAAAAAGGCGATTTAACGGCATAATTTTTAATTATTTCAAAAAAAAAAAATATAGACATGATGAATAATTATGAAAAAAATAAAAACATATAGGGTAATTTTGAAAAAAAAAATTTAAAGGACCCAAGGCATTTCCGCTTAAAAAAAAAAAAAAAAAAAATATAGATATGATGAATAATTATGAAAAAAATAAAAACCTATAAGGTAATTTTGAAAAAAAAAAAAAACAAATTTTCTCATAATCATGGACCAAGAAATTGATTTCAAGATCTAATCAGAAAGTTAAGACGAAGTAGACTTAAAAATAACTTGGTAATTGTAAATATTAATTCTTGGATCACATCATTTTTCAAATCAAATCTAATCCAACCACTACTAATCCAAGAAAATCAAAAAGACCAAACCCATCAAAACTAAAAATCTCAATCCTTTCTACTCTCAAAATCCAAACTGAATGATTGTTCAAATTCTTACAAAAACTAAAACAAATTTCAGTTGCGGTTTCTGTTTCTAATGGTGGATATTTCACAAGCTTCAAAACTCACACTTCCTTCATCACCTCCCCAAATCACCTCAGCCTTATATGAACCGAATTCTGATTCTTTAGCTCTTATGCACTCTGATTCTTCAATCTCCCTTTATTCTTCAATTTCCCTTTTTACTCTTTCATCTTTTCCTTCAACCCCACAAGTTTTAATCCCTTCTCCTTCATATTCATTCACTTTTTTGCTCTTAAACAATGCTTCTAACCCTAACCCTAACCCTAGAGTGGCTCATATTGTTGTGAGTCCTCATAGAAGTGAGCCTAAGCTTGTCTTAAGATTGTATGTTTTAAAAAGGAACAATTCTTATGGGAAAGCCAAGGTCTTTTGTAAGCAAAAGGGTGTTTGTTTTGATGAAAAAATGGGTGTTTTGTTGGATATTAATCATGGGGTTGGATTGAAGCTTGTTGGGTCGGTTAATTTTTTTGCAATGTACTCGTTTTCAAGCTCTAAAATTTGGGTTTTTGGTGTGAAGTTGATGGATGGTGATGATGATGGAGTGAGAGTGAAATTGATGAAGTGTGCCGTGATCGAGTGTTGTAAGCCGGTTTGGTCATTGAGTTTATCTTATGGGTTCATGATTTTGGGTGAGGAAAATGGGGTTAGGGTTTTGAATTTGAGAAGTTTGGTTAAAGGGAAGGTGAAGAAAGTTAAGAATTCGAGTTTGCCGAATGGGATTACTGGGGATGACGGTTTTGAGGGGGCTAGTGAAAATATTGTTTGCAATGGTTATTTGGATGAGAAGATTGATAAGCACAGTGTTTCTGGTAAGTTTGTGATATGTTACTTTGGTTTTCTGTTCTTTATATGCACATCCAAATACAGATGATTGAAACCTATTTATAGTTTGTGTTGAGTATATTCCATTTGTATTTAAAACCTTGATGTAGTGACTTTACTTCCCAGAAATTCTAATGCTTTATTCCATCATTTGATCAGTTTAGTCATCTATGTGTAGTGTTTAATCTTGTTATGAAGTTTCCCAGTGGATGGAATGAGTAAATTGAATTCCTTTTTTATTTTCGATTTATAGTGGTTTGTCTCCGTCATGACTATGAACTAGTATGTTGCGATATTCAAATTTGTTTGTTCTTTAATTGGTGCAAGATTCTTCTTGGATTCATCTTAGCTATAACACACCTAGCAAATTTTGCACTCTACTGTACTTTTGGATGTATCTAAGATCCTCAGAACTTGAAACTATTGCTTGTTCCTTTCTTTGAAACTCTATTAGATGCAATTCTATGTGTTATCATCAACTGCACATTGCACTCTTCCAATACTGATTGCTAGGCATATGTACTGTGACTAGTGAGTTTGAATAGAAGGTAAAGGATTCGAAATCGTTGGCAAGGATTAGGAGCAAGGGAGAGCAAATAACCATTAACCAAGTTAATGTTACAGAGTCTGAGTGGCATAACTGTCAACAGCTTCATTAGATAGTGAGACAGGCAGACAGCTACCAATTCAGATGTAGGGTTTCAGCAGTCCAAAGTCAAAAAATTGGAGGATATTTCTTTACCTATTTGAGTGATAAGCTGGTCCTCGGATTGAATTTTGATGCTATTGCTGTGATTTCTTTGGAATAGGTGTGAAATAACCTATTGAAGTCAGATGATGAATACTGCTAGAGATATAGGTCTATTTAAGTTTGTAACTTAGCTTTTCTTAATTATTGTATTTGCAGTGTTAACAGAATAGAAAACTCGAAGTCATAAAGATTGTGTGCGCGCGCACGTGTTTCTGAGAGAGAGGAACTATCCCAGTAGATTGTTTATGGGGAGGTTGCTCAAATAAATATGCTCTGCTTACCAGACACACACACATCAAAACCCCAATACAGAAAATCTGCTTGGTGTAGATTGCTGACCTCTGCTTTGCAGGACTATTAGGTGCATCCAGTTTAACTGGAGGACTTACTTGTCGAAAAATCCTTCCCATACTATACTTAAGAGTGCGAATTGGTCAGCTATTTTTGTTTTCAAGTTAGTATTTGTAACACCCTGATTTTTGGAACCAATAAAAAATCAAGATGTCATGATCTTTCTAATCTCAATATTGTAATTAAGAAACTAAAACAATTAATATAACCTCAAAAAGTCAAGAAATTATACTTAATAATCTAAACTGCGGAAGCGTTAAACTTAACAAATGATCTTTAATAAATATCCGTGGAACATAAAGACAAACTTTAAGTATATCACAAGCCATTAGAAACCTTCACATATTTAAATCATATTTTTCTAGTACACTTATTGAACCAAGTTTCAGCGGAAGACTTTATGTCAAATCAAGTATGATCTTTAGATCAAGTCTTTCAACATTCAGAGATAAGATTGATTCTTGTTTTGGAACAGTATAAGACCAACAACCAAGTGGATATTGTCCGCTTTGGGCACACAGCCGTCATGGATTTGTTATTGCCTTATTGGGCTTTGCAACCCAAAACATGTATACTAAGTTAGGAGCGAAGTGGGATATTACAATATCCCCCCATAGAACCTCACTTCCTCATGAGAGGCAATCGGAAACGTAACAGAACGAAATCATATGTATCCATACATCGGGTCGCGAGTCGTCTTTGGTATCATTTAGAACAGTCCGGGTCCAACAACCAAGTAGATATTGTCCGCTTTGGGCACACGGCCCGTCACAGATTTGTTATTGGGCTTTGAAACATGTCTACTAAGTTAGGAGAGTTCATGGCTTATAAACCAGTCCAGTAAGTCCCTTGTTAGCAATGTGGATCAGTAAACTGCTTTGGATTAGTTCCTATTTTAGTTAACTAACTCTGTCCTCTGTCGGGAAGAAATGAGTAAATATATGTTAATTAACGAAGTGGCCTTGTACGAATTTGAAGTCATCTTCATACAACTTTGTTATTATATAAATATGGCAAGGGTTTCATGTGCTTGCCCATTGTCACTGACTTAGCCCAGTAATGTCATTGTGAACTAATAAGTACCTTGGTCGCTGATTTTAGCCCATATAATTTTTTTATGTATCAATGTCTCCATATCCTGTGGTAATATTGTCACATTTTGTGGTTTATTGCTCCTTCATTTACTAACTTTGACACTACTCTTATTAAGCAAGGTTTTGTCCTTTGGTTTAAATCATAGGGATGCCTCTGAATGGTAAATTACTATTAGTAAGAAGTATATCTTTGATAAGGAGCTGTCTCTTTAGTTTTTTCTATCCGGTTGTTGGGTCACTGACTGATTTATTCTGCCCTTTGTTGATTCTAGAAAAATATTTATGTGAAGTGTGCACAATCTGATTTACCTATATCTGAACAACTCTACAGTTGCTTCCATAGTATTTTTGGCATTTACATATTTGAAGGCATCTTGATTTCCATTGTCTTGTAAAGATGATTGTGTTTTTTTAATATGCAGTAAAGCATAGGTCTGTTAAATACAGGCAAGACTCAGGTGAAGGGGGTGCATGTTTTTTGCGATTTAGAATGAAGCAGGTTGAAGGCTTAAAGTCTACGAAAATGCCATTGATGGCTTTAAAGGCAATTTCCATCCAGGCAGTCTCCCCGAAGAAGTTTCTGATCTTGGATTCAGCTGGAGATTTGCACATAATGCACCTTTCTAGTTCGGTTGCTGGATCGAATATAACTGGTCACATAAGGCAGTTGCCTCATCTTATGAATGTCCAAAAGTTGGCTGTTCATCCAGATATTTCCCTACGTATGCTGCCGTAAATTCTTTATCTTTTAATTTACAATTATTCTATTTTTGCTTTTTTTATTGCTTTTATGGTGTCATCAGAGAGAGGATTTGCTCATATAACCAACATTCTTGTTTGCATGTTGAGTGGGGTGCAGGGAGCCCTGCTTATGTGCTAGGTTCTTTGGCATCTTTTAAGGAAATAGCAAAAAAAAAAAAGGTAGGGTTAGGCTCACATGTGACAATATTACATTGTTTGGGAGTGAGTCACTACAAATGGTCACAAAGCTGAACTCACTTCAAAGTTCTTAGTCCGGAAATATCTAGTGTTCTAAAAAACGGCCTAGGCGGCCGTCTAGACGCCGGCTAGGCGCTAGTCGGTGTCTGGCCGTTCCGATTTGTGGGAAATCGGTGGGCTAGGCAACAGCCACTCGAAAAAATGTAGATCTACGGCAAACGGTGGCTCATATCGGCTCGTGGATGCCATGGGTGTGTTGGCCGGCCGTTTCTGAGCAAGGCAGAGTGGCGCGTTTGTCGGATAATGGTCGTCGACGGCGAGGGGTGTTGCTCACGCGCCGATGCCGCCGTCAGAGCTGCCATCGACGGCTGCTGGAAACTTCAAATCCTAACCCTTACCTTGTCAATATGTCTAGATATGTATTATATAATCTTTCATTATAATGTATTTATGATTAAGGAAAGGGTAATTTCTTTGTTTAAGGGTTTAATTAATTGATAGCATATTAATTACTTATATATTGTTTCCATATTTAGGGAGATATTGATTGATATATAAGTAAAAAGTTTTCTATTTACTTAATTGACTTCAATTTGTTAAATTCTAACCCTAAATCTAATTAAACCCTAATCAAAATATTTTGATTAAAAAATAAAACTGTCTAGCTCCGCCTAGCCCATCCGTCTAGGCGCGTACTAGAAGGCCTAGGCGCTAGGCGTTCCCCCACCGTACGCCTAGTGCCTAGCATTTTTTAGAACCATGGAAATATCCTAGGATCTTATGCGAGCAAATCATTACAATTGTTTATGATCTTGTTATATTATCCGATTTTATGTTTTCCAGTGTTCACTTCTGTGAGAAAGATGGAAGTTTTGATTTTCAATAAACTATCTTTTTTCTTTCTTTCAAAAAAAAAAAAATTTTTGCAACTAAAGAATGGTTGGAATTGTTTTCAGGAACACAAACCATATGGATTACTGATGGTTACCATTCTGTGCACATGATGGTTTTGTCAGACGCGGATGTTGCTGATAATGAAAATGGTAGAAATGAAAGCGACGAAAACCTAACACAATACTCAGGTTTCTGTATTTCCTTGCGTTGCTCGCTGGCTTAAATTTTTTGAGTTGTAGATCTGAAGCCGTCAATTCTCTGGCTTACTTTTTGAGGTTCCTTTGTTGTAGAGCTTATTTGTTGTTTTGCATCTACAAAGTTCTGCAACTGAGGCGGCGGTTTTGAGTAAATCCTTGGCTGTTAAAGTCTGATATTTTCGTTATAACCTTTTCTTTTCTAGGCGAAGAAAAACAATAGCGTCTAATTTCACATTTTAATTGGTTGCTACTCCTTTTTCCTTTCATTTATTTTTTATTTTGGGTGAAACCAACCGGAGTTATTTTGTTTTCCCTGCTAGTTATTGAAGCCATTTTCCTCGGAGAAAAGATTCAAGATCTTGTACCTTTGGCAGCTAATGGACTTCTGATTCTTGGGCAAGGTAATATTTGGCTACATTCAAAATCCTTCTTTTCTCCTCCATCCATCTACACTTGAAAAGAAAAATAGTAAATTGAAACTGGAGCATTAGATGCATAGCTTGTTATTGGTGATTTATTATTATTAATTTTTTGTTAATTAGATTTTATCATCTCTGTTAAGCAGGAAATCTGTATGCATATGCAAATTCCTGAAGTTGCTTGATGTATATCTTTTGCTTAGTGGTGAGCTTCTTATCTTGTGTTTCTTCCCTCTAAACGATATGTCAATTTGTTGATACTATAATCTAAATTGGTTATGTTTTAGGATGTCAACGTTCCCAGTAATGTAAGATGATATTGCCAGATTGGGAGGGTCGTGGATGAATGCTCTTTTTCATGTGGTGGGTATTTTTTAAAAAAATACTTTTTATTACATTTTGATTATTTATTGTAATCAACTAATGTACAGGTTCTGACTCATTGTAGCGTGATTTTCAGTTGGTCATCAATTGTTCCCTTCGACTACTTTGGTCTCATTTATTATTAAGTTTATGAAGTTGTGAGCTGCAGTTTTCTCATCCATTTTATAGGGCACAAGGCGTTGTGAGAACACTGAGCTCTTGAAGGTACATTGGGTTATTCAATTCCTAATTTGTTCGAATTTTTTTTAACCTGTACCTGTTCTTTGCTTTGTCGGTTTTGTAACAACACACGTATGCTCCATTGCCACTGCTAAAGGTTACATGATTTGTTTTCTCATATTCTTGAGCTTATATCTTCATCTACCGGGCAATTGGTAAATGCCGTCTAGGCTCATGACAGAATATTCACCGGACCCTTCAATGAAGGGGATATGTCAATCGGAGTGTATTTTACTGACTTGCTTTACAGCTGCATTTGCTTTTTTAAGCTGATTGAAACCTTGAAGTTCATATTTCAGACGACTCACGGGACCAGTTGACTGAGTGACGAAAGATGGAGTTCGGATTCCTGAAAACCCGAGTCTGCTGCAAGGACTGCTTTTCAAGAGCTGCAACACAAATTCATGAACTTGAAGCATGCATCAGAATATGAAATGCCATCAATCAGTGGGAAAATACCAACTGTTAATCAAAGGTCGTAAACATGTGACACAAAACTTTGAATTTGCTGTTCTGTTGGCTGTTTAATGTTTGATACTGTCAAAATTTAAATTTGCCATCAATTTCTTTAGAGCTGTTGAGGTCTTTTTTCATACTTTTTAAACTTCTGTTTCAGTCTATTTAAATTGGGTTTCTTGTGGCTCACCTTGTTGGAATAAAAACTTCAGATGACAATTTAACCCACATCGCTAATTTGAAACATTTTTTAAAATGATTTTTCACTGAACGACGCCGTTTCGATAATCAAAAAAGGATTTTACCATAAAGAGTCATTATTATTTATTTTATTTTATTTATTTGCATTTTAATATGTCACAATAATACGCATACATTGATACATACCATAATCCAAGCAGCTATGTCAAAATTACACGAATATTGTCAGTTGAATCACATGCATTTTGTAAGCAATATTTTGCTCTTTAGAATGCACCATACTACAAAGAAGTAGATAAACGGGAATTAATTCTTATTCCCACATGATGAAAAAATGTAAAAGGTCTCGAGAATGTCCATCGACTACGCCTTTCGGCCTGATCTTAGGCCCTGACTCATCCTCCGTGGACGAACCTTGCAGATGAACCCCAAAAAGCTCTTGATCATGATAAATTTTGTAAGCCTACTCTTTTTTTTTCTAAAATTTAGGTTCGGGGAACAAACCGAATCTCGGTATCCTGAGCAATTACAATAATCAAGTTCCTCGCTCTTTCTAACGATCAAGACTGGTAAGCCCATCAAACATATATAATGAATGGATCCAAAATACAACATTTTAATACAAATTTTGTTCTAGACATGAAAAATGGAGCCAAAATACAACATTTCAATACAAATTTTGTTCTAGCTCATTGCCTCATTCCTTGCCATTACTCAAAAGCTCTCAAGATATAAGGTTTCCTTCATCAGTTTGTCTCAATGCTAGCAATTGTATGTGAGTTGGTATGTTTCTGCAACCGTAGCCTCTTTGCCCTGTGGAAAACGAAAAGGATATCAGATTAACAAGTAAACAAAAACACAACTCAAATTATGATCATATGAGATGAGTCCTTCATTATGTATGATTTAAACTAAAGCTAGATATGTAGCTGCATTGAATACTTGCCACAGCCTTTGACAAGGACCGGCCCTAATATTCTCGGGACCTAAGACCATTTTTATAATTCGAGACACTCGGCGGTAACATAATGTTTAAAAAAAAATGGGGACTATCAATGGGCTATCAGCTCTGCATTTGACAGATAAACAACAAAAAATCAGTTTACCATTAGCATAAAACCAACAAATATACTAACCTTACTGAAGAGATGTATTTCTCAACTGCAGGTACTTGATCAGCATCATAGGAAAACCATTTTTCATTTGGTGAAACTGCATCCAGGGCTACCCCCACATCTGGTCATTGAAGGATTTTAAATACATTCGTATAACTTTTTCATATACTCAAGCAACCATGCATATAAATTCAATGTATTTAAACTGACCTTGAAGCAGAATAGCCGGTTCACCATTATAGCCCTTCAATCTCCAAAAGGCACAACCATTGTCTTCGAGTACAATAGGCTCTGTTCTAACAGCAGCAGATCTTTGTTTTTCTACAATATAAATACATGGTTAAACACAGACATGAATCATTCACTCCATTGGAGAATTACTCTATTACACATCAAATTGGTAACCAGAAATAGCAAGTTCTAGGAGAAATAAACCATATTCCATACCAAGTAAAAGTAAAAGAAACAACTTGATCTCTTGCAGTCTTTACAATAATAAAAGTAAATAGAAAGAGTGTCTACAAACACTATATGAGATTATTAAAAGAAACAAAACCAAAAATCCTGAACTTACTCTTGGATGCCAGGCCCATTGCCTCCATCATCTCGGAATGCACTTCAGCTGCTTTCCTCTTAATCTCTGAAACAATAGTTTCATGCTTGGAAACTGACAAGGGAGCACCATTAGAGATAATTGCTTTGGCAATCTCATCTTGTAATTGCTGCTTCAATTGTTTTTCCTGCACTAAAGAAATATATTTTACACCAAAATTACTGCAATAACAGCATGTTACTTCTTTACCAAAATATCCATTTCCATGTCACCTTTTCCTTTGCCGCAACAACTTTTTCTCTCGATTCTTTAGCTTTTTCAATAAATTTTAAATTTTGATCATCAATCCAACTCCTCAGGGCTCTGAAAAGAATTTTATTTAAAAGGAATTGAAAGCATTGTATCATACAGAAGGAAAACCTCTGGAAATAAAATCAAAGGTATCAGCGTTATGTTTTTGTTTACTTACGTGGTGCCTAGAGCTTCATCACATAAAAAGTTCAAAAGCTTAAGCTTTTTCGACCCATCTAACTGATCATATCCATCACCGCCACTACTGAAACAGTCAGAGGGAATATCATTCAATTGACACTTGGATTCAGAGACACATTTGCTAAGAGCCTGCAACCATGAATTTTTTCCACTTGTTGAGCTTAATGGATACCTAAACAGTAAAAAAATGCAGATTGTTACTATCCCAACCATGTACAAAGAAAAGCAATCAAGTTTACACTCAATTTATTAGGGAATTGATCAGTACTCTTCTCCCATATCTTTTTGTATCAAAGACAACAATTGGATATGAATTTGGACCATTGGGAAGCATGAACCTCTGCGCCGGCTTCGCCCACCCATCATTTCTCTAATAATGCACTCAGCTTGTCCTTTCTTCAAATCCAGAACCTAATGGCATTACAAGCATGAAAAAAATGCCAAAGTTAGAGAATGCTTAAAATGAAAAGGATTAGCAAACATTTTGGATTCAGAAGCATTCACCATCATGAAACAAAAAGAAACATTAATAAAAACGATTCTAGAAAGGTTATGATCAACAAATACTTGATGTCAATTATCAGATATTAGGAGGTAATATTATTCTTCCAAAACATCAATCTTAGGCTAAAGTTTAATTATCCTTGAAGACCACTAATATTAGAATAACAAGGAGAATACCACTCCTTTCTTTCCCATCCAAAAATACCTTTCCAAAAGCTGCACAAAATTCTAAGAATTGCAATGCATGTCCTACATCTTCAGGAGGTATCTCGGCTCCAGCTACAATTGTTAAAGTGGCACCCTGAGGCAATATAACATTAGCGGCAAATTCTTTGTTCTGAATTTCTCTCATACACTTTTTGAATCCCCAAGAATCAGATACTGCCTCAAGATTGGATCTAATATTATCATTGTTAACCCCATTTGAAGTTTTTACATTCTCATTTCTCTTTCTGTTTTTCTTTGGGTTTTCAATCTTAGAAACCTCCTCTGAGACTTTAAGCTTATCTTTCTCAGGAATTTCCTCAGAAACCTTGGTCTTTTTCGGGCTCTTCTCCCTCACAAAGACATCATCATCTCCATTTCTTTTTGGGATTTCCTTTAATCCTTCTCGTTTCATCTTCTTTGATTTCTCTTTATTAAAGCTCGGTGATAAATTCTGAGAATTCAATTTTGAATCACCACCCCCATCAAAATGATTTTCCTTTCCTGGTTTTCCCGACAAAGCAGCTCCAGCCTCCTGTCAAAAAGTATGCACTTACACATGAGCATGTAAAAATAATTCATATCAACAAAATACCCTAGAAATTGAGATTTGCTGCAATTGATAAAGCTACCAAAATAACAAGTACATTTATTACCTTTTTCAAAGTACGTGGTGACTTCTTCGGAGAAACTGCTACATCTTTAGCAATCTTCTTCTCATGGCTCAAATTGTCATATCCTTTAATTTGAAGCATTTCTGAAACTGATGAAAACCCAGTTGCTTTGGCTGTTTGCACCAGTTGACCAGTGGGCTTGTGACCTTTTTTCTTCCTAAAAACATATTATTCTGTTAGACCTGCTCGCTAACTAACAGTAACAATCAACATCGACCCTAACAACAAAAAACCATGCTATTCTACACTTACATGCAAAAGCTACAATTGCAGATGCCTCTACACTTGGGGCAATTCCAATCATCCAATAGAGCCGCATCTTCTGCTTTCTCTCCATATCTAATTCAGCATCAACCAGAATTTAATGGCCAACAAAGCTTTTTATAAAAGCACCAAGTAAATTTTATACACTAAAAAATGCGTATAGAGATCACAGCACCAAATCTAACCTGTTTAGTAGGCACTTGTGACAAAACTTAATTGTGCATAGTTTATCCTTTTTCATAATCTTACAAGCTGCCACGAAGTCCATTGTTTTTTGCCGGCACTTCAACATTTAAACAAATGCACAATCAATAGCACCAGAAAATCAATCAGCAGAAAAAATATCTACAAGAGTCCAGTACTATTCTTTCCTAAACAGTAACTACACATCACCCTTCAACATTTAATCCAAGATTCACAACAACATACATAGACTAAAATCGTAAAATTCCTCACTAATTTTAAAATTTAGCCCTCCCAAAATTTGAAATTAGCCCAAAGCTAAAGGCACTAAAAAAATTAGCCACACCTTAAATTTAATCCTAGTTCCACCAGACAAATGTTAATTTCAACCAAGACAAGAAAAAGAAGCCAATTAAAATAGAGCTGTTGCCAAATAACAAAATTGGATGAACCCATTATAATTATTATCAAGCATGTCATATTTATTAGTCCAAAGTTGATAACAATTAGGTTGCTTCATAGTCAAAATTATACAAAAATTAAAAGAAACCAATCCAATTTACTCATGAGGTTCAATCTCAGAGTTTCTTTCATTTTCCCACACTTTCTCACTACCCAAACAAGTAAATCTGAAACCATCTCTTATCACATCCAAAACATCAGAAGAAAAGGAAGACTGCCACTACAACAACATTCACTTTTTAATTATAATTGCATTTTCCCTCATTTTCCCACCAACCAAACAGAACAGATAACAATCAAACTAACTGGGTCATTTCAATTTTTAATTATAAATATAAAAAAAATAAATACAAATAAAGAAGAAACAAACAAACCTGGTGACAGGTTTTTCCATTCTCAGAATCGTAGATTCTGCCACCTTGAACACGAACTCCAGGGCATTTAGTTCTCTTCGATTCTTTCTCTTTCTCTTTATTAGCAGCAGCTTTGTCTTTGGAAGCAGAACACGAAGCTACAGTCATTTGTCTCAAAACTGTTTTGTCAAATTGTTTTCTTGGGATCTTTCTTGCTTCTTCTTCAGAAAATACAAAGTACGTGTCTACTGTCTAATTATATCACTTGGACCTTGTTTTGAATCTTGATTTTGAACCCTTTATTCAATTTTTTTTTTTAAGTTTCATGTTTCCCTCTTCTTGAAACGGAAATGGCGGGAGAAATTTTAGAAGAATCTAATGTTTGAGAGGGATAAAGGAGCGCCAAATGAATTTTTTTCCCCTAAATTATCAGGAATCTCCGAGATCAGCCCTTTTTTTAAAAAAACTTTTGTTTTAATTTTTATTAAAAATGATAGATGTACATTCAAATTCAACCCCCAAAGATAAATTGTGATATAAAATTTTGATTTTTTTGATTTTTTTTAAAAAAAATTGTATGCCGTGTGTGTTTAGGTATTATTTGGGTATATATTTATCATTGTTATTTTTATTTTTGTTAACAGATAGCATTGTTAATTTAAAATTGAATTGACTCACGAATCTGATCCAATTTATTAATTTAATTAACTATGATACTCTCAAATCATACCCCTAATATTCTCGTTGGTACATCGATCGTGAAACTAACTCTAATATTGTTTGCTTTGATAGTATTTAAGCCCACTTAAAAAGTTTTTAATTAATTAAGAAAATCTATTACTTATAAACATGTGCCGAAACTCTATTTCAAATAATATGAGATATCATAGGTCTCATGGCCAAATAAAATTTTAAATCTATAGATGTGCCGCTTTTCGTAATGAAGGGTAAGGACAAAGATTATTAATTAGTTTATTTCAATTAGGTCAAGCAATAGCAAATTTCTCTTTGGTCGATTGGTTGGACATTTCTTCATGACATTCTTAATGTTTAAATTTGAGTATACATGGCAAAAAAGTATGGGCCCGGTCCGGGGTGAAAAAAGCTCGGGTCGAGCTTCAAAATGAGCGTCCGGCTCGGATCCGGGCACGGGTCAGGTTCAACCAAAAAAGTCTGAGATAATTAAATATTTTTATTTATTAAATATATATATTTATATAAAAAAATTTATAATAAAAAAATCGGCCCAGGGCCAAGCTCGCGTTTCCCGAACCCGGGCCTAAATTTATTTTACCGGGCTTGGATCAGGCTTATCAAATCCTGGCCCAAGCCCGGCCCGTCTCTGTTTCTTTGTATATGAAAGCATATTCTCCTCTTTTATTTTGGAGTGTGAAATATATTTTTTTCCTGAATAGAAGCTGATGGGCTTTATTTAGAAGGGTTCTTTAGAACTTTTGAAGGGGATATTTAGCATTACTCCTTGAGTTGTTACTTTGGACCCAATCTCTGTTACTGGATGAGGCCCATAAAAAGCCCAATAAACCAAGGGCAAGTTTCTTACCCGCTGGTGACAGAAGTCTCGCAGCTGTTCCCATTTCACAAAGCGATTTCATCTTCGCAAGCCAACGAACAAAATCACTCCGACTCTTCATCAAGGAGATTTCTGAATGGGGTTCGTACAGGAAGCACGTGAGAATCACGTGAAGAAGAAAGTTGAAGAAGGTATTATTAATATTAATATCATTATTACAGTCACACACTTAAACCCTAATAAGATTACAAGTTTTATGTTACAAAAATAAATTTTGTCTATTTTTTTTTCCAGTTTGATGCTTGAAATGTGATAATGGGTTGTGTTTATTTTATACATTTGTTAGCTCTGCGGAGTAAAATGAAGCAAAAGGCGCTAAAAGAGTGTGACCAGTACACTTCCAAATATGCTCAATGTGCTGCTGGTAGAACGCTTTCAGTTGTGTGGCAGTGTCGTAAACAATCTAAAGAGTTAAACAATTGCCTTCACCAATTGTAAGTTTGACCCCAGCAATTCAAATGAAGAAAGGTTGAATGATCATTGCTAGCGGTTTCATGGTGTATGTTTATATGGTATTGCTTGTGTTCCATTGCCAAAATTGTATGTTTTTGCGTGTTTTCTTGTTTTAAACAGAGTATTATTTTCGACTAAAATTTCATTAGGAGGCAATTTTCTCAAAAACTTTCTTATATTATAGGCTAGAAAAAATCACATGATTGGTAGTCGGTACTTTTCCAAAAGAGGGTTTCAGGTGCTTTTGCAGGCAATGGTTTGGCTCCAAATTGCAGTTTTAAACCAATCCCAAAACTTACCTTGATTTAAAATCCTTCTGTAAGGTGATTGCTTTAGACTAGATGCTCAACTCTTTTATGTGTGATGACAAGTCATAATGTTAATCTGGCAACGGGGCAGTGGTGAGTGGCCCCGTCTTTTATGTGGTTAAACGTTTATATGCAGGTTTGATGTGTGGTTTACTGACCTGTTGGTGTAAATTGATACACAACAAAGAGTCGCTCGAGGCCACCATATGCTGTTGGTTGAGAAAATAATAAGAATTTGGGTAATCTCCACAAAGTGCTACTTGAGTACTTGTAGCACTACTTATAACATTATTGTATCCTCATAACTCTATTCAACTAGAGTTATTAAATTTACAGATAAAATTATTCCAGGTTTTTCTATTGAATCTTGGAAGGGTTTTTTTTGAGAGAGGTCCTTTTTATTGAGAAGATTCTACATTGCATTAACTGTGGTTTAGGGTGATACTACTACCAAGAGAGATATTTCATTGCCTGTCTATTACTGATTGTATATGTACCATTAGGTAATCATGAAACTGGTTTTAACTGTTCATAGGTTGCTGTGGCTGTTCACCTGTACATGTACCATTAGGTCCAAGAACGTGGATTGTATTTTGATTTCATAGGTTGCTGTGAGCCTGTGACTGTTCACTTGTACGTGTATCATTAGGTCCAAGAATGTGGATTGGATTTTGATTAGACTTCACTCCTTGTTCTCATATTTATCCTATTTGCATCGTATACCTATTCTAGAGCCCACTTTATTGGGGTTAAGTGCTATACTTTCCTTGCAAACTGTTTTCTTCGTGTGTTCTCTGTAGTCATCTAACATGATTGCCTATGCTTAGAGATACGGGAGAAGATGATTGAATGTGGTTAGGCACGGTTTCATCGTAAATATTGTACTTTGCACAAATTAGAGATTGGTGCCAGGCAGAAAACAAGTGTACGATGTTTTCTGGAGTGGTTATACTGGTTCAATGGTTGTAGTGCTGCATCCATTTATCGATTCTTAACCTTATTTGAGAAAACTGGAATTCATCAGAACGGGAGATGATTTTTGGGAAAGTTGCTTTTCTCACTGCTGGTTCACATATGATACATTAAACGATTATCAGGCTAAAATTGAATATTGCGAGAGAAATACGTTAATATACAAACATGACCTGAATATTAATATTTTACATGTTTGTTTTCTGAAGCACCAATGATGCTGTCCTCGAAGAAATGAAGAAAGAATACACGCTTCAGCAAGATGGAAAAGAGGCTGCAAGAATCTAACCGCATCCTTTCAGATGACCCTCAATCCACAAGAGAGCAACCTTGTATTATATGTACACCATGGAATGTCAGCTTGATCAGTGGGCTAGTAGAAGATATTTTTGGGTTCATTCATTTGACCATACTGTCTTCACGGGTTTTCTGAGTTGCTTGTTACTATTTCTTCGTTATGAAGCATACTTAACAGTTGTTGCACTTCAAGATTATCTATTTTCAATGAAATTTGTGGAACTGTTCTTCGTTTTTTCCCTGTTCCCAATTGTTACCAGCTGGTTGAAACCTAGGATTACTGTTTTACACTCCTAATTTAGGGCAAAATAGGGATGGGAGAAATCCCACAAGGATCCCTGTTAGGGTTAGCGATCGGAGATGAAATATCCAAAAATTGAACATGCCCATTCTTATTTGGGGAGTGATGGAGATTGGATGCAATCACACACACATAGATGTCATTTTTTATGGCTTGCATATCAAGGAAATAAAAAATGATACATACATATAATTGAACAAAAATAATTGTCCTATAATTATTATTTTTTAATATTTATATGCTCAATTATGTAAGCATATCATTATTGCAAAGAAGTTTGGTTTGAAGTGCTTGGAATAACGTGGGAGAAATATATTCCAATTGTATTAATATCAGCCTGAAGAAAATATCAGTTTGCTCACCACTCTAATACAAAGAGAGAGATCAAAAGCTACTAGAATTTTAAACAACAAACAAAAATTATATAAACGCAGAAAACACATAAATCAGCTCACTGATAATAAAATGGCACATAAGAAATTGGGGGGCATTCCCTCCTTTTTAAGCCTCAAAGAGTTCAAAATCGGCAAAACACCAATACCCTCTTACACATTCCGTCAGTTCAAGGCCACCCATTAACACAATCAAGCAGTAAAAAGAGAGACGCCACATTACAAAATTATCTATTATGTTGCAGCTTGACAATGAACTTAAGTTGGCTTCCGCATATTACGACCAGCACGTATTACTTCATCTACCAAGAGCAGCTGGGATGCAATTACAGGCCTGCAAAATAAAGTAGCATTTGAATGGCTGAACTTTGGAAGAGTTTGTCAATATGCAAGCTCAGACAAATTCACCACCATGCAGTATAGGTAAGATCCAACAATCAAGTGACGTAAAACGCATGTCAAGTGCAAGAAAAAGTTGGGAATGAGAGAAATATATCATTTTGATATTGGTAACAAGTTCACATACCCTGAGTTAATAATTTGGCGCTTCACTGAGTAATTGTCAAAAATTCCCTCCATTTGCGGGTCAATGGGATCTCCTGAGTGCTGGTTTAATCCCACGACATTTCCCTTATCATGCTCACCCTGAATATCCCAGAGAGCAAAAAAAGTTCAAATTAGTTTTATCTTCTTTTCCTTATTTTACAAGGAAAAAGAAAGAAAATCTGGGGTGGAAGATATAAACCTTCAAGGCAATGATCACATCTTGAGTGTCAAGCCCAGCATTCTCAGCAAGTGTCTTAGGCACAACGAGAAGGGCATCGGCGAAAGCTTCAATTCCCAATTGAGCACGCTGCTCCACGTTGGTAAACATCAGAAATTTGGAAAGATTAAAATGTTCTATTTAATATTTTAGGCGTGAAAAAAATAACAGGAGTATACCCCTTGAACAGTTTTCTTTACTTCATTGACTAGGTACTGTCTGGCAGCAACTTCAAAAGCTCCTGCCCCCTGAAAAGCAATTAGGAATCATTAATGAGAAAATCTATACACAAAAAATCCTAATAATTCACTGAGAAATTGGAAAAATCAAAACCTATGACACACCCCAATTCCACCCACCCACTTTTTCACCATTTGAACTAAAGCGGAAAAAAATGACAATGAATCGTAAATCACAATCTCCTGCAAAGAAAACTGTCAATTCAGAATAAATTATGAATTGAGCAGAACTTACCAGTACAACCGCTTCATCTTCAATAGTATTTTTGACTGCCCTCAACCCATCACGCACAGCATCCTTAATTTGGGCAATTGTATGGTCATTAGGTCCTACATCATTTAAAGTTTGCAATGAAGATTTAGATAAGCCACATAGTGAAATAGGATGGTGCATATCATACAAGCAGTTATGATTTCTATGTTTCTTAGTTGAGTGGTTCAATCACAATAATAATAGTAAATTTGTATAGATTATGTATCGCGAATGCAATGCATATACCTTTGATCAGAATGGTACAAGAATGAGGATTCTTCACATTTTCCACAAATGTATACTTCTCTTCCCCAAGGACATGCTCATAAACAATTCCAGCCCAACCTAGGCAATCGGGAGTCAAATCGTCAACAGAGTTAACAGCTTCTCCTCCACAAGCCAAAACCAGTCGCTCCATATTTCTTCTTTTTGCTCTCCTAAGAGCAATTATCTACAAAATCATCGGATCAGCAAGTCACAAATGATATAAGAAACAGGTGACACAATAACTAAAATATCTGGCATTTTACAACTAAAGCTACTGACCTAGCAAATTAGTAGATAAATGATTGGTACAACTATAACATTACACAAGAAAGAATTCGGGAGTAAATTAATAGCTGCTGTTTTGACCTTTTGAATGCCATTTTCATCTGGAGATAAAACAGTACCTAAAACTAATCACTTCTATAGGATATATTCTGCAGCAAATTTAATTTCATGGGCCCGATTACTGACTTCAATATTTAGTCTATATGAATTATTATTAGTATGACACCAGTGATGGAATCAGTATGTATTGCCAAGACAAAATTTCTCAAAAACTTGTAAGACATAATGCCAAGAACAATGCATAATGCATAACTTACCCCTGCCCTGGCAAGAAGGTCTAGCGATGGGGGATCGATACCCTTTTGATTGATAACAACGAAGTTGTGGTCATTACCCGAACAAACCTGCAAACCACCAGAAGCATATTAATACTTGAAAAAACAGAATATATAACTGCATGTTGTATATACAATTTAAAAGAACCGCGCATTCACAATATCTACCTTATTTTTTAGTTCAATAATCCTTCTGACTCTCTCATCAACCTGGCGCCTTTCAGCTGCAACCATTGCCTCTCTTTGCTCTGCATTTGAGTAGAAAAAGCCTGCATTTACTTCGCTGGCAGGTAACGAGTCATTAGTTTCAGTATGCTGGTAATCCAAGTCAAACTATAAAAACACTTAAAACAGTAAGATTTGGCAAGATTGATTTTATAACAATCTTATTGCAACAGCTCAGAAATCAATTTTAAACTTAATAAAAACTAAAATGCATCGCAAAAGAAATTCAAACTGAATTATTAGGCAAATGAGGCAGAAAAAGTGATGAACATAATAATGGTTACAAACATATTTATGCCTTGAAAAATGGCTGGGGGTGGGGGAATACCATGATTCAGTAACAAATTTATCCAGTATTAAAACCTTGCAGAAAGGCATATGCAAGATAAATAGGAGAGAAAATAATGTTTGAATTGAGGGGAAGGGGAATCTAAGATGAAGAGAGTACGCTACAACCACCTTAAATTAATAAAAAATAATCATATATATAAGCAACACAAATGTATTAGAGTTAAGGAGTAAACTGACCACATCATAAGAAAAGCATGATGTACTTTTCAAGTAATGTACCTTTTCTCATACTCCAAGGACACATTGCATGTCAAGATGTAACAATTCTCTGCTCTTCGCTTCATATCAGGATGCCTAGAACCATGATCAAGGACAAGACCTTCAACCTATAAAAAAACTAATGTAAATTCAGCAACTCCAAGGCAAGTGTGTGTGTGTGTGTGTGTGTGTGTGTGTGTGTGTGTGTGTGTGTATGAACAAAAGAATCTAAAAATGAAGCATTAAGATTTGAGGATAAGGGAATAAATTCCATAAACTGTCCCAAAAGCAATTCTTCAAAAAGAGTTTGAAGGGAATAGCATAGGAACAGGAAAACAAGTCATGCAAGACAATATTAAAGAACTTCAACATACCAAGCGTGTGTCCACATCAAACTTATGACGCATGTGCATTAATTCCACCATAAAAAGATCAATAGCTTCCTCGGGTTTCCTAATGCATAGCACCTGTCATTTCCATCATTGTTTACAGAATAATACAAAGAGGTTTATCACAGTAACGAATGGATAAATGAAGGTAGATGCTTTAAGTGGTATCAATTAAGTTTATGTGAAAGCCCACAAGTGCACTTACCGCATTCACAACTATGTCAGTCAACTGATCGGCCAACGATTCATATAGCTGTAACAGTAAACATGATGCAGATATCAAACCATTAGTAGTAGAAAACTAGGAAGGAGACAATAAGAAAGAAAATGAAGCAAGAAGCACTAAGTACCTTCGTTCTAAGAGTTGTTCTTGCAACCATTTTGAGTATCTCTTTATCAGGCTCATCACCCATCACAACAGGAGTCTTGAACTTTTCAAGAAATTGGATAGTTGCTCTTTTGGCAATCTCGAAACCATCAACCAAAACACGTGGATGCATACCTAACAAAAGCATGAAACCATGTATAAATATGATGATAGTGTTCTGTTTTCTAATTTTTTTATTAAAAAAAATTAACAACTGCTAAAATGCAATTAAAAACAAAACCCTTGTCACTTGCATCTAACAACCATTTCAAATGACATTCATAAAGAGAAGTGCGTAAAAAAATTTCAAATTAATTTATCAAAGCACCAAGTAATATTTTGAAAAGCCATCAAGGGACTTGATGACCTTTGTGGAAGTAAAATATCTAGAACTACCGACCTTCGTCAATGTAGCGTTCTGATTGTTTCATAAGCTCGCCAATAAAAATCACCGTAGAGGTCGTGCCATCTCCACTAATATCATCTTGAGCAACAGCTGTCCTCGCAATCATGATAGCTGTTGGACTTTGGATTTGCTGCAAGCATTGCCAAAACATTCAATAACAACTACTTCAGGCTCATAAACTCAAAATCCCTCTTAATTATAATCAAGCTCCCCTTTTGAAAATCACCTAAAATGCCTGCTATATCAATGCAACTATTTATACCTTAACTTCTAGATCTCTCAACTAAATGGAGAGATCTAGGGTTTCTTCAAGAAAAAAAAATCAAAAAATTAAGAAGAAAAATAACCATTTCTTTCAAGAGAGTGTTGCCATCCTTAGTTAGCTTAATGTCTCCGGCGCCACCAACAAGCCTACAAAACGAGAGCAAATCTCAGCAAATTTTTTAAAATAAAATATGATAATAATGGGAAAAAATAAAGTGAAAATTAAAATTAAAAACATAAATAATAATAACGATAACGATAACATACATTTTGATTGTGCCTTTGGGGCCGAGATTTGTTTTGAGAACATCTTGAAGGCCTTTAGCGGCGTTGATGTTCATGTGAAGTGCTGCTGATTTGTTCAGCACTTCTGCGTTTGGATTCAAAATTCGCAACGACATCGTTTTGTTTATCTTCCACTGTGTCTTTGTATTCAACTGAACAGAAACAGAAACAGAGACAGAGGGTTTTAGGGCTTTATTCTGGGAGCTTCATTTGATTATTTCCCACTTAAAATGAATGAAACGCACCGTTTTAAGTTTACAAGTGGTTTTATCATTTAGATCCCCAAGTATTTATATTTTATTAAACAACAACACATTTTGTTTATATTTTATTAAGCAACACGTATTTTCTCACTCTTCTTAAAATTGCCTATCTATTTTCACAAGGAAAATTTTCAACTTTTCACCGGAAATTTGACCGAAGTCGGAGAAATTACTCTGCTTATAATTAACCTATTTTCAACAGGAAAATTATCATTTTCTCATTCAAAGTTTGTTAAAAGTTTAAAAAAATTTGAAAAGTTTTAAAATATATCAATTTTCACCATAAGTTTCTAAAAATATATAAGTTTTCATAAATCAATAGTAGAATAATGATATTTTTCATGAAATCTCGTATGAAAATCAATACTGTTGATGGTGTTTTCAGGCACTATGTTATTTAAAGCAGCACGACAGGGGTAAAAAGGTAATTCACTTTTCAGTCAAGATTATTAATGCCGACCCGACCACTAAAGAGTCAACAGTAAGAGGCCGGGAACTTTACGGTTAGTGACCGAGCACTTGAGTTCAAGATGACCGGGCAATTATCAGGTCGACAGCAGCATTCTCAATACAAAAGACTATTATGACCGACCACATGAAGACCGAGCATAGGGCAAGACATGTTCGGGAAAATAAAGCATTTTATCCATACAAGATAAGATAATAAGTTATCCTACTTTCATGGGGTAAACTAGTAAGTCAATGTCCTAGTATGATAAAGAAAGTAAATGTAGTTTTGATTAGGAATCCTTATGGGAAAATGAAATAGTTTTAACTAGGAATCCTGATAGGCAAATAAGACCATCTCCAATTGGGAATTCTTGTACAAATAGGAATATGATTTATACACTATTATAAATAGGAGGGTAGAGTGAGTGTAGAGGGGGCATCAAGATCATCATCAAAAAATTAGTGATCTGAATCTTCAAGCTCTGACTTGTAGAGACCCAAGAAGAGCGTTTAAGTAATAAAAGTACCATCTTTTTGTGTCCGTGGACGTAGGTCGGATCCAAATCCACCGAACCACGTTAAATCTCTTTGTCGATTGGTGTGTTATTTGCCTTTTGCTAAATTTGCCTTTGGTCCTGTACGGGCTAAATTTGGGCCAATGGCAATTTTGTCCTTTTACTCCAGGCCCAAGTTTCTACCTCAGAAGGAAGCCCGGTAATTAAAGTGAATAGTGGCCTAGAGATTCATAAGCCCAGGCCCAGTGAAGAGCCATGTAGCGCCCAGGCTCATTAATGCCACCCATAAGCCATCCGCTCCAACCTGCAAGCAGTAATGGCACTTCATTAAGTTGACTGTTACCATGTTCTAAACGGGCAAATAATCAAGAGACAATCAATAAAGGCACACGTTACTATACCATGGATATTTAAGGAACATGACTCCAAGAGGAAAGGGATCCAATTTCTAGCTCTCCTACTCATAGCTCTGGGACTTTCACAAAAGTCACCATACCTGCTATCTACCGCCCTCACGGCACCCTACGAAGCTCAAGGTAGTATCTTACTTTGACCTTCCTTCTACTACTATCTTTGTTCATTTACTGACTTGGGCGTCGGAGTGCCCCCGGCACCCACCACACCACAACCGGTGGCAGTACTCCCGCTCACTCTACATCTTTGTTCTGCAGGATCGCCAGTGCCCCCATCTCAAAGAAATCTCAATTGTGGACCTCGGGCGAAAACCAGCGTCTACAATTTGGCGCCCACCGGTGGGGCTCGAACCCAAGGACTCCTTGACTTAGAGAGTAGGGGACAAATTTCTACTTCTACCTCAGAAGGAAGCCCGGTAATTAAAGTGAATAATTTGGCGCCCACCGTGGGGCTCGAACCCAAGGACTCCTTGACTTAGAGAGTAGGGGACAAACTGTACGGGCTAAATTTGGGCCAATGGCAATTTTGTCCTTTTACTCCAGGCCCAAGTTTCTACCTCAGAAGGAAGCCCGGTAATTAAAGTGAATAGTGGCCTAGAGATTCATAAGCCCAGGCCCAGTGAGGAGCCATGTAGCGCCCAGGCTCATTAATGCCACCCATAAGCCATCCGCTCCAACCTGCAAGCAGTAATGGCACTTCATTAAGTTGACTGTTACCATGTTCTAAACGGGCAAATAATCAAAAGACAATCAATAAAGGCACACGTTACTATACCATGGATATTTAAGGAACATGACTCCAAGAGGAAAGGGATCCAATTTCTAGCTCTCCTACTCATAGCTCTGGGACTTTCACAAAAGTCACCATACCTGCTATCTACCGCCCTCACGGCACCCTACGAAGCTCAAGGTAGTATCTTACTTTGACCTTCCTTCTACTACTATCTTTGTTCATTTACTGACTTGGGCGTCGGAGTGCCCCCGGCACCCACCACACCGGTGGGCAGTACTCCCGCTCACTCTACATCTTTGTTCTGCAGGATCGCCAGTGCCCCCATCTCAAAGAAATCTCAATTGTGGACCTCGGGCGAAAACCAGCGTCTACAATTTGGCGCCCACCGTGGGGCCCTAGCGATTCATAGCACGCAAAGATCCCCCCTACGATCTTTTCAAACACCCCTACACGAATGGCATCATGCAACGAGCAAACACCTGATCTCATGATCACTTAATTAGCCATCCTCCAAGAATAATTACAACACTGGAGCACATTTCTTCAACCTCCCAAAGGCCCGAGGCTACGGGTCACCCCAACAATCCTAATAATTTGATATGATCACTTAGAAGCATTCACAAATGGGGCAAGCGAAAATCCACCATCAGACGACCATCCACAAAATCGCCGAGAAATGAGCCATATCCCTCCAGTAGACCGATCATAATTAGTCACCTCATCCATGCTAAAAGAAATGCATGAGTTCAAGAAAGTAATTCTCTCCAGTCTACCTGAAGTCAAACTACAAATAAGGAAAAGCCGAGCCGAGATAGCATTAGACTACGCAGGAGGATCGTTGTCAACATCTCTCTACATTTGAAGATTTTCACATTCATCAGATGACACAGATGAATCTCAATGTCCTTCACACGATGCCATCTTATCCAGGCGTCAAGAATAGTTACATGAAAGGAGTTTCATTAATACTAGACTCCATTCGACCATAGTCTCATGGACCTACATCAGGAGCAAGACACTTCCCTTCAATGGAACTATATTTCCTACCACTTGCATCACATGAAGAAGCGATGTATTTGACATAAGAAGGATGTTCCAGTCGACAATACCCGAAAGAAGACTTGGAGGGGACATCCCGGTCAACCTTACCAGGTATGGCTTACACTTTTTAGAATGTCATAGTCAACATCACTAAGGCGACAATGTGATTCTAAGATATGGGTGTCCCAGACGACACTACAATTTACAACTAGATAATTGTTATGGATGTCACAGTCGACATTTGAAATGTCTGACATAGGACTTGTTTGGGATCTTCCATTCGACATCAGTATGTTGTTGAGAATGTCCCAATTTACATTATTATATATAGCTTGTCACATGCTTGAAATTTAATTCGGCACTCCACATATGATGCTTGTCTCTTGTTAAAAAAAAAATCCCATTTGACACGAGATAGAAGAAGTACTAGTAAGATGGTTGAGGTTCCATTCCACACGACTATGAAGAAGTCAAAGCTAGAAGTTCCACCCCAAACGACAAGGAAGAACCACTAGTTAGAGGCTTAAGCACCACTCAACACTACAATAGTGTAGTCTCGGCTCAAGGAAGATGCTTCAAATGAAGACACATCATGAGGATGCTATCCCACTCGACATTGCAAGGGTGTAGACTCGGCTCAATGAGGATACTCCAATTAACACTTGGAAGATTCTTTGTAGGAATTCCCAGCGTCCAGTCTACACACACGAGCTATGAAGAAAGCTCTCGGCCAAGTGAAAGCCCATGGACGTGCGATGGAGCCAGCCCACCATAAGCAAAAGTGCGTATGCACCAAGAGTTTTTCGAGCCGTTCACAACTAAAGCCATTCAATGCTTAAAATATTTTCCATCAAGTCCAAATTGTTACAACCATTCGATAAAAGTAACCAAAAGCCAACACTTATTGTAGTGTGAAGCTAACTACCTCTTTACTGAAATAGCAAAGCCAATAAAGAAGTCACCACACACAATATAATTAAAGCCACTCTACATGGTAGGGACAAACGACTCCAACAAGCCAAAAGAATTGACCCATTCACGAAAGTCACACATCATCAAACTTGTACGACTGAAACCCCTCCTCGACTCTCATATTTCTCGGAAAACAGCCATGATGACTCGAGAGCATCGATAGAAATGCTTGGCAGAATCGGGTTCAGGACGGCGTACAAGGTGGTGTTGGATGACAGAGTGGTGGTTGTGAAAAAGGCTGAAAGGTGCAAGAATCGGTGGCAAAAGAGAGAATTTGAACAACACTTGGAGATTTTGGGTAGATTGAGACTGATTGTGCTAGATTATATGCCAAATAAATAACATGTTTTGGCTTCTCAATGGCATAAAGCTTGACATATGATGGTCGAGGGCGAGAATGACAGGACAACTAGCGTGAGAGAGTTATGAAAGCCCAGGTAGTGAGAAGAAGCAACTTGAGTGCTTACGGGTCGAGCAAGAATACTATGAGAATCAAGCACGACAGTGGCGTAATGGAGGAGTTTAAGGCTGAGGTTGATGAGAGTGACAAATCAGTGAAAGTTCTTATGATGCTACTTGTGAGATTGTTCTCTCGACCTATTGTTTCAGTTTGGAAGACCCCAACTCATCCGTCGTAGGGATACACAGGTTACTCAAGCTGGGTCCGAGCATTGAAGGGGGGGAGGCTGCTCGCGCCCACTATCCCATAAAGTGGATCACTCGACCAAGATCCATGCGTAGCTGCGACAAGCAAAGTCACATTGGAAGGAAATGAGCCAGTGCACTTGGATATTCCCGAATGTGAATATCTTTCATGAATGGTATCTCCATGAAACATGTGTATTACTAAAATCTAGCCCGGCTGACGCGATGAGCATATATGGTAGATGTGTAGTCTCGACTTGTCGAGTGGTGAAAGAGATTTACTCAGCTATTCGAAATCGTTTGAGTGTTCCGAGTACTCACAATGATTTTTCGGCTTTGATCAAACACACATAGAGTCTGATTAGATTTTGTTCCCATAAAGTCCAGAGTTTGTTCTGGTTTTGCTCATTTCGACAGACTACAATAGTCTTAATACTCAAAATAAAGTTGTCGTTCTCTTAGGGACTTTTATTCGAACAGCTAGGGGGCATTTTTCAAAAGGTTTAAACTTTGTTTCTCAGTTCGTAGCCTGGCTTGGCTTGTTACACACACATGAGAGGTCCCAATTTCTTCTTTTATCATACAATACTCAATTTTGGGACAGCTTTCTACTTCAATTTCCTTACCGACAGTCCACGATGATGACGAAGACAGTAAAACGATAGAGCCTCGCCGATTCACACCGTCGTCACCGGCATCATCACCTGACACCACCTCTCTTCTCTCTCAGAAGCAAAGACTGCCAACCCATAACGGATTCGCCATGTTCAGCGGCGCATTTAGTCATCTGAAGACCTTTTGATTCGACGTCACATGACACCGCTGAAGCTATCAAAAAGCGTTTCTTACGAAATTGCCCCTCCACGAATTCATTAAAGCCTACGCCGCCCATCTCAAGCGCTCCGGAAAGATTGAGCTTCCTCCAATGGACTGATATCGTGAAGACGGTACGCTGAAGGAGCTTGCTCCGTATGACCCTGATTGGTACTACATCAAGGCTGCTTCAATAGCTAGGAAAATATACTTGAGGGGTGGTCTTGATGTTGGTTCATTCCGTAGAATTTACGAAAGGAGCAAGAGGAACGGTTGTCGCCCTCCTCATTTCGGCAAGAGCAGTGGCTCTATTGCTCGACACATACTTCAGCAATTACAGAGCATAAACACCAAGGGGTACTTGGTTCAACTTTTTAATTAAAAGTTTACATGTGTGGAGACTGCTAACAAGAGCTTCATCTAGACTGAATGTCATAGCAATTAGTTTTCCAATGTGGAATGGCAAGTGAATGTAAGTGGAGGATGAGACAGATGTAGTTATGAGTTGGGAATTTGTAGAACTGTGTCGGCTTGATTCTTGGTTACGAGAAGCTTAGCCTTCGAGAAGAGCGTGCTTTATTTTGATGATCCTGAGGCTCTTCGAAAGTCATAATAGCACAACACAATAGATTTCAAAATAGCCCATCACACATGCCCCTTCCATCCACTCGACATGACGGATGATAAAACATTCTGCTCACTCAAATCCCAAACAACTAAATGGATGTCCATAAATTCCACGATACAAATTGTCTTCTCTTTCATACGACTCAGTGGAGTGAACGCATGGACCTTCAACGATTTCACCGTAGTATCGTGAACACTCATCAAGGTAATGAGTGATGACCTTGATGGACCTTTATCAGGACCATTTGACCTTCAACAAGTCAGACAATATGATGAGGTAAGACAATGTCATAGACCTTCCACATGTTTAGTTATATATTGAGGATATACTCTTGAACCTTCGTCAGGTCTATAGAGTGAATATTTTCATAGGCCTACATCTGGTTCGGTAGACTGAGGCCATCCCCCATGGACTCATGTCGAGTCAAGTTGTAGACATGGATTACACATGTCGTATGACTTATATCTTCCTGGACTCATCAAGTCCAGTCGACCGGGGACATCCCCCATGTACTCATGTCGAGTCAAGTTGTAGACATGGATTACACATGTCGTATGACTTATATCTTCCTGGACTCATCAAGTCCAGTCGACCGGGGACATCCCTCATGGACTCATGTCGAGTCAAGTTGTAGACATGGATTACACATGTCGTATGACTTATATCTTCCTGGACTCATCAAGTCCAGTCGACCGGGGAAATCCCCCATGTACTCATGTCGAGTCAAGTTGTAGACATGGACTACACATGTCGTATGACTTATATCTTCCTGGACTCATCAAGTCCAGTCGACCGGGGACATCCCTCATGGACTCATGTCGAGTCAAGTTGTAGACATGGATTACACATGTCGTATGACTTATATCTTCCTGGACTCATCAAGTCCAGTCGACCGGGGAAATCCCCCATGACTCATGTCGAGTCAAGTTGTAGACATGGATTACACATGTCGTATGACTTATATCTTCCTGGACTCATCAAGTCCAGTCGACCGGGGACATCCCCCATGTACTCATGTCGAGTCAAGTTGTAGACATGGATTACACATGTCGTATGACTTATATCTTCCTAGACTCATCAAGTCCAGTCGACCGAGGACATCCCCCATGTACTCATGTCGAGTCAAGTTGTAGACATGGATTACACATGTCGTATGACTTATATCTTCCTGGACTCATCAAGTCCAGTCGACCGGGGACATCCCTCATGGACTCATGTCGAGTCAAGTTGTAGACATGGATTACACATGTCGTATGACTTATATCTTCCTGGACTCATCAAGTCCAGTCGACCGGGGAAATCCCTCATGTACTCATGTCGAGTCAAGTTGTAGACATGGACTACACATGTCGTATGACTTATATCTTCCTGGACTTATCAAGTCCAGTCGACCGGGGACATCCATCATGGACTCATGTCGAGTCAAGTTGTAGACATGGATTACACATATCGTATGACTTATATCTTCCTGGACTCATTAAGTCCAGTCGACCGGGGAAATCCCCCATGACTCATGTCGAGTCAAGTTGTAGACATGGATTACACATGTCGTATGACTTATATCTTCCTGGACTCATCAAGTCCAGTCGACCGGGGACATCCCCCATGTACTCATGTCGAGTCAAGTTGTAGACATGGATTACACATGTCGTATGACTTATATCTTCTGGACTCATCAAGTCCAGTCGACCGGGGACATCCATCATGGACTCATGTCGAGTCAAGTTGTAGACATGGATTACACATGTCGTATGACTTATATCTTCCTGGACTCATCAAGTCCAGTCGACCGGGGAAATCCCCCATGTACTCATGTCGAGTCAAGTTGTAGACATGGACTACACATGTCGTATGACTTATATCTTCCTGGACTTATCAAGTCCAGTCGACCGGGGACATCCATCATGGACTCATGTCGAGTCAAGTTGTAGACATGGATTACACATATCGTATGACTTATATCTTCCTGGACTCATAAGTCCAGTCGACCGGGGAAATCCCCCATGACTCATGTCGAGTCAAGTTGTAGACATGGATTACACATGTCGTATGACTTATATCTTCCTGGACTCATCAAGTCCAGTCGACCGGGGAAATCCCTCATGTACTCATGTCGAGTCAAGTTGTAGACATGGACTACACATGTCGTATGACTTATATCTTCCTGAACTTATCAAGTCCAGTCGACCGGGGACATCCATCATGGACTCATGTCGAGTCAAGTTGTAGACATGGATTACACATATCGTATGACTTATATCTTCCTGGACTCATTAAGTCCAGTCGACCGGGGAAATCCCCCATGACTCATGTCGAGTCAAGTTGTAGACATGGATTACACATGTCGTATGACTTATATCTTCCTGGACTCATCAAGTCCAGTCGACCGGGGACATCCCCCATGTACTCATGTCGAGTCAAGTTGTAGACATGGATTACACATGTCGTATGACTTATATCTTTCTGGACTCATCAAGTCCAGTCGACCGGGGACATCCATCATGGACTCATGTCGAGTCAAGTTGTAGACATGGATTACACATGTCGTATGACTATATCTTCCTGGACTCATCAAGTCCAGTCGACCGGGGAAATCCCCCATGTACTCATGTCGAGTCAAGTTGTAAACATGGATTACACATGTCGTATGACTTATATCTTCCTGGACTCATCAAGTCCAGTCGACGGGGACATCCCCCATGTACTCATGTCGAGTCAAGTTGTAGACATGGATTACACATGTCGTATGACTTATATCTTCCTGGACTCATCAAGTCCAGTCGACCGGGGACATCCCTCATGGACTCATGTCGAGTCAAGTTGTAGACATGGATTACACATGTCGTATGACTTATATCTTCCTGGACTCATCAAGTCCAGTCGACCGGGGAAATCCCCCATGTACTCACGTCGAGTCAAGTTGTAGACATGGATTACACATGTCAAGTGAGTTATATCCTGAATCTTCATCTAGATCAGTCGACCGGGGACATCCCTCATGGACTCATGTCGAGTCAAGTTGAAGACGTATATTACTCATGTCGTATGACATATATTCTGACCTCCATCTCGTTCAACTAACTGGGTACTTCCCTAATGGCTCTTATAGAGTCAAGTTCATGATCTTTACCTTCGTCTAGCTCATTTGACTGGACACATCCATGATGGATCATGTAGATTCAAGTTCATAACTTGACATTCGTTCGGTTCAATCAATAGGTAGCATCGACGCTCAGGTACACCTACATCGAATGGCTCGACACGCGCATCAAATACTCTCCAAGCCAAGGACTCCTTGACTTAGAGAGTAGGGGACAAACTGTACGGGCTAAATTTGGGCCAATGGCAATTTTGTCCTTTTACTCCAGGCCCAAGTTTCTACCTCAGAAGGAAGCCCGGTAATTAAAGTGAATAGTGGCCTAGAGATTCATAAGCCCATGCCCAGTGAGGAGCCATGTAGCGCCCAGGCTCATTAATGCCACCCATAAGCCATCCGCTCCAACCTGCAAGCAGTAATGGCACTTCATTAAGTTGACTGTTACCATGTTCTAAACGGGCAAATAATCAAGAGACAATCAATAAAGGCACACGTTACTATACCATGGATATTTAAGGAACATGACTCCAAGAGGAAAGGGATCCAATTTCTAGCTCTCCTACTCATAGCTCTGGGACTTTCACAAAAGTCACCATACCTGCTATCTACCGCCCTCACGGCACCCTACGAAGCTCAAGGTAGTATCTTACTTTGACCTTCCTTCTACTACTATCTTTGTTCATTTACTGACTTGGGCGTCGGAGTGCCCCCGGCACCCACCACACCGGTGGGCAGTACTCCCGCTCACTCTACATCTTTGTTCTGCAGGATCGCCAGTGCCCCCATCTCAAAGAAATCTCAATTGTGGACCTCGGGCGAAAACCAGCGTCTACAATTTGGCGCCCACCGGTGGGGCTCGAACCCAAGGACTCCTTGACTTAGAGAGTAGGGGACAAATTTCTACCTCAGAAGGAAGCCCGGTAATTAAAGTGAATAATTTGGCGCCCACCGTGGGGCTCGAACCCAAGGACTCCTTGACTTAGAGAGTAGGGGACAAACTGTACGGGCTAAATTTGGGCCAATGGCAATTTTGTCCTTTTACTCCAGGCCCAAGTTTCTACCTCAGAAGGAAGCCCGGTAATTAAAGTGAATAGTGGCCTAGAGATTCATAAGCCCAGGCCCAGTGAGGAGCCATGTAGCGCCCAGGCTCATTAATGCCACCCATAAGCCATCCGCTCCAACCTGCAAGCAGTAATGGCACTTCATTAAGTTGACTGTTACCATGTTCTAAACGGGCAAATAATCAAGAGACAATCAATAAAGGCACACGTTACTATACCATGGATATTTAAGGAACATGACTCCAAGAGGAAAGGGATCCAATTTCTAGCTCTCCTACTCATAGCTCTGGGACTTTCACAAAAATCACCATACCTGCTATCTACCGCCCTCACAGCACCCTACGAAGCTCAAGGTAGTATCTTACTTTGACCTTCCTTCTACTACTATCTTTGTTCATTTACTGACTTGGGCGTCGGAGTGCCCCCGGCACCCACCACACCGGTGGGCAGTACTCCCGCTCACTCTACATCTTTGTTCTGCAGGATCGCCAGTGCCCCCATCTCAAAGAAATCTCAATTGTGGACCTCGGACGAAAACCAACGTCTACAATTTGGCGTCCACCGTGGGGCCCTAGCGATTCATAGCACGCAAAGATCCCCCCCTACGATCTTTTCAAACACCCCTACACGAATGGCATCATGCAACGAGCAAACACTTGATCTCATGATCACTTAATTAGCCATCCTCCAAGAATAATTACAACACTGGAGCACATTTCTTCAACCTCCCAAAGGCCCGAGGCTACGGGTCACCCCAACAATCCTAATAATTTGATATGATCACTTAGAAGCATTCACAAATGGGGCAAGTGAAAATCCACCATCAGACGACCATCCACAAAATCGCCGAGAAATGAGCCATATCCCTCCAGTAGACCGATCATAATTAGTCACCTCATCCATGCTAAAAGAAATGCATGAGTTCAAGAAAGTAATTCTCTCCAGTCTACCTGAAGTCAAACTACAAATAAGGAAAAGTCGAGCCGAGATAGCATTAGACTACGCAGGAGGATCGTTGTCAACATCTCTCTACATTTGAAGATTTTCACATTCATCAGATGACACAGATGAATCTCAATGTCCTTCACACGATGCCATCTTATCCAGGCGTCAAGAATAGTTACATGAAAGGAGTTTCATTAATACTAGACTCCATTCGACCATAGTCTCATGGACCTACATCAGGAGCAAGACACTTCCCTTCAATGGAACTATATTTCCTACCACTTGCATCACATGAAGAAGCGATGTATTTGACATAAGAAGGATGTTCCAGTCGACAATACCCGAAAGAAGACTTGGAGGGGACATCCCGGTCAACCTTACCAGGTATGGCTTACACTTTTTAGAATGTCATAGTCAACATCACTAAGGCGACAATGTGATTCATAAGCCCAGGCCCAGTGAAGAGCCATGTAGCGCCCAGGCTCATTAATGCCACCCATAAGCCATCCGCTCCAACCTGCAAGCAGTAATGGCACTTCATTAAGTTGACTGTTACCATGTTCTAAACGGGCAAATAATCAAGAGACAATCAATAAAGGCACACGTTATTATACCATGGATATTTAAGGAACATGACTCCAAGAGGAAAGGGATCCAATTTCTAGCTCTCCTACTCATAGCTCTGGGACTTTCACAAAAGTCACCATACCTGCTATCTACCGCCCTCACGGCACCCTACGAAGCTCAAGGTAGTATCTTACTTTGACCTTCCTTCTACTACTATCTTTGTTCATTTACTGACTTGGGCGTCGGAGTGCCCCCGGCACCCACCACACCGGTGGGCAGTACTCCCACTCACTCTACATCTTTGTTCTGCAGGATCGCCAGTGCCCCCATCTCAAAGAAATCTCAATTGTGGACCTCGGGCGAAAACCAGCATCTACAGGTCCCCCATAACCAAACAAATTCACTATTGAGGGAGGATTTCTTCGGGAGTGATATTCCAATATTACCCTGAGACCAAAATCCGTCGTCAACAGTTGGCGTCGTCTGTGGGGAACTCAACAAAAAGCGGTTCGCGTAGTAAGACAATGGAAGAAGGCGGGAATCATCAATCTTCAGGGAGTCCATCAACAGACTGGATGAAAAAGATGGAAGAAAGCATGAAATCCATGATGGATCGGTTTGAGAGAATGGAGGGAACGAACAACGAGAGACCAGGCATCGGAACCAGTCGAAGAAAAAGTGAAAGAGCAGAAGGGAAAAGGGTGATAGACACAAGTGAAGACGGTAGACCCAGGAGGAGGGGCCCCTATGGGATAAAATCCGTAGTTGTAGAAAAAGATTCGCAAACAGAGGACACGTGGGAAGAAGAATAAGAAGGAAGACCATCACCGGATCCCTCCTATGACAGTCTCTACGACTTCAGAAAAGAGGACAGGGAGCATAGCGAAAGTGTGCGGGAAATTCCAAGGGATGAGGAACGCCGCACCCGGGGCAATAGACACACGGAGAGGCACAAAGTACGACGAGACTGTTCGGGAGATCCCAAGGCGTGAGGAACACCGCACCCGTGGCAACAGACATGAAGAAGAGCGCAGAAGGCGACATGGCGTCCCAAACAGCGAGGTAAAATCTTGGTTAAAGAAAGAGATGGCCAAGTGGGGGCAAGCCTCAAAACAGGTACAAGAGACGCCCGAGATGACAAAGAGGAATCCCTCCTCACAGAAGAAATAAAATCAGCAAAATTCCCGAAAAGGTTCAACATGCCGACCATGACGCCCTACAAAAGCCATATGTTTCTTTCCGGCTCGGGTCTGCTCTTGTACCGCCGAGACCGATGTCTCTTTCCGGCTCGGGTCTGCTCTTGTACCGCCGAGACCGATGTTTCTTTCCGGCTCGGGTCTGCTCTTGTACCGCCGAGACCGATGTCTCTTTCCGGCTCGGGTCTGCTCTTGTACCGCCGAGATCGATGTTTGTTTCAGCTCGGGGTTGGGTTACGTCCCACTGAGTCGGCTTCTTTGGACTGGGGACATAACATTCCCCCAGAGCCAAGTCTTTCTTTCAGCTCGGGGTCGGGTTACGTCCCACCGAGTCGTGCTTATTGGCCTGGGGACGGAACATTCCCCCAAAACCAAATATCTCTCTTGGCTCGGGGTCCTCAGGGACATACTCGATGCATAGGATCAGTGAGAAGCATAGCACGGGGAAGGATGATACCCCCGTGGCGATTGCTTACTCCAGTGTTACCGAACATAAGGAGGAATATGCCATTAATGTGTCGAACACTCTTTGATCCTCACTTACCCGATGTAATGGATCCGTGGGAAAGCATAGCACGGGGAGTGATGAGGCCCCCGTGACGATTGCTAGCTCCAGTGATGCCGGACCTAAGGAGGAATATACCATTAGTATCCCGGACACTCTTTGATTCATTCATCATCCGGATCTGTGGGAGACACAGCACAGGGATGCGTTATGCCCCTGTGGCGTGTGCCTGCTCCAGCGTGGTAAGGAGGAGCCCTCATACAATACACAGGCTCCCCAGTGAACCAACGTGTAGAGGATGTGCCCTTACCATTCAAACGCTCTTCTGATCCGAATCCTGGTTCGCCGGGACACTGAATTGAAAGATTCAGAATTGTGTTTTGGAGACCTCGGGCAGGACGCTGCTTTGAGACATCCATGTTGTTATTTTTTTGCAAAAGACGTTTTTTATTTTGGGATAGGTGCTAAGTCACCCCCACCTTTTATTTTCCAGAAACTTGTTTTCGTTTTCCGCTGGTCTGGTAGGGAGACGCCCGTGCCAGATTCGGTAAGGCTTCGAAGGTTGATTCATTTCCCTTCTGTGGAAGTCCCATGGGTTAGTCGGCTCGGGGCCGGATTTTGTTCCGCCGAGGCTATTTGATTAGTCGGCTCGGGGTTGGATTTCGTTCCGCCGAGGCCACTTGGTTATTCAGCTCGGGGTCGGGTTACGTCCCACCGAGTCAAGCTCCTTTAGGTTTGGGGAGGTAATATTCCCCCAGAACCCAAGTCTTTCACTCAGCTCGGGGTCGGAGTACGTCCCACCGAGTCAGCTCTTTGGACTAGGGACGTAACATTCCCCCGGGTCCAAGTGCCTTTCTCAGCTCGGGGTCGGGTTACGTCCCACCGAGTCAAGCTCCTTTAGGTTTGGGGAGGTAACATTCCCCCAGAACCCAAGTCTTTCACTCAGCTCGGGGTCGGGGTACGTCCCACCGAGTCAGCTCTTTGGACTGGGGACGTAACATTTCCCCGGGTCCAAGTGCCTCACTCAGCTCGGGGTCAGGATATGCCCATCCGGCTCATATTGACCCCTGAAAGGGTCTCAAAGAGTTCGAAAAAACAGGAAGCATAGAGAAAAATGAGAAAGAGATAAGGACACATGAAAATATATATATATATATATATATATAATATATATATATATATTATATATGTGCATATACATCTTAATGTTATTACAAAAAGTAAAGTGTACACAGGGCCCCGGTCGGGTTACCCTTTCTCATTCAGCCCGCACAGGGGCAGGAATTTCTTCCTCAACTGGCTCAGATGGCGGGAGGACTGGCTCGATCTCAGGAGGAGGAACAACTGCTTCATCCTCGGCAGCATGAGAGACCTCTACTTCAGGGACGGGAGGAGGGATCTCAAGACAGACCTCGCCGGGGGCTGGAACATCAGGTCGTTCTTCTTGGGGAGCCCCGAAATTCGGAACCACCGAGATCGGGTCAGGATCCATCACCTCTTCGGAAGGAGGATGAAGCCACTTCCGAAACTCCTCCTCATAAATATCCCCCTTGTAAAAACTGATGGCCGCATAAATAGGGTCCATGTTCAGACTTGGCAGCACCATCGGTATCAGATCAGCACAATCACCGACCCCCTCAAGGCGGATGGCCTCCTTCTCGGCCTCGAGATCGGCCTCTCTCTCCCCAAGCTCGATTTCTTTCCTCTCGAGGTCATCCCGGGCCTGCGCCATTTGTTCTTCATTGGCCTTCAACTTGGTTTCAACACTGGCCACCTTTCAGATTGGGCAGCTTTCAAATCCTCCCGGGCAGTGTCGGCAAGCTTTCGCTCCAGCGCAGCAGCAGCCTTAAGAGCCTTATTAATTTTGAAGTTCTCAATGGCAGTCGACTCAAGGTTCTGTATCACCTCCTCCCGATCAGCCAATTTAGCCTCCACTTCTGTAAGGCGATTCTGAAGTCTCTGGGCCTGACCACCCTCGGACAATAGGCTCAAAAGGAGGTCCTTATTCTTCGCCATGAGGTAAGTAGCCTGCACAAAAAAAAAGAAAGTCAAGATATGAGATGAAGAAGACCGGGAACCGAAATCAGAAAAAAGAGAGGAAATAGAACAACCTTTGCCATTTGAGGGCTCATCTCGGTCACCACAGTTTCGGGCGAGATATCCTCATATCTCGAAACCTCCCCCGGGGGAATCACCTCGGCCAATTCATTGAAAGCCGGCACTAAATGGGAAGTAGCCTCCCGGATGCTTTCCCCCAAATCATCCACACCGAGGATTACAGGACCGTTTTGCTTTTTGGAGGAGCCCACAGATGATTTTTTCCCCCGGCGGACATCTTTCTTCCTACCCGGGACAGTCTCATCCTCCTCCAACTCAGCCTCATCGGCCCCAAATTGACGCCTCCTTTTCCGCAAAGGCTTCGGCGGACTGATGAGCCGAGCAGACCCCGATGACTGCACACCAGGAGAAGATAGACCCCGAGCAGCTGGCTGAACTTCCCCCTAAGATAACCTCCCAGCCCCGACAGGTTCAAGCTGTGCTCGGGAAGTTCCAGTTTCCGCATGACCGGCCTTCTTCATAGTACCAGCCAACTTCTCAAGAAACTTAGGCCTCTTCGACATACCTACAAAAAAAGAGGAAAATGAAATCAGAACCCAAGCATATAACAAAGACGTCAAGCACATGATAAACAAAAACAGCCGGCAGACATCTACCTATCCGACCCGAGACCTCCGGAGGGACGGTCCGAGTAAGGCCCGACTCAACAAAGGCCGCATCATTGACCAACTTCCTCCAGTGGGCAGCATACCCCCGAGCCCAATGTACCCGCCTCCGAACCTGACGAGAAACCTTGGGAGCATCTCGCCAACGAGCTGGGAGGAATTAGAGAAGTTAGAAACCTAAGAGACCAAAAACGGGAATAAAAAAAAAAAGAAAAAAGAAAAGAAGGGGTATTAAACTCCTAACCTCCCGCCCTAAAGATGTCCGGAACCGAGACGTCCTCCTCAAACGATCTCAGAACCCGACCCCAATCCCCAGTAGCCCAGAACCAAAGATCCTTGAAATTCTTGTTAGAATCGGGGAGTTTCTAGACAAGGTTGGACGAGCTATCATAAGCAGAGGGGTAATACCAACCGTAGTGAGTCTTTGGGTTAGACTTCAAACGATACAACCTCTTCACCTCTTCCAAAGAAGGTACACCTAAACCTGCCCGGTGCCAAACCACATATATGCCGGCCAGAATCCTCCAGGTATTTAAGCTCAATTGGCAAGGGGCAATCTCCATCTCGGCCAGCATCCAAGCAAAATAACGTTGCATCGGCAGCCATAGCCCACACTCAAAAAAAGCAGGAAGAAGCGCCACCGAGCCCTCATTAGGCTGACTAGCACGATCCATCGGGCCGGGAACTTCAAGGGCAATATTTATTGGGATGTCATATCGTTGCCGCAACAGCGCCATATCATCCTCAGTTATTTTAGAGGGGCGGTTCATATCCAGAGCCGACGATCCAAGTTCACCGGGCTCTGGATCCTTCCGAGGAACCCTCTGATGGTAGGAGTCTTGTTCGATCTCAGAGGGAGTAGGGGTAGTATCAAGGTCTTCTACACTAGGTGCCCCCGAGCCCGAGGAGAGCTCATCAGCAGGGGGAGTTGAGATCTTAACAGGCTTTTCAGGGGAGGAACCGCTGTCAGACATCCCTAACACCCAGAAAAACAAAGAAGGAAGGGGAAGTCAGTCTATGGCTAAAAGAAACTACTCACGGTCTCCATGTTAGCTAAACAAGTGGTCTCTAAGGTGCCCTAAAGCAGATTCCAGCAAACCATAAATCTTTTCCTAGCAAACACAGATTCGTAAAATACAAAAAAAAAAAAAAGACCGTTCAGATGACTTACTTGTTCTTCTCGGAAAGAGCAGGAGGTTATGCAGTACGGTTATACTCGTTCCTTATGTTCACAGCAAAGAAAAAGAAAAAGTCCACGGTTGAACTTCGAGAGCTCGGAGTTGGACGAATCACGGAGATGTTTTCAGAAAATAAGGAGAAATTGCCGAAAAAGATGGAACAGTGAAAGCCTCGTCTTCTTATAGTCATGACAAAGACGCTCGTGACCGTTGCGTGTCTCAAGACAAAGCGCTTGAAAAGAGGCAACAAAACATTTCTCGACCCATGACTGACCTCCAACGGAGCAAAACAGAAACACCATCTGTTATGTAGTTCCCGGCACCAACTTGCACACTTGTTGGAACCGAGAACTAGGGGACATATGTTGATGGTGTTTTCAGGCACTATAACATTTAAGACAGCACGACGAGGACAGAAGGGTAATTCCCTGATTGGTTGAGATCATATAGCCGACCCGACCATAACATGTGAAGACCGACCACTTTGGTTCGGATGACCGAGCACTATAAGGTCGGCAGGAACACTCTCAGCATAAAAGATTGTCATGACCGACCTCATGAAGACCGACCAGACAGTGAGTCGTGTTCAAGATGACGACACCCTATTCTTGCGGATAAGGTAAAACGGATTATCCTACTCTCACAAGGAAATGAAGTCAGAATCCGAGAAGGAATAAGAAAATAGAAGGGAGAATCGGACTATGAATCCTTACAAGGAAAGAAGACTAAAGATCAACTAGGATTTCTTGTGCAAATAGGAGTCTGATTTCTGTGTTATTATAAATAGGAGAGCATAGTATGTGTAAAAAGCATCATCAAAAAATTAGTGATCTGAATCTTCAAGCTCTAACTTGTAGAGACCCAAGAAGAGTGTTTAAGTAATAAAAATACCATCTTTTTGTGTCCGTGGACGTAGGTCGGATCCAAATCCACCGAACCACGTTAAATCTCCTTGTCGATTGGTGTGTTATTTGTCTTTTGCTAAATTTGCCTTTGGTCCCCCATAACCAAACAAATTCACTATTGAAGGATGATTAGTCTCGGGAGTGATATTCCCATATTGCTCCTGAGACCAAAATCAGCCGTCAACAAATACAAAATAGTAATTTTTTATAAAAAAATTATACACTTTAAAATTTTTATAATTTGATTGAATTTTCACCAAATTTTATGTGAGAAAATGATAATTTCTCTTTTTCATAATTTTGGTTGAATTTGTATGTTTGCCCGCTAACCATCAACAATTAGCAAACTAATAATAAAAATTAAAATAAATAAGCTATTTATTTATTGACCTCGTACAATATAAAACAAAAAAAAACATTTGTTATTAATATACCTAAATATAAAATTTCATATTCAGAGGAAGTTCAAAATTACATGTAAATATATATATTCGTTTAGGTTTAAATTCTAAAAACTAAAGAGTGGGATGCTCTATAATAGTGTTATTATAGGTGATATTTTGGTGTAATTGTGTATTGTCAAATTTAAACAAATATATATATAATCCGTTTAATATTTGTCTCAAAATTATCAAATATGAATACGACATGATTAATAGATTTATCGACACGATAAAATATGTTGATATAACTAATAAATTAATTAATTTCATATTTAATACGGTTAAGATACGATTATATGATTACACGATTAATAAATTAATTGTAAATGAATAATCAAGTCATAAGTTGATAGTAGTATTGTATTGACACAATTATGAAAATACAACTTTATAAGTTTTGATGCGTCATTTATTCTTATTATTTAATACAAGATTAGTCCATCCACTAAGATGGGTTCAAATTCATTGTTGCTATCATGGTGGTTACGTGAAGCATTTTAATAGACATCCAAAAGATTGTTTATTATAAGTCTCTTAGAAACTTTAGTGTTAAATCCTAGGGGATTTATTAAGTGGTATATGGTTTGGGTTTAAATGATTTGTTTTTTTTTAAGGATAAATGATTGAATCTCACTAGATATATATTTCTTTGGGTTCATTTATCATTGAGTAGAAAGTCAATAACTTATCCTGATCTGTGTTAATAAATTTATGAGGACACATGGATTAATTGTCAGGAAACTTTTGATGACATATGATTCATCGAGGTACGCGTGAGTTAGTCCGGACATCCCGATTATAAAAAAAAAATCTTAGTGTAAGCATTTAATGGACTTGAACAAAACTTAATCTATTAAAAATGAAAGCTATCGTTTATAATGTTTTAGATCATGTTAAAAAAAATACTTTATGGATATATATCCATTTGAAACCCTCCATTGGTAGGGAGAAGGAGTTATTTAAATACAAATATCATACTTTGTAAATTTAAACATTTTAACAAATTATAGGGGCGTAATTGAAATAAGTCGATTCCGGTAAACCATGACCCGACCGATTATTAACCGCGATCCAACGGATTTATTCCATTTTACACCAAACAGGTTCGACTGGATTCTCAGACTCTGCTTGATTCAGTTCCTATTCACATCCCCATTTTCTCAAAATTTTAATTTTAGCTCAATTTCTCTTCATCTTCTCCTCCTCCTCCTTCTCCTTCTGTCTGCTCGAATAAAAGGTTCCTTCGCAAATGGCGAGGAACTACGTGAGAGAGAACGTTCCTCTTTCGCGATTCGGCGTTTTGGTGGCGCAGCTGGAGTCCATAGTCGCCTCCGCATCGCAGCAGTCCCCTGACCCTCTCCTCTGCTTCGATCTCCTCTCTGATCTCATCTCCGCCATCGATGAGGAGCCTAAGGTCACCGGATCTATCCACTTTTTTAAACGCAACATTCACGTGTTTTTGTTTATTTCAATAGTTTAGCAACTAGTTAGTTTATCATTTCTTTCACGTTGTGTTTGTTCTGCGTTTATGTGATGCCTTGCGTTTTATGTTCAAACTGTAGGAGTTGAATCGTTACTTCATTGTCCTTTTTTGGACTGCATTGCTCTGTATATTCAGCGTTTATGCTTGCTCTTGGAGAATATGTGTTATGGTGCTTGAGTTTATTAGGTTTCTATCTTTCTGATATGTTTGGCTATGCTATTAGCTTAATTGAGTTTTTGTGTGAGTTCTTGTCCATGATTTTGAAATGAATTGGTATGTAAATTATCTGGCTTTTAGTGTGTTTGAAGTGAATACAATTCAATTCAAGATGAATTGGTATTTTATACTAGTTGACGAAGAGATTAATTTTATGAGATAAAATTCTGTAATCTTGATAAGATTTAACATGTTAAGTTTGACGACATGATATCAACCAAAGTCTTAGCTATATACAGTAGTCTATCTGTTTTTGGAAATTATAGTTTCAAACATTTATTTTGTAATTGCATGAATTGTGGACTGCAAGCATTTATTGGAAATGACATTGCTTTTGTATGTTTTCTGAATTAATTTGCTCACTTCGAAGGTTTTCACGCACTTTCCACAGGTTATGTTTAAAAATTGGTCTTGGAATTTATGCTGTTTTGTCGAGGGAAGATTTTGACATTTGATGTGGAAATTATTGATTTCAGGAATCTATTTTGTTGTGGCAAAGAAAATGTGAGGATGCATTGTACTCTCTTCTTATTCTTGGTGCTCGGAGACCTGTGCGTCATTTAGCCTCAATAGCAATGGGAAGAATAATATCAAAAGGAGACAGCATTTCTATATATTCAAGAGTGAGTAGTCTTCAAGGGTTTCTATCTGACGGGAAGAAGAGCGAGCCTCAAAAAGTTGCTGGTTGGTGAAAAAAATGCATTTTGTAGTTAGATGCTTCCTTATAAATCATATACGGGAACTTGAATAAAAATTTGTTTTCTTCATCGCTGGTTATTTTTCTAGAAATGATTGTTGTATTCAAATTTGCTCCCCTTTTTCTACAATATTTTCTTGATCACCCCATGACACCAATTGTTTGGGAAATGGGATTATTTAAGACTGTTTTTTTTTTTTTTTTTTTTTATTTTTATTTCTTAACCATGGAATTTGGAAGTCTTGTGAGGAGCTGTTGAGGATGAGATTATTGGCTTCTCTATAAGGTTAAATCAATAAGCAAAACAAAATGGTTTTAACTATTGAAGGTGATTTTTGTGGCATAGTGAAGTTTAAGAGATTTGAGGTTTTTCTGTGGGACACTGGGGAGGTAAAGAGGTTTATGGTGGGGAGATTTGTCTGTATTTTCAACTGCTCCAATAAGAAATATGTGAGAGGTTGATGCATGAGGTTTGGGAATAGGATATCCACCCCTTGCTACCTTGTAAAAGTGAAAAATACTCGTTTTGGTCTCAAATCCTAATTGCTGATAATGATTCAACATGCTTGCCTTGTTGGGGGTGGTGGGTTAAAATTATGAATTTTGAGACAATTGTTTTAAAATTTGTACTAAAGTTGATTAATGGTTTTTTTGGTTTTCTTATTAGGGTTAATTAAGATTATTACTTTTTTTTTTGTTCTTTTACCTTGATTCTCCTTCACCATTTATTTTTTTAAGAATTCCAACTCTTTTCTCACTTGTAGCAAAGGAAGAAAAAAATTACTTATATGTTGTGCTGAATCTATGTATTCATGTTACATGCATATCTTTGGTGTAAACATGGTATGGGATTTTGTTATACAAGGCATGATTGTCATGTTCTTGCATTTTATTTAAAAAGCCTTCTGCATCTTGCAATTGCTGATTGGTGTAAAACTTAGCTTGAATTCTTTTTTCATAGGTGCTGCACAATGTCTGGGAGAACTATATCGGCAATTTGGGGGAAGAATTACTTCGGGTTTGCTTGAAACAACAATCATTGCAACTAAACTTATGAAGTTCAATGAGGTAGTTGACTTTATTGATTTTATTTATGCTTGGATAAATAATTGAATGAAGACATTGGATTGAGGATTGATAGGGGAATGGTTTCTGGTTTCTACTTTAAGTCTTTGATGAAGTATAATTTGAGACTTCTACTTTAGGGCATTACTCCAGCCTCATGCATGTCCATAGAGTTTAAACATGCTTTTGCTAATGTAGATGAAGTAAACGTATTATGGAATCTTTATGTTATGGTGGTACTTTGGGAGATGGACATAAGAGAGATTTTGGGATTTTTGAAGCTAAATGTGAGGAAAACTTCAAATTGTGTGGGATGAGTTTTTTCATGTTTTTGTTATTGTTGTTCAACTTCATTTTGCATGGCTCAAACCGCAGGAGTTTGTGAGACAAGAGGCTCTACTTCTGCTTCAAAATGCTTTGGAAGGCTCAGGTGGTACTGCTGCTGCTCCAGCATATTCCGAGGCATTCCGTCTCATCATGCGATTTGCTATTGGAGACAAATCATTTGTTGTCAGAATAGCTGGTGCACGTTGTTTGAAGGCTTTTGCCCATATCGGAGGACCAGGTCTAGGAGTTGCAGAATTTGATAATTCAGTTGCTCATTGTGTCAAGGTAGTTGTTCTTAGTGTCCTTTCGTTTTTTTTTTTTTAATTTAACTTCTTAGGAGCTGATAATTAGTGCTCCTATTAGGTCCTTGAAGATCCTATATCATCTGTTAGGGATGCATTTGCAGAAGCTTTGGGATCGCTGCTTGCTCTTGGAATGAATCCTCAGGCACAAGTAAATATTTGTTAGTTGCCTTTTGATTTTCTATTTGATCATTCTTACAGTATCATGGTTTTGGTTTTATTACTCTTACTAGGTTCAACCGAGGGGAAAAGGCCCTTTTCCTCCAGCAAAGAAACTAGAAGGTGGTTTGCAAAGGCATTTAGCTTTGCCATTCACTAAAGGTACACTCGTTCCCAGATTTCTGTCCATTAAAGGTTTGGTTTACATTGTTTTTATTTTGTAGTTTTTTTCAAATTTGAACTCATTCTTATATTGTAATTTCAATCGACTGATGTATATACGTAGCATTTTTTGAGTGCCAGGTGTTTTTTGTTAGAGTGGTTCATGATGTGCTGTTAGGTTAGGTACCTGTGTGAGTGATAAATCCATCATTAGGAGAAGTTGAAGGATCTATTTGCAGCAGTTAACCCTTAACCAATTGGCTTATCTTTTCAAGTTCTCTTTTGTCGAACTCATTTATAAAGGAAGTCCTTTCATGAAGGCTTCCGTAGAACTAATATGTTGTTTCTCACTTTATCTCAAAGGAAGAATAAAACATTGTCTATCACTTCACTGGAATTTTGAAATCTTTGTGGTGGATTCTTCTGTTTGGTGGTGATCTCCATTGGTTATAAAAGCAGGGGAAGGCAGTTTCTGTCCTCCATTGGTTATTTCTGAAAATTTGCATAGCTGATAAATGTGAAAAGACCCCTTCCATGTTATGTCTACATATGCATACACATTTAAATCTGTCATATACATTTCCATAGACACGCACATAAGGAGAATGTAGTTCAAAAATTGAGAGCAGAGCTATGTTCAAATGGCCTTCTGAGTTGTTGGTTTTGTCTCACTTTGGTTGTGACCTCCATTAGTGGATGCTGCACAGCAAGCAGCAATGCTGTGGCATATTAATGTGCTGCCTTTTAATCTATTCTGTTTCATGTATGTTTCTATGTGAGTGCATGCATGCATCACCTGTGAATAGATTATAAATGCTGTTTTTTGGTTTGTTTATCTGGAAAGTGCTGTGCTTGTTTTTTGGCCTCCCCTATCGTTTCTCACGAACTGTTTACACTTCAGCAAATGGTGCTAGGTCAAAGGACATGCGAGTTGGTTTGACCTTATCTTGGGTGTACTTTCTACAGGTAGATGTTGAAAATTAGACTCTGTCTCTCATCCCTCCTTCCCCCATTCCATTCCCCTTTTTTGTTGAGAAAATGATTCTAATAGTTAATATATTAGTGCCACAGCAATCACCGATTCCTGAAAATTTTTCTGCCATTATTTCAATGTATTGGGCTAAAATTAGATGTTTTTGTTCCAATTAAATTTCTTGAGACGAGAATGGGTTTTTGCTAAATTGGAATTGTTGCAGGCTACTTGTTAAATAATGGTGAATGCTCACTCCATTTGTTAAGGTTTCTCACTACTAATGGCGTAGAGTGAATGATTACTTATTAGTTTGAGGTTTATGTTATTGGAAAATTTATTATATTGTCTTACCCTTTGCACTTAAATTTCATAAAATCAAAAGCGAGGTCTGCCATATGTTTTGCTGCTAGTTTTGTTTACCTGGTTATTTGGACTGTAATGGATATTCCTACTTAATTGGGTTATTTGCAGGCTATTCGTCTGAAGTATCTTCATCCAGATAGCGAGCTTCAAGACTATGCTTTGCAAGTCATGGACATGCTTCGTCTAGATATTTCTGTTGATGCCCATGCACTGGTACATAACAATTTGTAGCTTTTGTTAATATTAGCTTCTATCTGTTATGCTGATGACCAATGTATCTATGGTTTTTGAAGGCTTGTGTTCTGTATATCATGCGAATTGGTGTAACTGATCAGATGACAGAACCTACTCAAAGGAGCTTTTTGGTTTTTTTGGGAAAGCAGGTTTGCTAAAGTGTTGCTAAATGGATGTCTCTAGTTGTATTAATTATTATTGTGTTGTTGTATTAATTATTATTGTGTTGACTTTGATCTTCTGATGGTCGATGAAATTTTTATTGAATATATAATCAAACATGTTTTCTGAAATTGTAGCTTCAGTCACTTGATGCCAGCCCATCTATGAAGATTGCTGCTCTACGCACCTTGTCTTATACTTTGAAAACACTAGGAGAGGTGAGTTTGACTTTAATGTGACTAATTTTGTGGTAAATCTTTATGATGATATAATTCGAGATCAATGAATGATGGTACAATGGATATCACTTGTTAATAAAACGCCATTCTTATTCTGCGTTGAATGACACACATAACATGATTTAGCTCATCCAAAATTCTTGATTAAAATGCTCAACTTTGGGTTCTAACTTTTCTTCATTAAGCTTAGCTTCCTAATCTTATTGGACATCTTATATGAGCATATATGTGGTAGGTTTTTTTTTTTTTATTATTATTTTTTTGTTAATAATTTTGAAGTGTGAGATGCAAGGTAGACTGTATGACTTTTCAAGATGTGAGTTGTGCTATCAAATTAGTTCTCACGAGTTGTTTGGTTTGGAGGGGATATTATTGTTTAGAAGTGGTATCATAGCGAGACATGATTGAACTCTTTGGTTGAAAGAGGTGCTTGGTACAGAGGTTAGTATCACTGTAAGTTCATCGTAAATTTTGGTTGGTTTGTGAATTAGGTCATTCAACTTGGATTTAAAAAAAATGGTTGATTTAGTTAGTTGAAACAATTGACATGGTTTGTAGAAATATTGCACAAGCTTGTTTGGATGTCATTGAAGTTGGTTTAGTAGGAATAGATGTTTTATTGCTCTTTCAAAATATGGAAGCAGTGGGTGGCATTTCATTAGAATTCCTCAAGAGCTGATTTTGAAGGATGGCAAGATTTTGTTGATATGATTAACTTTTGTTGAATCGAGAAAAGGAGATGCAAGCAATGCTTTAAGCAATTTGAGCAAAAAATTGAAAGGCAGTGAACATAAAGAAGATTGGATATGATGGATTAGAAAATACTATGGTTCATTGGGAGATTGTCTAGGGGATTCATTAAATCCATTAAAGATGCGTTATCTTACTATGTAAGAGTTGTGCAAATAAGCTAAGTGGGCTAGTCCGGGTGCTTGCGCCTCGTTTTGATGGAGAATAGTTTTGCTTTCAGGTTAGGAAATCAAAGCCAAAACCCTTTGGAATAAGGCACCAATTATTTTCAATCTTGGATTCTTGGGTGAGTTGGCAAGAAATAAATAATTTTACTTTTGAGTAATAAAGAGAGAACATTGATGGGTCACATTGGCTTCACTATAGACCTTGGTCTCTAAAGAGTTCCAAGACTCTTTCCTTCATTCATCTAAATTGAGGGGGGTTTTTGGCCTTTGGGTTAATGTACTGGCTAGTTTTGCTTTGTCTAGGATGGTTGGGTATCCATTTTTAAATCTCATTGGAAGTTTTGTACATGTGGACAACTGGTCCACATTAGAAATGCATTATTTTTATTCTTCATCTTATAAAATATCTTATAAAATTTCAGTATTATTTTTATTTTTCAAAAAGATACAAGAATTATCTTTGGGGCTAGGATTCTCTCCTGATATGAGCTTCTCTTGAGCAAAATCTACTCGGATGATTGGTGGTTAGTAGATAAAGGATATAAGGGTTGTTAAATCTCAGTCATACACTATCGCTAATGGACATATGGATAAAATCTTTAAAAGCTCTTACCATGAGAGGATCCTAATTCTCGTATATGTGATTCCTTGATGACTTTCAAAACTTTTTATGCAAGAATTGGAGAAACCTATGGAGCTCTAGCCTTCAATAGATTATAATAGAATGTGAGAATTTGTGAAGAAAATGTGTATTAATATTTGCTTGAATTTAGAACTATAATGAGAGGTCTTTATATAGACATTATACAACTACCATATTAAAAAAACACAACTACACTATTAAATGCTTGGTTGATATAATCTAATAATAAATACTAATTAGCTTCCCAACTAATTCCAACACTCCCCCTCAAGCTGGACCTGGAGCATACGTGTTATATGCACCAAGCTTGTAACAGATGAAATCAACACAAGAACACAAAGAGACTAGGGTGTTTAAAGCACTGCTGGAGAATGCACAGCAGGAAAATATATGGTGACTTGGATGTTTAAAGTCGTTGGAGAATGCACAACGAGAACGGATGCAGAGGTTTGGATGGTTTAACATCGCTGGAAAATGCATAGCGGGAAAAGTTTTTAAACTATTCCAGAACAACTCAAAACATCTGAAGAAAACTTGTCAAACCAACCCATAACAAAATCCCGAAAAAAGATCAGATGTGGAACTTGGTGCGAATAAGGAAGAAATAACCGACAAGAACAAGGCATTTCGTTGTTATTGGTATTGTCAAGATTGCCGAAGAAGATGCGGCGCGTGAGGCTCACACGTATATAGCGGTGTGTGTTCCCCACGCGCCGGCTTGAACGACGACTCTAAAAGAGAGATGCTAGAACCCAAAGAAAGATTGACTCTGATACCATGTGAGAATTTGTGAAGAAAATTATGTATTAACATTTGCTTGAATTTAGAACTACAATGAGAGGCCTTTATATAGGTATTATACAACTATCATATTAAAAAAACACAACTACACTATTAAATGTTTGGTTGAATATAATCTAATATCATATTAAATGTTTGGTTGAATATAATCTAACAATAAATACTAATTAGCTTCCCAACTAATTCCAACATAGAAGAAGCATTACTATGATAGGTTGAAATGTGATTTCTTTTTTAAATGAAATTTAGATTACTTTGTAATTTTTTTCTTTGAATATTTTTGCTTGTTTCCCTTCTAAGAAGAAAGAAAAAATTTATAATCTATGTATGTACAGGTGGCCGTGCACAGATTCTGTTATTTGTTAAGATAGTTATTGACTTGTGAATTTGCAGGTCCCCTCTGAATTCAAGGAAGTGCTTGATAGCACAATTGTTGCAGCTGGGTCTCATTCTTCGCAACTTGTAAGAACTTGACTGTGTTTCTCTTTCATTGATTCTCTTTTTCAGTTGTATTGAGAAGTATCACTTTTGCTCTGTGGAAACTTGAGTATTTATACAAAACTGTCCGAAACCATTTTTATAATTTTCTGTTGTAATGGAATGCCATTTGGAAATTTATGGCTAGGTACGAATTGAGGCTGCTTTGACACTGCGTGCATTGGCTGAAGTTGATCCAACCTGCGTCAGTGGGTTGATTTCATATGGGGTGACAACACTAAATGCTTTAAGAGATAATGTTTCATTTGAAAAGGTAAAGATAGTTTTCTTAATTTGACTGACATGTTCATATAGTTTGCTTACTCTGGTATCCTCTTCTGAAATCCTTTTAATATTCTGAATTATGCAAAATTGTAATTTTTTTTTAATTGTGATTTACTAAAAATTCAGCATAAATGTTTCTGTTTTATACTAGCTACAGTCCTAAATCTAAGGTTCCTAGTTTGATGTTTAGCAAATACAACGTTTTAATCCACTTCTTTATATTTCAAATTATGTCCCCTTTGAGATTGCAAAGTGTTTTTTTCTTCTATTTGTTTTCGATGTGGGCGTAGGTGGTTGGCAGCGTGAGTGTTGGTTGGCTGGGATTTCACTGTATATTTGGGAATTAGATTTTCTGTTTACAACATTTCGGAATTAGGTTTGTTTTTTTTTTTTAATTCTTGAAGAAATTGAGGAAACCTTCTTTTTATTTTCTTATTTTAAACTATACAAGAATTGGTCATATATAGCCTTCAGTCTTCTCTATAAAAGGAAGATAAATCTACCCATAATTACATACAATCAATTATAATCAATTACCATATCTCTAGCAATCTTAAAGATATTTTCCTATTTTTAACACTCCCCCTCAAGCTGGAGCATATAGATCATATGCACCAAGCTTGTTACAAATAAAATCAATACGAGGACCGCGAAGAGACTTAGTGAGGATGTCCGCTAATTGTCCTTCAGAGTTGACGAAGCTAGTGACCATGCATCCAGATAAAATTTTCTCCCTGATAAAGTGACAATCGACTTCTATGTGCTTGGTCCTTTCATGAAACACAGGGTTAGATGCTATATGTAGTGCTGCTTGGTGTGTCACAAATTAGCTTCATTTGTGTCCCACCTCCAAACTTTAATTCCTGTAACAACTGTTTTAACCATACTAACTCACATGTTGTCAAGGCCATAGCTCGATATTCTGCTTCTGCACTAGACCTGGCAACAACTGCTTGTTTCTTACTTTTCCAGGATACTAGGTTGCCTCCAATTAAAACACAATATCCTGTAGTAGAACGCCTGTCGGACGGAGAGCCTGCATAATCTGCATCAGAATATCCAACTATCTCAGTATTGCCTTTATCTTCATACAATAATCCTTGTCCTGGCGCTTTCTTAATATACTTAAGAATACGTATGACAGCATCCCAATGACTTTCACATGGAGTTTGCAGGAATTGGCTAAGCACACTGACTGCGAATGAGATATCTGGGCGAGTAATTGTAAGATAGTTCAACTTTCCAACTAACCGCCTATATCGTCCAGGATCTTTTAGTGGCTCTCCAACTAGTTTCCATACTCCTCAGGGTTTTCCAATGGCTCCCCCTCTTTTGGCAGAAGTTTAACATTTGGATCCATGGGCGTGTCAACAGGTTTACAATCTAACATGCCTGTTTCTTGAAGAATGTCTATAGCATATTTCTCTGAGAGATGACTATACCGGTATGAGATTGAGCTACTTCTATGCCAAGGAAGTACTTTAATAGTCCTAAATCCTTAGTCTGAAAATGATTAAATAAATGTGTTTTCAGTTGTCGAATTCCCTCTTGGTCACTTCCAGTAATGACTATATCATCCACATATACAACCAAGTAAATGCATTGCCCATTGGAATGACGATAGAAAACTGAGTGGTCTGCTTCGCTACGAGTCATACCAAATTTCTGAATGACAGTACTAAATCTCCCAAACCAAGCACGAGGAGACTGTTTGAGACCATACAGAGAGCGACGAAGCCGACAAACCAGACCATACTCCCCCTGAGCAACAAAACCAGGTGGTTGCTCCATATAGACTTCCTCTTGGAGGTCTCCATGAAGGAAGGCATTCTTGATGTCCAGCTGATAGAGTGGCCAATGACGCATAGCAGCCATGGAGAGAAACAGGCGGACGGAAGCAATTTTGGCTACAGGAGAAAAAGTGTCACCATAGTCCAAACCAAATATCTGGGTATAACCTTTAGCAACAAGGCGAGCCTTGAGTCGATCAATCTGCCCATCAGGACCAACTTTCACCGCATAAACCCATCGACAACCAACTGTAGATTTCCCAGGGGGTAACGGAACCAAATCCCAAGTGCCACTTGAGTGTAAAGCAGCCATTTCATCTATCATTGCTTGTTTCCATCCTGGATCAGACAAAGCCTCATGGACATTTCTAGGAAGAGGAACAGAAGACAAGGTGGAGACAAAAGCAAAATATGGAGCAGATAAATGATGATAACTGAGAAATGTATAAATAGGATGTGGATTACGAGTGGAACGAATACCTTTACTGGTGGCAATTGGGCCAGGAAGGTCCAATGTACGGGCAGGAGCTGGAGCAGGTTGTGAGTCAGTGGCTGCAGTGTCAATGCCGACGGAAGATAGAGAACGAGGACGACGGTGATATACCTGAAGAGGACGTGATGGTGACATAGTCTCAAGTGGAGGATGAAAAAATGGAACAGGTAGTACCGTAGAAGGGGCGGGAAGAGTCGGGGTATGAGGAGAGAGAAGGTGATGACTCGAAGAATGTGACGTCGGCAGAGATAAGTAGCGGTTTTATCTGGAGAATAACATCGGTACCCTTTTTGAAGTCGGGAATATCCTAAGAAGATGCATTTAGTAGATTTAGCAGAAAGTTTATCTTGTCCCGGGGTTAGATTATGGCAAAACACACACAACCAAATATGCGAAGAGGGACCGAATAGAGAGGTTGTTGGGAAATAAGATAGAGTGGGGAATTTGGTCTTGTAAAACAGAAGAAGGCATGCGATTAATGAGATAGCAAGCAGTAAGAACTGCATCCCCCCAGAAACGAAAAGGTATATGGTTATGGATTAATAAGGTACGAGCCGTCTCAATGAGATGTCGGTTTTTACGTTCAGCTAGACCATTTTGTTGGGGTGTATAGACACAAGATGACTCATGTAGAATACCTTGAGATGAGATAAAAGTGGTAAAAGGAGCAGAAAAATACTCCCGAGCATTATCACTACGAAATACACGAATGGGAATATCAAATTGAGTTTTGATTTCAGCACAAAATTTTCGAAAAATAGGAAATAACTCAGAACGATCTTTCATTAAAAATAGCCAAGTATTTCGAGAGTAATCATCAATAAATGTCACAAAATACCGAAATCCCATAGCAGAATTGACCGACATGGACCCCAAACATCGGAATGAATTAACTCAAAAGGGGACGCGGCCCGATATTGACTCGATTGGGAAATCGTACACGAGTATGTTTCCCAAGTTGACACGACTCACATGGAAGTGAAGATAATGAAGAAAGTTGCAGAACTAGCTTCTGAAGCTTAGAGAGACTGGGGTGACCCAAACGGTTGTGGAGAACATCAGCAGAATCGGTGGAGGTGCAAGCGACCGCAGGCAATGACTGCGTGAGATGATAAAGGCCTTGTGACTCACGTCCTGTATCAATCATCCGTCCCGTACCCTGGTCCTGTACAATAACAGAATGATTAAGAAATGTGACAGAACAATTCAGATCATGAGTGAGTTTACTAACAGAAATAAGATTGAAAGGACAACCCGGTACATAAAGCACAGATTTCAGAGGTAAGGAAGGAACATGAGAGGCTTGTCCAATTCCTTTGGCGATAGTTTTAGAACCATTAGCAAGAGTAACCATAGGAAGAGAATGAGAACTAGTTAAAGAATACAAAAGTTTTGGATTACAAGAAATGTGATCAGAGGCGCCAGAGTCCAAGACCCATGGGCCCAATTGTGAGGACTGAGTGATGCAGGCAACAGAATTACCAGTATGAGCAACGGAAGCAGATGACGAGGACTGAGAGGCCTGATACTGGAGGAAAGCTGCATATTCGGCTTTAGACAAAGTAACATTCTGAGAGGGCTGGTCGAAGTAGTCCGAGGACGGGGAAAGATCAACTTGATTACTGCTCGGGTGGACGGATGGGCGGGGAGGATGATTACTGCTCGGGTCGGCCATGGCAGGGAACAGCGGCGATGAATAGTGTGCGTGAACAGTGACGATGAACAGTGCGTGTAAACAGTACCGTGAACAGTACCGATGAACAGTGCGCGTGAGCAGTACTTGTGAACAGTGACGCCGGAAAAAGAAAAAGGAAACCCTAGGATCAACCTACTGATACCATGAAGAAATTGAGGAAACCCTCTTTTTATTTTCTTATTTTAAACTATACAAGAATTGGCCATATATAGCCTTCAGTCTTCTCTATAAAAGGAAGATAAATCTACCCATAATTACATACAATCAATTATAATCAATTACCATATCTCTAGCAATCTTAAAGATATTTTCTTTTATTTTTGTTTAGTTTAAATTAAATTCAGAATAAAATAAAACATATAAAATCCAAACCAAACAAATGGGATCTGGATGGGCTGGGCGCTTGACTGGGCTTTGGGTTTGCAGATTTTTACTCATTTTAGTTTTTCTTTAAAATGAAATAAAAACTATTCAGTTGAACCAGGATCCCGACGGATGTCCCTATCTGTCCTGATTTTTAAACGGGATAAATTTTAGTCCTGAATTTTGATCATATTTTAATTGGTTTTCTAAAACATGGACCAAATCTCATACTGTTCGGTATGGCATCCCGTATCCCAATGGGGATTCAATGATTTCTACCAACCCTATCTTGTATCATCCCAATTGATTTTACCAGTTGCACCTACTAGCACTCATTTATTCTACGATCTTAATTCAACTCCTATGTTATTCAGTAACGTGCAATATGTCTCCATTTTCTGCTCACAGGTGTCTGTTTTTTAAATATGCCAACTATTTGGTTGATTTTGTTTCTTGTATATTTAATTGTACCTTTCAGGCATACTTTAATTGAAATATGTAAATTTCAAGTGGTTTTGATTGATTTTTGATAGGGAAGCAGTTTGAAAGTAGAGCTTGATTCGTTGCATGGGCAGGCTACGGTTGTAGCAGCTTTAGTTTTCATTTCGCCAAAATTACGTCTAGGTTATCCTGCCAGGTGATGAATTTTCTACTTTGTACTTTCAGCGTTTTCAGATCTTAAGCCTGTTACGCTCCTGCGAACCTTATGAAGCACTCACTTCACTACATTTGCTTTTTCATACGTTCCCCCCAGTTACTACCTGGCAAGTTTTCATATGATACAGATGTCCTGAATCACAGTGACCGCTTGTGCTTGTTTCTTCTTCATAAATATTTGATTGGACAGGATTAGACCGAGACTTTTGGAGGATAGCTATTAATCAGCAAAATCCCACCTAGCCAGGGGTTTGAAATGGGGTCCTACCGGGTTAGGTTTTGGGTGTTGATTTCCCATTCCAAACCTCTTGGGCTACTATCTGAACTCTTTGGACATCAATTTCTCATTTTCTAGGAGTTGCCTTTGCATTCTTCTTTCTTCCTTTAATCATCAATTTCTCATATGATTGTTCAATTTTAGGCCTAATGACATAAAGATGTGGTGCTAGATGTAGAAAATGACAGACAATGGTGCCTATATATATATATATATATTTCACTTCAGCCTTTCTTTCATAGTAGTTTTATTCCCATTGGCCCTCCTTTCATTTCATTTTCAACAAATAATATTATTTGCAATTGTCTATAATATGTCTTCGCTATTAAGCTAAGCTGCAAGTATCATCATGTTATTGCTCTCAGATTACCTATGTTGGTGCTTGAAGTTTCAAAGAAAATGATAACAGAATCCAGTCGGAACACTCTGGCTGCCGAGGTTGAGAAAGAAGCTGGATGGTTGCTTTTATCATCACTATTAGCTTGTATGCCAAAAGAGGTATACAGTCACCTGTATATTCTTAAAACAGTAGTGTATGGTGGTGCTAATTCTTATGCTTGCAGGAGCTTGAAGATCAAGTTTTTGATATTCTTTCCTTATGGGCAACCCTTTTTAGTGGAAATGCGGAACATCTAATAAAGCAAAGTGGAGATTTGACATCTACATTATGGTAAGGCAACTTATAAGTACAGATCACGAACTAGTATTGAGGTTTGCAGTTCCTGTCTTAGGTGGTATTCTGTCAGAGTCTTTCACTCTTTTGTGATCATGTATGTATATTTGATGTATCTTTTTGTTTTACAGTGTGTTGTCTACTGCAGTTGATGCACTTACAGCATTTGTAAGATGCTTTGTATCTCCTGATGCTGCTAACAGTGGGATTCTACTTCAACCGGTGATGGTATATCTGAGTAGGTATGACGACTCTGATATTTTTCTTTCAGTGCTATGTTTTTGTTCAGCTGCTTCTTTGTCATGCATGTTCTTTTTTATTTTATTTTGTTTTAAATGAAGCGAGGAGTTCGTAAATACTAATGTGTAATGGAAAGCAGGGGTTTGTCCTACATATCGATAATAGCAGCCAAAGAACTGCCGAACATGAAGCCTGCAATGGACATATTCATCATTAGAACATTGATAGCTTATCAGTCCCTCCCTGATCCTGTGGCATATAAAAGTGATCACTCCCAGCTTATTCAATTATGCACCATGCCATACAGGTAGGTTAATTGTTCTCATCCAGATTCCTTTTTGTATGATAAACTTCTATCAATTTATTGTGAGAAGATGCTATAACCATGCTCTTTTATTTATAGAGTTATTTTGCTCCTTAATGATTGAGTTTTATTATATATTTCTTCTTGCTGGTTTCATAAAAAAGGGATGCTTCTGCATGTGAAGAAAGCTCGTGCTTGAGGTTGCTGTTAGATAAAAGAGACGCTTGGTTGGGACCTTGGATTCCTGGCAGGTGTTTAGCTTTCATAAATTTATGCTCTTTCTCAAACACTGTTGTACTATACATCTGTTGGTCAAGCTCTTCTACTTATTATCGTACAACCTCGATGGTGTTGCGTGTGCTACCAATTTTTTGAATCTTTTATTGTGGTTCCAATGTCTAATAAAATAAAGAGATATCTATCTTTATTCTTGTTGTTTTTACTCAGGGACTGGCTTGAGGATGAACTTCGTGCTTTTCAAGGTGGAAAAGATGGTCTCATGCCTTGTGTATGGGAAAATGAAGTTTCTAGTTTTCCTCAGGTGTTAATTATTTTTTCTCATAATTGTTAGTTTGTTTTCCTTTTTTTTTTTGGCAAAATTACTTATTGTTGGCATGAGAATTGTTTCGCAATTTTATCCTTTTTGTTCTTTTCACAAGAATTAGATTACTATTATTACTATCATTTATATTGGTAAATAAAGTATTAGATTTATTCTGTGATGATACAAAATAATCAAGAGCAAATTTATTGCTGGAAAATGCAAAATTATTCTTTAATGCCATTTGCTGAGGAATGTTCTTTATCTTGAAGCCGGAGACAATAAAGAAAACATTGGTGAACCAGATGCTTCTCTGCTTTGGAATAATGTTTGCTTCTCAGGTAAGGCATTGCTATTGGCTTATTAACTGTGATCTTAATATTTACTACAAATTTTGATTCCCAGATGTCGTTCAAGTATCTTTGATTATGATTTTCCAGCACAGCAGTGGGATGGTTTCGCTTCTTGGAATGATTGAGCAGTGCATCAAAGCAGGAAAGAAGCAATCATGGCATGCAGCCAGTGTAACGAATATATGTGTAGGGTTACTTGCTGGGTTAAAGGTGCTTACCTTTCTTATTTGATATGCTTTGAAGACTGCTTCATAGGTTAACTCTAAATCCATGGCTTGAATCTTTGTCTCAGGCTTTGCTGAATTTACGTCCTCAACCTTTGGGATCAGAGGTGCTAAATTCGATACAGACTATTTTCCTGGTACTGAACCTGTGACTAGACAACTTGCATAATCACATTGCCTTTTGTTCTCGTACGTCTTACTGTCTTAATTCACACAGAGTATTCTGGCTGAAGGAGACATTTGTGCATCACAACGGAGGGCATCATGTGAGGGTCTTGGTCTCTTGGCTCGCCTCGGAAATGATCTATCAACAGCAAGGATGGTCAGTCACATGTTTCGATGTCTATTCATTTTTCCCACTGGAATCTTGCTTTTTATGATTTTGGTACATGTATGAACATTTATTTATTGATTTGTATTTTATGTATGCACATAAGCACACACATATCATTCATGTATGAGTTTTATATTTTATTTTTATTAACGCTTACACTTGTGTTCATGTTCCTGAATTTGGATTTTCGAAGTTGCCTCTTAGACACCGTGTCCATTCAGAATATGTTACCGTGTGTTGTTTAATGTCTTTGGTTGTATGAATGTAATGTCCCATATCGCTAGCGAGGAGGATCTTGGTTAGTTTCCTTGGTTTCTAACTTAGCATACGCGTTTTGATTTACAAAGCCCAATAACATAACCGTGAGAGGCTATGTGCCCAAAGCAGACAATATCCTTGGTTATAGTAGAATTAGAATGCTAGAGCCTATTTTATTTTAAGTTCAATTCCTGTATCGATGCTGAAATTTTTGCTGTCAAATGCACCCTAATTTTAATTTGTTATGTCAAGATGCTATATATTAAAGAGGTTGACCTGTAGAATTTGTTAGCTCTGTAGCTCCTAATGTCTCATCATTATCTAATGTTAATCAATAATCAGTAGTAATCTTGTTCTGTTTTGCTCTCTTCCCACTCGCCGTTTGTGGTGATAAGCAGACTAGATTACTGCTTGGTGACCTAACTGGGCTAACCGATGCAAGCTATGCTGGATCAATTGCTCTTGCCATTGGCTGCATTCATCGCAGGTGAAACATCATATACAATCTCTCGCTTGCTGCTTCACTTTCTTTCTTTCTTTCTTTCTTTTTATCTCTTTTATCATTTCTATTGCTTATTTTCTGAAAATAATAGTTGGCTTTTGGCTGCTCCTTGGAGGCTAAAATCAATTTAGAATATCATGTATATTTTTTATAGTTTGGTGATCTGTGAAATGGAAGTGGATAAGAGAAAACTGCCACAGAACTTAATGTACGTACAAGCTTGGAACTCAAGAAATTATCATCATTTGAAGTCAGTAGCAGTTTAGCACTCGAAAACTTAATACATTATCTTTCAGTAGCAGAACCTGGAAATCTCAAATGAAGATCAAGATGATAAAGTTAAAATGTTGTGAACATTTGCAATTATGGCACTGCCAACAACTTGGAATTATCTGTTAGTTGGCAACACTGTTTTAGACAGAGTTCAATGATGCATTTTTGGCTTAAATGCATCATTATAACCTAATCAGCTTTTCATTAAGCAAAGAGTATGAGATTTGACCGAGAGGTTGGTTTGATTGGTTAATACCATTGGATTCATTAAGAGGCTGGGGGATGAAAACCCCTTGGAACTACCCACTAGGATAGTTATATTCCACGAGTTTCCGAACTACCATGGTCGTAGAAATTGTAACGATCCCTTGTTTAGATTAGATGAAAATAGTAATGCAATAGATTTTCTAGGCATCAAAAAGGGAGGGGAAAAAGGAAAAGAAAAGGCAAAAGGTAGGTTATTTCTTTAAAGAGGTTATCTTAAGTTTAAGACCTTTGTTCTAGTAAAGATAGGTTGTAAAATCATAACGATGCTGTATTTGCAACACCTTGTCACATGTTGTCTCGCTGCTTTGGAATGTGAAAGCTATGCTGACTTGTATGGTTGTCAATGGTGTTTTCTTTTTTCTTTTTAGATTTGTAATGATGTTGCCTGTATTTTTAATATGATAAACCCATGGTTTTATCTCTATATCATTATCCATTGTAATTGCAGTGCTGGAGGAATGGCTTTGTCAAGTTTAGTGCCTGCTACTGTGAGCTCGATCACTTTGCTGGCTAAGTTACAGATGTGGTCTCTACATGGACTTCTTTTGACCATTGAGGCTGCAGGGTTTTCCTTTGTATCTCATGTCCAGGTAATCAAATACTTGATTGCTGCTTTGGCTTATGTATGCCTTCTTTAACTGTCTCACTGGATTACCATACAGTACCTATATGAAAATAGCTCCAATTTGAGTGTTGACCTAACTTGTTCAGAGGGATGGAAGTTCTTAACTATCTGCATTATTGGTTCTTGGTTAGATAAAAGCTAGTGTAAATGGGTGTCATAAGGAGTATGGACTGGGAGAACATTTCCTTAAGAGCAAAATAAGTTCTTTTGATGTAATAAAGTATGTTGAAAGCCTTAGGAGCCTTTTAATTGGTTTTTTCAGACGGGTTTAGTATGAATAACTGCAATTCTTCCAAAATCTGTCTTGGAGTCAATTTAATCCTAAATAATTTCATATTCAGTAGATTCATGGTTGGATAATAAGTTAGTACAAATATTAGTTTTTCCTTCGTGAGAAATTTCATAGCAGTTTCTTGGTTCAGACATGAGATTTCTTGTCATTATTGTTCTTTTTTATTCTAGTAGCCACTTGTGGGATATATAGCACTTACCAAAATATGTCATTAAGTTATAGATCTCGCGCCACTATTGTCTATATAGTTCATTGCCCATTAATTCATCAACCTTCGGTTACAGGCAACACTTGGTCTTGCCATGGACATTCTGTTGTCTGAGGAGAATGGCTGGACTGACCTTCAGCAAGGAGTTGGACGCCTTATAAATGCCATTGTTGCTGTTCTTGGCCCTGAACTTGCCCCAGGCAGCATTTTCTTCTCTCGCTGCAAGGTACGATGGGTTCCTGGTTCTGTATTCTATGACTCTATCTATAAGAAAATAAAATAATCCAAAGAAGACATTGATTATGTATTATATTCTACCTTTCCCCATGTAGAAAAGAACTGGTTACCTTTCTCCTTCGTGGGTGTTGATTGATTCAACTGGTATCTAATCTCACTCACATGAGGATTGGGGTGGTTTTTGGTTATTTATGTAATATTTTGGTAAAAGAAAAGGATTTAATTAAAAAATAATAATTAAATAAATATTGTCAATCTATGAACTCAATTCTTGGTATTCATGAAGTGAATTTTACATACAAATTTTATGTCCAGTCTGTTGTTGCAGAGATTAGCTACCGGCAAGAAACAGCCACTTTACTCGAGTATGTCTGCCATTCTTTTGCTTCTGTATTATCTCCTCTGATTTTGGTTTTGATCTTTGTGGGAGAATGTGAGATGCTACAGTTGAACTGTTCTAGTTTGTTAGTCTCATTTATTATTGCCTCCATGCTCTGAATATAATTCTTCCTCTCCCCTGGTTTAGTTCTTTTATCTTTTGTATGGATGCCCGATCCACAGTTTCATACCCTTATCTACTAATATAATTTCCAGTTTATTATAAAATAATAATGACGACAAATTAATACCCTATGATTGTGTCAGGAGTGTTCGTTTTACACAGCAGCTTGTTCTTTTTGCTCCACAAGCTGTGTCTGTTCACTCCCATGTGCAAACTCTTCTTTCAACCTTATCATCAAGACAGGTTTTGTATCTCTGACTGTTGAATCAATTTACTCCGAAATGATGCGATCTTGGATTCTTCTCCCTAATACTAACTAGTTGCCTCTGAAACAGCCAACTCTTAGACATCTTGCTGTCTCTACTCTAAGACATCTGGTTGAGAAAGACCCGGTGAGTCATTAAAATTTGTGTTTCCTATTTATATAAGATTTTCCTTTCTGGATATCATTTTAAAATTTATTCTCAGTGCTAGGTTCTTGTGCTGACAGTAATCCTTACAGGATTCTGTGATTGAAGAGCGAATAGAAGGCAATTTATTCCACATGCTGGATGAGGAAACTGACTCTGAGTATGTGAAAATACTATTCTGAGCTTAGTATGTGAACTAGAGTCATGTGATCGTTTATACAAGTAAGGCTTAGGTTTGAGATTGCTTGTATTCTTGTAGGATTGGGAACATTGTACGTACTACAATTATGCGATTGCTCTATGCATCATGCCCGTCTTGTCCTTCTCATTGGATGTCGATATGTCGCAACATGGTGAACTTCTTTTCTTGCAGACATTTTTATTGCAGACACGATGGTCTTCATGTTCTTGTACCAAAAATATTGCTTCTTATGTTTGCATGGTTGTTTTAGTATTTTATTGCTCAATCATAATGTTCACATAAAATGAGCAGACAACTTCTAGATGAAGTCGATATTCTGCAGCCCTGTAATTTAAAACACGAGTAACAATTTTTCTCTGGAAACAGTTCTATTTCTTTACGATCAAGCAACAGAAAATACTTCCAATACACAGCAATTTCATAATACAAAGCCCACCAAAAGTACTAGCCTCTCAATAAATATAAAAACAAATGCTGGATCACCAGCAATCCTAGAGCCTGAAAAAGCGTAGGCCACAATTTCTATGCAACGGTGCAATGCAGAAATAAGCGATGAATGTCACTTGATCATTGAATAAGATATATCATATGGAGAAGGAATATGTTCATAAAAATTGGGAGTTTCTGGAGTGCTACTAGAGGAAATTGGTATGCTTGATATGAAGATTATGGGAGCAATGCTCTTACAGTTTTTTATCCCTTTTAAAAACAATTCGCTGCTTGACTTCTCAGCGGTTGATGATGAAATTTCTTGATGTTGGAAAAGTCCTGGAGAATTTTGTCTTGGTTTTCTTTGTGCCTTCTGTTTTGGGATTATTTTGAAAGCTTTCAAATGCAGTGATTTGCAAGATAAATTTTAATGCAATTCCACAGCAGATTTTTTATCATGAGCATTGTGTCCATGTTGTTAATTGTAATTTGTCTTTATAAACTATTTGTTCATCACGGGTTTTGTTCTTGGAATTATTTGACATATATGTCCATGCATGACACTTTCCTGGTTTTTGGAACGGTAATCATTGTCGTTGAAATGATGAAATATGACAATGGAAAATTTGAAGTGCCTTATCCAAGAAAATTCAAGACTAATCGATTGAATTGGTTAAAACTTTGTTTAGGTTGTTGCTACGTCATCAAGAGGGAATGCTGAATTTAATAATTCAGAAAGTGATCCTATGAATGATCCAGATGGTGAAGCTATTGGAGATGACGGTGAAAACATGGTCTCTAGCTCTAAAGGCATGCCAATGCAGGGTTATGCATTTGAAGCATCCAGTGTTAAACCTAATAGAGACAAGCACCTCAGATATCGTACTAGAGTTTTTGCTGCTGAGTATGTCAGCATGCTCTTTTCTCTGCGTTTTACTTGTTTGAATCATTGTTTTCATTCATATACATGTCAACTTTCTTTTGGACCCAACAAACGAGCCGTAATTTGGCATGATACAGTTTTCACTTCAGCTAGTCATTCTATTTCATCATTATGTTTCTAACTTGTAAGCGATTCTTAGCTTCCAAAAATGAGGGAGGTATGTTTGCAAAAATCTCAAGGTCTTTTTATTTTTATTTTTAAAAAGAGTGGATATTAAGTAACAAATATATGTTTATATATGGATCATAAATGAAACGTATCCTTACTTCAAATTTTCTTTGTTGTACAATCGGTTATGAACTTATTTGGAGGTAGCAATGAAGTATGTACTTGTGGGTGCCAGTTAGTTTTGTTGGTAAAACCTCTTGGGGTGTCACAAGAGATCTAGAGTTTGAACCTTGCTCACATGTGTGGAGAGAGAATTCAGTTTCCAAACATGCAATGCTTAGAAGAAAACGAAATGTATACTTGGGACTGATCCTTTAACATTTTATGCGATATAAATCGTGGCTAAAGGAACTCTCAATTTTTAACTGCGCATTTTTTTGTTAGTCAAGCTGTTTAATCGGTTTTGCTTTCTTCATGGAATTGGTCATTGATGTCTTATCTCAATGTGTGGAGCCATATAGTCAACTGCATTGCGACATTGTGGGTTTTTATGTTTGTTATAACTATTGGCCCAAAATTTAGATAAACCAAATCTGCATGAAACCAGTTTAATATTCACACCTTGGAAGAGGGCTTTAGAGAAGCATAGAATATTTCTGATTCATGATATTTATTCTGCAAGTCTTAGCAACTGAAAGCCTTGAAATAATCCCTAAACAGAAAGGACAAAGAAATCCAAGAAAAACTCTCGACTTCATGACTTGTCCAACATCATATACTTTTATCATGTATTGAATAAGATCATTATTATCTATGCAATGCATTTCTTTAATCGAATTATTTCATTGTAGGTGTTTGAGTCATCTACCAACAGCTGTCGGAAGTGATCCTGCTCATTTTGACCTCTCGTTGGCAAGGAAAAGACTTGCTACTACGCAGGGCTCTTGTGATTGGCTAGTTCTCCATGTGCAAGAGCTAATATCACTTGCTTATCAGGTGATTAATAAGAATTAACTAGCATACTACTATATTGTTTTGGATTGCTATGAAGTATTAAATCTTCCATTTTATACTATAATATTTTTCTAGATGAGTACAATCCAGTTTGAAAACATGCGGCCAATTGGTGTGGGACTTCTGAGTACGATTGTGGACAAAGTAAGTTGAGACAGTCCTAAATATTCTATTAAGTATATTTATTAATGTATATTAGTCTCTAGTTTGAGTTATATGCGTTATATACCTGTGGGCCTTTTTTTTCCTCTCTTCTTCTCTTTGCCTCTTGTTTTGGGGATACAAAAGAATTTTATCTAAAAGACACCTCAATGTTTGTTTTTAATGTTACAATGCCATGGTGTTGACTAGTCACCATTCCAATCGAACTTGAGGGTTGATACATCAAATTGAGTTGCGTGAGATATTCCTCTACCGAGTTATTCTGAGAACTGTAGCAGATACCTCAATTTGCTGTTCAGAATATTCAGTTGGCAATAGTTTGGGAGTGCAGCTCTTCCTAAAATAAAGTCTTTGAAATTGCTACCAGAAACATATGGCCATGTTACTCAGTACCTTAATTGATATTGAGCAAACTGAATCAAGGCAATGATTATGCTGCCAAACCTGAGTTAAGCAATTCAGATTAGAAGTCTAGCCAGATTTTTGGATTATTTTGTAAGATAAAAGTGTCTGAAGACAAAGGTTTTGTGTTGCTTACTTTACTACACAGTGAAGTACCTGTTTGTGGTGTTTATGATGCATTTTTTCCATTTCTGATATTTTCTTCGCTAAATTTTTAGATGGATTATTCTGCAAAGAAAGTGTTTGGCATTTTGTTTTGGATCTTTCTTGTATCTGCTTAATTTCATGAACTTAATTGTGATTGTATTTCAGAAATTCCTCACTTCGTATTTTTAATTTGTTTCTATGTTGTAATTTTTAATACAGTTTGAAATGACACCTGACGCTGACCTTCCTGGACATCTTCTACTAGAACAGTATCAGGTATGCCGTTGGAATGAAGGAAGTGATATTGTTTTGTTTCCATGTAACACTCAAGTTTACCAAACCTCAAACATGAAGTGATAGGTGTTAACGTTATCATACAACATAAAAGCTTAAGCTTATAGGTAAGAGCTCAACTATAATTTACGAGCACCAAACAAATAGGGCTCGGTTCGTTCCTACACCAGACATAATACTGTTATTAGTATGCTAAATCTCTTGAACATGGATATATTTTGATTAATTATGACTATAAATTTCAGGCACAACTTGTATCCGCTGTTCGCACTGCATTAGATACATCATCTGGTCCTATTCTTCTGGAGGCAGGATTGCAGCTGGCAACTAAGGTTTGTGGTGAAGCAATAAACGGATTTTCATCTTCCAAAGTTTCCACAAGGTTATGTGTATACGTATTTCAATGTTTTATTTTCAGATAATGACCAGTGGAATAATTAGTGGTGATCAAGCTGCAGTTAAACGGATATTTTCATTGATTTCACGGCCTCTAAATGATTTCAAGGACCTATATTATCCTTCATTTGCGGAGTGGGTCTCCTGCAAGGTACTTAAGTTTACAGTTTCCAATATGTCTTCCCCTTTCTTCAGTTTCTTGTATTTAATGGAGCATGGAGCAAATTGATTTCTTGCTGCTTCTGCTTTATATTGTCTGGCCAACAGTTGCTTATTAAGATGTATAGGCTTTCACTAATTTATTTTGAATATGAAATAGATCAAGATCAGACTACTAGCTGCACATGCCTCTCTGAAATGTTATACATATGCGTTCTTGAGGAGACACCGTGATGGGATTCCAGAAGAGTTTCTAGCATTATTACCATTGTTTTCGAAGAGTTCATGTATTCTGGGGAAGTACTGGATCCAGGTTCTGAAGGACTACAGTTATATTTTCTTGGGCTTGAATCTCAAAAGAAAAGTAAGCTTGATTTTTAAAAAATCTGTTATGTCTTTTTATTCCATCTCAGTCAATATCTTTGCTGTATTTTATTGGAATGTAATCACAACGTATATGAACTTTTCGCTCCTGCTGACCTCATTATTTTTTCTTGGGTCTTGCAGTGGAATCCATTCCTTGACGGAATACAATCACCACTGGTTTCGTCTAAGTTGCAATCTTGTTTTGAAGAAGCCTGGCCTGTTATTTTGCAAGCAGTGGCATTGGATGCAATGCCTTTGAAACTTGAGGGAAATGGACATTCCAAAGCCACTGTTGAAAATACGTCAAACAGTAGCTTAATATCTGGTTATAGCATGGTGGAACTCGAGTGTGAAGATTATCGATTTGTATGGGGCTTTGCTTTGCTGCTTGTATTTCAGGGACATGTATTCCCTAATAAACAAAAAATAGGACTGGGTTCTGCAAAACCTAAATTTGGTGGAGACTCGCCAGTTAAAGAGATGGCTCCACTTGGCTTGAAGTTGTATGAAATTGTTTTACCAGTATTCCAGTTCCTCTCGACTGAAAGCTTTTTCACTGCAGGTTTTCTTACTTTGAATATTTGCCAAGAATTGCTGCAGGTTGAAATCTATCTCCTCTCTCATATTTCTATATGTCTCTTCTCTTCTGTTAAATTGTTAATGTACTGATTAATTTATTTATTTTGGTTTCTGGACTTGATAGAAGAAATCTAGTGAAATCTAATCAGCATAGATTTAAAATGTATTGATAAAACGTGATCTGCTAATCAATTTTTCAAGGTGAAGGATGAGAAATATTTCGAGACACTTCTTTCTTCGTTATAATTTAAATTGGGGAGGAGTTGAATATCCTGATTTTGATGGCATGAGGTGTATAGACTATAGAATGAGGTTCTTCCCAGGCTGATACTGGTTTTTTTGGACAGCTTGTTCACTTTTTGTAATCCGCAAAGCAAAGTTTTACCTCAAACTCTCCTGTTCACACAGTAAAATAAGAAACCTATGCCCAAGGCAAACTTTTTGAATAAATCCAGCCATGCACATGAAAGTGTTAACATTGGACATTTACCCACAGCTTTAGCTTCTTGGTCTAGGGGTTCTTTAATATTCATATGTGCTATAATTCAAATTGAAGAGTATTTGCTTACTCGTGACAAAACTATTGTACAAATCATATATTCCACAAGAGGGTGTTGTAGAGCTTAAGTATTCCTCATTGGGCCCTTGCTTGGAATCTTTAGCTTTTAATTCAAGTGATTGCTTAACAATTGTCATGTGCTTTAACTTTCTCTTACAATGATAAAGGTTTATTGCATAGGTGTGATCACATATTAATTATCTTCTCACGGTATTGTAATTGTCAAATATCATTTGAGCGTGTTTTATCTTGTTGGTGGGTATAGGTCTTCTCGTATTCTATATGCATGGATAATTCGTGGAACAGTCTTGCAATTTCAGTTGTATCACAGGTAAAAATAGGCTTGCTTTTGATGCAGAAGAAGGAAGGATTTGAATTTGAACTTGATCATCTACTGAATCATGAGCACGATCTGCCAAGATTATGAGCGACAATGGTTTAGATTTTTTTTTTTGAAAGTGCGGTTTAGATTATTTTCTTATTAAACACTCTTCTTTTAATTTTATCTTGGAATTAAAATATTTATGGCGCTCTAGTTATCCCATGATCATTCTTTATTACTAAGATTTACACTTGCCAAATCTATTATCAGTATAAGTAATTAGTAAGCCCTTTAATTTTTCGTTTATGTTATCACTTCCATATACAATAACCAATTTTAGCTCTATATATCTACCTTTATACATCTGTATACTTCTGAATAATAACACTATTATTTATTGAAGCCCTTTAACTTTGTGTTGATTAAGAACTTGCATTACTAACTCGATTGTTTATTATAAACGGGCATTACAAACATTGAGTTGTGGTTTGATTTCTGTATTAACAACAGATTGTACAGAACTGCCCTGAAGATTTTCTCGAATCAGAAAATTTTTCTTATCTGGGGATGGAACTTTGTTTTGCTTACCTCTTCAAACTTTTTCAGAGGTAACCCCTTGATTATAAATATCCAAAAACTGATCTGAGTGTAAAGCATATTATGAAGTGTATTACTGAGATACCCTACCTTCTGCTAAAATTATGTTTTTTTGTTTGTTTTTGTGTTTCAGTACTGATTTAGTTTCACCAGATCACTCAAACCAAGGGAATCTGATATCTCCCTTGTTTGTAACTGCAAAGACACTAATGGTGCATTTTGAACCAAAGGTGGGTAGGTGTATGTGTATCGTTTGCCATATAACCGTTGATTCTTTTGAAATCTTGCAGTATTGGGTTCACTTTTCTTTAATTATAATTTTGAATAATTACTGTTCAATTTCGTATTCAAACATTTACTATCAGTATTGTGATTTTGTTTTATTATTCTGCTCTGCCAAGATGCAGAAGCAGTTCATGTCTGTAGCATTGGCATTTCTGTTAATTGGTTACAAGTGCATTAGACAAGCTTCAACAGAATTCTGCCTGTCAAAGGTCATTGAATTTATCAAGTCTGCCATTCCCTTACTGAAGAAAGTTGTTGAGAGTAAGTTCTATGTCGAAATGATTTTGTAATTCAAATTTTTTCCCTTAATAGTTTTTATTGTGGAGATGCATAGATTTACTTATTTTATAAATAAAAGAAAACATATATTTTATTAATAGGAAAGAAGGTTAACCAGCTACCCTTAATACACACCAAGATTATACAATTAGAAGATGATTAAAAAAACGTTTATCTAGCTTCATAATTTATTCTGTGAAACTGAATGGAGTAGGATAATGTCATAGATATGTAATAAATTGGAAGGACTGAAATTTAGTTAATATAACTATTTCTCGCGGGTTATAATGCATATACATACAGTTGTGAAGCTATTACATAGTGGAATATTGTTTTACAGATGCTTCTACACTTGGTGATGTTGGAATTATTCACATGAGAACAATTTTTGGCACTTGTTTGAATGTGATTACTGATTTGGCGAAGTATTGCATTGAGGGAATTCATCAACTGGAAAATAGGAGGTCTGACTTGTGCAGACTACTACAGTTAAAGCTTGCATTCTCTCTTGAGCAAAATGTTTCATTGGCCAATCTAGCTAATGAAATTGAATGTCCTGGAGACAACAAAGACAGTATCCCCATAGGTTTTGCTATGTTCAAGCTTTGCGCTGAAAGTATTAGAACTGTACTTACTGATTCAAATGTACAGGTAGCTAGAATTCCATGCATCCTATAATCTAATTATGCTCATTCATTACGAAACACCAAAAGAGAGCTGATTGAAATTTCCATATAGGTTCAAGCAATTGGATTGCAAGTGCTGAAAAGCATGATGCAGAGGTCAACAACCAAAGAAGACAACAACTTAATGTTGTTCATTGGTGGAGTGCTTGTTAGAGATATCTTCACCATAATCCAGAAAATGTTGAAGGTGTGTCTTGTTTTATTTAATTATTTTTGAAATTTTAATCTTCGTTTTTTCTCTCACATGAAAACTCTCAGTTATTTTCTCCTTTTCCCCTTGTCCCTTTTATTTTCCTTAATTTAACTTTTTCTGATGAATTTGGGGTGGAATCCCAGCATTAACTGAACGTCAATTTTTATCATTTTGATGAGTTAACGATGCTATTGGTGACAGAAACCTATAACTAAACAATCAGTGGCTATTGCTGGGGAGTGCTTAAGGATCTTGATGGTTCTGCAAACTCTGTCAAAAACTGCAGTGTGTCAGAGAGGTTTTATGAATCTGCTTCTAGAAGCTATTGTCCTGGTCTTCTCAGCATCAGAAGATGTTCGTTGCCAGGTACTATTGTTAAGGATGCTCTAAAATTAAACGGGAATTGGAACTATTTCTTCCTTTGGATTTTTAACATTTTGGTGATTACTTTATCGACGACAGGATGCTAACGACATAAGAAGCGCTGCTGTGAGGCTTGTTTCTCATCTTGCTCAAATTCCTTCCTCAGCAGTTCATCTTAAGGATGTCTTGTTATCTATGCCTCCAACGCAAAGGCAGCAACTTCAGGTGCTATTCTTTGCTTTATTAATCTATTGTTTACAGAGTTGCAAAAAAACTACTACTGAGATTCATCGTTTCAAATATATTTATACACGCATAGACAAACATGCACTAAGCATGTGTTAGAAGGTGGAAAATTTTGGTGGTAGTTGCGTTCTCTTCTTTTGCTTAGGTATGTGTTGGAACCCCCAAATTCACACAATAATCACACAATAAAACACCCAAAAACAGAAGCTTAATTGTACTTTAATTCATAAAATGAAAATCAAATACAAAGAAAGATAGTTGAAGGTGAAGATTAATTCACCAGCCCTTGCTCAACATTAAGGTGTTGGCAACCTCCCTAGGGTTTTCCCCTCCCATTCCCAAATTCAACAACAATAATAGAATAATCCCAAATGAAACAAAACATCCTAATTTATATCTAAACTCTAAATAACTAAAATGACCCATCTACCCTTTCTTATTTCCTATTTTGCCCCTTGGGTCCTAACAGATTCCTCCAACATAGGTGCAATATCCAGAAGTAGATCGTTTATCATTTATATCTCCAGCCCAATCTGCATCGATGAATGCTTCAACACAAATAGTATCTCCTTTTCTGAACAATAAACCTCTTTCCGGTGTTCTTTTAGGATATCTAAGGATCCCATAAACTGTATTCAAATGTGGTTCCCTAGGAGAATGCATGAATTGATTGACAACACTTACTGGAAAGGCAATATGAGGTCGAGTGGCGGATAAATAGATCAGTTTTCCTACCAACCGTTGGTATTGTACCTTATCAACCTCAGCACCATCATATGCACTTATCTTTTAATTTGCATTCATGGGTGTTTCAGCTGGCTTGCATCCTAACATACCTGTTTCATTAAGTAGATCCAAGATATACTTTCTTTGGGATATTAGAATACCTTCCTTGCTTCTAGCAACCTCCATCCCTAAGAAATATCTTAATGTCCCAAGGTCTTTAATTTCAAATTCCTTGGCCAAAAACGTCTTTAGCTTTTCTTGTTCCTCAAGGTCATTACCCGTCAGGATAATGTGGTCCACATAAACAATTAATATGGCAAGCTTTCCACCATTGGTGTGTTTAAAGAACATAGTGTGATCTGCTTGGCTCTGAAGATAACCAATGTCCTAATAGTTTTCGTGAATCTTCCGAACCATGCTCTAGGAGATTGTTTAAGACCATAAAGTGATTTTTTAAGTTTACAGATTTTCTCCACCAAGTTCGTTCTCAAAACCAGGAGGTAGATCTATATACACCTCTTCTTCTAACTCACCATTCAAAAATGCGTTCTTCACATCCAATTTCTGTAAAGGGGCAAAGGTCTTACACTGTTCACATCCAATTTCTTTCTTACTCTGTTCATTTTTGCAACAGGGGAAAATGTCTCTTGGTAATCTATGCCATATGTTTGAGTGTACCCCTTTGCTAGAAGTCTTGCTTTATATCTTTCTATTGACCCATCAGCTTTGTATTTCACAGTGAACACCCATTTGCAACCAACCGTTCCTTTTCCAGTGGGAAGATGAACTAATTCCCAAGTGTGATTTTTCTTCAATGACCCCATTTCTTCAAAGACAGTCTGTTTCCACGCTGGGGCAGCAAGTGCATCCTATATAGACTTCGGAATTTCTGTTTTTGACAGGTTAGACACAAAAGCTCTAAAGTTGAAAGATAGGAGCATACTGAGCTATAGGATGGTTTTTCTAAGAGCAATAGGAGCATCAAGATCTGGAAACTCACAAGGTTTAGGACACAAAGAAGATTCAGAACTACCTGATGTACTCGGTATTGATTCTTGATAGTTTTTTTGTGGTTGCAATTCTACTCTTTGTTGGTTATGCCTCCTTGTATAGACACGTAGCTCTGTGTGTTTTTCAATTAAATTTTCTCCCCCTGCATTAGGTTTTTCTATTTCTGGCACAATAGATATTTGGTCAGGAAGAGGATGGGATAGAGATAGATTGGGTTTCTGGCACAATAGATATTTGGTCAGGAAGAGAGGATGGAATATAGATAGATTGGGGACAAGAAGAAGCTAGGGTCATTAGTTCCAAATTGGATGGAATAGGAGTGATAGGCAGTGGTACATTTTCTCTAAACTTTTCTTTACTCATGTTCTCCCTCTAAAGAGAAGTTTTGAAAAATGGTTGATCCTCAAAAAAGGTGACATCTATACTAACATAGACACGATTAGTGGTAGGATCAAAACATTTATATCCTTTATGGGTTGGTGAATACCCAAGAAACACACACTTAAGAGCTTTTGGATCAAGCTTACTTCGAGAGTGGCGGTGGATATGAACAAACACAACGCAATCAAAGACTTTAGGAGGAAAAGTATTAAGAAAATGTGTATGAGGATAATTGTCTAAAAGGATGTCGAGGGGTTTTTTAAATTGACATACTCGGGATGGCATTCTATTGATAAGATAAGTGGCAGTAAGGATGGCTTCTCCCCAAAAGTATTTAGGAACTCCAGTTGTGAACATGAGTGCCCTAAAAACCTCCAAAAGATGCCTATTTTTACGTTCAACAACACCATTTTGTTGAGGTGTATCGACACATGAACTTTGATGGACAATATCTTTTTCTATGAGAAATTGACCAAGGGTAGAGTTGAAATACTCTTTTCCATTATCAGTTCTCAAAATTTGGATTTTGGTATTGAATTGGATTTCAATCATGTTATAGAAGTTATGAAAAACTTTGGTAGCCTCAGATTTTTCCTTTATGAGGTAAACCCAACATACCCGAGTATGGTCATCAATGAAGGTAATGAACCATCATGACCCATTAATATTTTTTATTTTTGACGGCCCCCAAATGTCACTGTGTATTAGACTGAAAGGATGAGATTGTTTATAGGATTGTGGTGAAGAAGAGATACGATGATGTTTAGCATACCGACAAACTTCACAGTTGAAAAATGAAACATCTTTATTCTTGAAAATTGGAGGGAACAGTTTACTTAAGTAAACGAAATTAGGATGACCTAACCCATAGTTGTCAAAGGCACGCCTCAAGCTCAGGCTCAGGCTCAGACCACTGCGCCTCGTGAAGGGTCAGGCCAGGTGACCTTCATCAGGCGCACGCCTAGGCACAAAGGCTCGCACCTTTTAGATGCGCCTAGGTGTGCCTAGGCATGCCTCGTAAAAATGTGTGAGAGAACCCCGAAATTGACTCACCTAACCCGAAATCAAATTGTATAACATTTATTCAATAAATTGATATATGTTTTGGGGTTGGCTTCAAATTTTGACAAATAAATTAATTTGTATTATCATTATTTGTATTATTTTAATTATTTTTTATATATTTTCAATAATTTCTCTTTGTTTTAGTTGACTAGATACTTATATTTTTTTTACAATTTGCACCTCACTTTTATCAGGCGCGCACCTTGCGCCCTGAGGCGTGCGCCTAGGCCCTAGGACCCTTTGCTCCTTAGTGCGTCTTGCGTCTTTAACAACACTGACCTAACCTATAGTGCCATAATATTATCTCATCTTTTACAGAAAAGGAAGAAAAACTTCTTGAGTTGAGCTTGTCTAACCAAGGACGTATGACCATCTGAAATTCACAATGAGATGGAAAATATTTGACAACGCAATTGGAATCTTTAGTAAGTTTACTGACTGACAAACGATTGCAAGATAGATTAGGAACATGTTAAACAGATTGCATAATTAGATTCTGAGAAAGAATAATATAATCGTTGCCTGCAACCGGAGATAAAGAACCATCTGCAAGACGCACTTTAAGATTACCAAAACAAGGAGTGTCGGAAGAAAACAAGTAGATAAACTTATCATATGATCACTGGTCCCAGAGTCTATTATCCAGAAGTTATGATCAAGAGAGCTATGAAGGGCAACATGAATTTTACCTTTTTGAACCAGGATTTTGATTGGTTTAGAAGTCCACATAGGTGTTGCAATTGTTCTGCTGACTGCACTTTGATTGAGCTGGGAGTGGAATATAAATGGAAGTTTAGATTTTTGATAAGGACAAAAGCTAATTGGCAATGAAGGCCAAATGAAATTTTCGGCAATGAAGGCCGAATTATGATTATGGCGATGAAGGCCGAGAAATAAAGACAAATTAGAGCCTTTGCTTTAATACCATGTAGAAAAATGCGAGAAAATGATTTTTATTTCACTTGTTAAATTATGCTTATAAATATCCAAATTTATACAAGTTATCAGTTAGACAATGCCGCATAAGGCAGAAAATTATTCTTGTAAAGAAATATGACGATTTTATATTTCTGAATACTTAGAATTACAAGAGATATGCTTTTATATATAGGCATTACATTAAGTTAAATATAGAAACTAAATATACTAATAATCATTAAAATTACATAATCATATCTGATTGTGTGACAATATCTTAGAGATATGTAAAATCATAATCATATCTTTGGATGATTATGATTATGATTCTAACAATATCTTACGGATTCTAACACTCCCCCTCAAGCTGGAGCATACGTATCATATGCATCAAGCTTGTTACAAATGAAATCAGCACAAGAACCACATAAAGATTAAGGTGTTTAAACACTGTTGGAGAATACACAGCAGGAACTTATATGGTGACTTGGATGTTTTAACGTCGTTGGAGAATGCACAACGAGAACAGATGCGGAGGTTTGGATGGTTTAACATCCCTGGAAAATGCAAAGCGGGCAAAATTTAAACTATTCCAGAACAGCTCAAAACATCTAAAGAAAACTTGTCAAATCACCCAATGACAAAACCCCGAAAAAAGATCAGATGTGGAACTTGATGCGAATAAGGGACAAATAACTTATAAGATCTGAGCATTTCGTTGCCATTAGTATTGTCAAGACCGTTGAAGAAGATACGGCGCGTGAGGCTCACACGCATATAGTGACACGTGTTCCCCACGAATAAGAGACAAATAACATTCAATAATAATTAATTAGTAATCAATCGTAATCAATTACATAAATAGTAATCAATCACATAATTGTAATCAATTATAATCAAATCACATATTTAGTAATTAATTATAGTCAATCACGATTAATTCCATAATTTGAGTAACATGGTAAAATTTCAATTGATCTTTATATTATTTTGAAGCCATAGAAATAATTATTATGAGTTTTGCTATGGATAGAAGAAATAATTACAAAGGACAACAAAAAGGACAAGGAGTACTTAAGAGTAAAAATAGAAAACAGAAAAAGGTTTTTTGTAAAGTTTTTTGTTTAAAAAAAAAGTTATGCTACGGATCTTGTGAGAATTTGTGAAGAAAATATGTATCCACGTTTACTTGCTTTTAGAACTACAATGAGAGGCCTTTATATAGGCATTATTCAACTACCATATTAAATACACAACTACACTATTAAATGCTTGGTTCAACACCATATTAAATGTTTGGTTGAATATAATCTAACAATAAATACTAATTAGCTTCCCAACTAATTCCAACACTCCCCCTCAAGCTGGAGCATACATGTTATATGCACCAAGTTTGTTACAGATGAAATCAACAAAAGAACCACAGAGAGACTAGAGTGTTTAAAGCACTGCTGGAGAATGCACATCAGGAACATATATGGTGACTTGGATGTTTAACGTCGTTGGAGAATGCATAACGAGAATAGATGCAGAGGTTTGGATGGTTTAACATCGCTGGAAAATGCACAGCGGGAAAAGTTTAAACTATTCCAGAACATCTCAAAACATCTAATTAAAACTTGCCAAATCACCCCATGACAAAACCCCCAAAAAAGATCAGATGTGGAACTTGGTGCGAATAAGGGAGAAATAACCGATAAGAACTGAGCATTTCGTCGTCACTGGTATTGTCAAGATTACCGAAGAAGATGCGGCGCGTGAGGCTCACACGTATATAGCAGCGTGTGTCCCCACGCACCGGCTTGAACGACGACTCTAAAAGAGAGATACTAGAACCCAAAGAAAGATCGACTCTGATACCATGTGAGAATTTGTGAAGAAAAATATGTATCCACATTTACTTGCTTTTAGAACTACAATGAGAGGCCTTTATATAGACATTATTCAACTACCATATTAAATACATAACTACACTATTAAATGCTTGGTTCAACATCATATTAGATACTTAGTTGAATATAATCTAACAATAAATACTAATTAGCTTCCCAACTAATTCCAACAGATCTAACCAAATTAAGCATTTTCCCACTAGGTGGGAATCTGATACGTCTATCTTTTGATGTCATTGTGATTTATCTGAAATTATTATTTCATCAAGTTCTATAAAACCTATGTTTCTTTTTATGTTCTATTTATGTAAACTTAGGTCTTCCTCTATCTTGCTTGACATGTGGCATTATCATTTGCTCTCCTTTTCTCACCGGAGCACTTAAAGGTATACGTTGGATATGTCTGAACTATCTTAGTTTAGAGTTGTCAAAGACCACTGCGCCTTATGAAATGTCAGGTCAGACAACCTTCATCAGACACACCTAGGCACAAAGGCGCGCGCTTTTGAGATGCGCCTAGGTGCGTCTCATAAAAATGTGTGAGAAAACTTTTATTTGAATTCACTCACCCAACTTGAAATCAAGCTTTATGACATTTCTATAATAAATTAAGATAGGTTTGGGGTGAGCTCGACATTTCGACGAATATATTAATTTTTATTATCAGTATTTAAATTATTATAATTATTTTTGATATATTTTCAATGATTTCTCTTTATTTTAATTGATTGGATTTTTTTTTTTGCTCCTCATCTTCATCAGGCGTGCATCTTGCGCCTTGAGACGCTCGTCTAGGCCCTAGGACCTTTTGCGCCTTTAACAATACTGTGACTTAGTCTTGTTTCTCTCATCTTCTCCAGTTCTCCTCAATCAGTGCTACACCCACTTTCTTCTTAATTTCTAACTCCGTCTTTTCTTGTCCACTCGCACATCCATCTGAGTATTCTCATCTCAGCTACCCTCATTTTTTGGACATGTTTATGTCTTATTGCCCAGCATTCTGTTCCACAAAGTTTTGCTATGGATCTACTTGGTTAAATTCTTATTAATTTGTCTATTTGGCCATGATTCTCTTCTTTCAGGGGGTCCTTCGTGCTTCTGTAACGCAAGATCACTACCCGTCAGAAATGAAACCTGTGCCACCATCATTAGAAATCAAATTACCGGGAGCAGCTGTTGGAAAAACAGAGAAAGATTCCCTGCCATCGGCCACCACAATACAGCAGACAGAAGTGAGCACAGAGAGAGATTTACCAGCAACAGCCACCTCAGTTCACTCTGATGAGGACAAAACTGGAGATAATGAAGATGAAGATGAAGATGATGATTGGGATGCTTTCCAGTCGTTTCCAGCCTCAACAAGTGTCGCCGAAACTGATTCAAAAGTAGAAAGTATTGCAGAAACCGGTGAACAGAATATGGTATTGGATAGCCCAGGTTACGGAAACGATATGGAAGCAGTCGATTTTCAAACAAACACTGGTATTTCAAAACCAAGTGATCATGATCACTTTGAAGAGATTGAAGAGGAAAAGGTGCCAAGCCAAGAGATGGAAGATGAAGCAGTTACAAGCCAAGCCAAGGAAGAAATAGCATCTGACATTCAACTGACTGAAGACGCGGAAGGATCAGTGAAAGCCAGCTCAGGAGAAGATCATGAACAGAAAAAGGAGAGCCTAGACAACAAAAGTGATGAAGTGGTGTCAAGTGATCTTCAACATTTTGAAGTATCAGAGGTGACTATAGTCAAGGAGCAAGAGGTCAAAATGGACAACCAAGATACTAACATTGGTTTCGAATTGACATCAGTTGCTCCACCTATTGAAGAATCATCCGCTTCCAAAACTCTTGCGGAAGAAAGTCATAAAATCGATAAAACGCAGGATAATGAAGCTGATGAAGATGCTGGAAAGCAAACGGCAAATAATGAATAAGAATAAGAACAAGAGAATCCTTCCTGATAGTATGGAAGTGTCGAAAAGCTAAGGTATTAAAATCCTAGGATTGTAAATCTGTTAGTGTTGCATCCTCATTATCACGTTAGTAGTTATTGCTGGCATCTCTTGGCTTGCTTGAATTTTGCTTAGGTGTTATTATCCTCCTTGCCTGGTTTAAATCGCAATTTTTTGCTCATTTCTGAAGTGTATTGTCAATTTGGTTTCGGTAAAAACTCATTTTGTGAATTTATAATCAATACCTCATTTTTCATTTTACCATAACGTAAATCTTGTTTACATTATTAATTCTTGAGAGACGTGATCCTGGAATAATCGATACAATTAGTTAGTCTCAAAATTTGATCCGAAATTAGGATTTTCAAATTTAAAGATTTTAATTTTTAAGTATATAATATAATTTTTATATTATTTTTTCATTTATCTATAAAAATATTATTTTAAGAACTCGTCTAGAATTTTTGAAAATGTAATCCAACTCAGAGCCGCCGGGAAATTATTATGTGGGTTTAATGTTAGGATTTGGATCTGATAGTTAAGATTCAGTATAAAATTTGATTCAACACTGAATCCAAGTCTTTTGTTATATACTGGTGAAAGTGATGAGTTGAGCAGAAGCTAAGTTCTCCAAAATCTAGTGACTTGCAGGCAGTTTGGTAACATGATTTGGGAAACTTCTGTAGCTTTAGTAACAATGGTCAATAACCATATCTCTGTCTAATGTCGATTTTGGTTTCATTTTTCAGCCAGCGGGAATTCAAAAACAATGCTAATTAAAATTAAAAAAAAAAAAAAAAAAAAAAAAAAAAAGAAAGATGTCCCAACAGAGAATGAATGTATATATAATTTATAACCAACCAACATTTTTAAAAGAAATAAAAAGAGATACAATGTTATGCTGTCCAAGAATATAAATAGGGCCATGAACATATCATCTTGATAGGTTCTCTCCACACAACATATAATTGGTATAAAGATACTGTTTTACCACAAGAGTATATAACATGTATGCACTCAACATGGAAGAGGAAAAAAAAAAGGGGAGAAACAAGAAAAGGGACACTTCAATCAATCCTCAAACTCGTGCATATGATCTAAGAGGTAGTTGGCCGCCAACTCCTCGTTCTTGTTGCATGCAAAGAACACCTCCAATACTAGGGCGCGATCAAACCCCATCGCTTCAAGCTGCAAAATACATTTCACGTTAAGTCTATCAAAAACCCCACCCATACACTCATCTTCAATGCAAGTATCCAAAAGTACTATTAAACATTTAAAAAGGAAGTATGTGTACGCGTTCAATTGCTTCTCTCTCCTCAGGGGTTACAGTCACAGCCTGTGGCATTGCTGAGGCCAACTCACCCAGTACGTTCCTGATAGAAAGACAATGAAACCAGCATCAGTTTTAATAGATCAACCAATCAAGATAAACTGCAAGCAACAGCACAGCAGATTCATCTCACCCCTCTCCTCCTTCAACAGGCTCGTTTATCAAGCGCAAGAAGTCAGCCTGATGCTCTTGAATGAGCCGCATCAGGTGTGGATTTTGCTTTCCAAGTTCCTGAAGCATAGGCTGCACATAACGATATCATGAGTCCTCTGGAAAAAAAATGTGAGATATTGAATAAGCAATCTACCAACAAAATTGATAAGTTAATGTCCACGAGGGATTATGATTCTAGATATCTAAAAATAAAAAAATAATAATAATAAATAAAAAAGTGATAAAACAGGTACCTGCAAAATTTGGGGATTGGCTTGCACCATAGCACGGAGGGCTTGGAACTGAAATAAAGAGGGAAAACGGAAACTCAGAAGACCTCATGAATAAACAATAAAGCAGCACACAGGTAAAACACCATTGATACCTGTTGACTGTTGCGCAGGAAATCCAAGGAACCTGCACCAGCATTTGAACCCATATTCGGAAGGCCCTGCTTCCAGGCAAATAAATTAGGAAATCATGATCCAAGGTTTAAAATAGTCTCAGAAATCCAGGAATATATACCTGTGGAAAAAGATTCAGCGGGTTAGCATTTGGACCGCTGGCAGGTGCAGGTGCAGGTGCTGCTGCTGCTGCAGGTTGTTGAGCTTGAGTCTGGGCTGGCGGATTTCCTGCCAGCCCACCAGCAGGAGTGCGAGAAACAGGTGGAACTGCCGCTTGCTCAGGTATGCCCTGATATATTGCTTTTCATGTTAAACGATTAACAAAACTAACCACATAAAATATATTTACAGCCAACTTAATTTTGAATACAAATAACATGCTCATCTTCTTTCACAATTTAACCTAGGGGTGTTCATAGGATCGGGTCAACCCGCGACCGACCCGCGCGGGTTCATTAAAAAATTTGAGAAATATTGACCCGACCCGAATTTTTCGGGTGCTCAACGGGTTTGTTATTGACCCGACCCGACCCGACCCTATACAATATATTTTTTTTTTCTAAAATATTTATTATTATTTTTAAAATTTTTACTATTATTTGAAATAATAATAAAAGTTTTAAAAATAATATATTTTTAAAGTATTGTGAAGGACTGTAAATGAATTGTTTCCAGTATGATTTGTTGTCAACATTCAGAACTTAACAATTTACAGTTCTCAAATCTGAAAGAACCTAGATACTTACTCTGTAGCAGGCCCAAGTTTAATTAACCAAATTTCATTATCCTAACAATTTGCAGTTCTCAAATCTAACAGAACCTAGATATTTATTATTATTTTAAAAAAAGTAATAAACAAATGAAATAATTTATTTCATTTGTTTATTTTTTTTGTATTAAAACTATATATATATGATATTTTTGGGACATAAAATAACTATATTAATATTTCAAAAAAATTAATTTTTTAAATGACCCGACGACCCGACCCGAACCCGATCGGGTCTAACAAAATTTCAAAAACCCGACCCGACCCGACCCGTGAACACCCCTAATTTAACCCTTCAATTTCATCAGAGAAAAACATAAAGGAAAAAAAGAGGAAATGTATAGAAAGTTGAGTCTCACACTCACATGGTCATCATCAAATAACAACAAACATAATTTATGCTGGCAACACAACAGAATTGAGAATTTATAAAATATTTTTTTAGAATAGTGTATTAAATTTAACCAATTTCCTTCCCATCCCAGATGCAAACAGGACTCAAAACCCCAACAATTTGCCCATAAGAGATATTAACAATTGAAACAACTAGTAAGAAGGGTTGAAGTAGCAAAGAAATGAAGAATATAGAGTTTGAATCCATGCACTTTGTTTATAGTTGAGAGAGAAAATAAACAGTGAGAAGGTTAGAAAGAAAATTTAAGTTTCTAAAAACACATTTAACGTTGAGAGAAAAAGTTCAAGCTTAACATCAAACACTCTGCACAACAACTTCATGATGGCAAATAATGAACAAAATAAAGCAGCCAAAATCTGGGTAAAACTACTCACAGAATACAGATATTCAACAGCTCTTTCAGGGTTGTTATATGCAGCACGTAAAGCACGAATAACAGTTTCTCGGTCCCAACTCCCCCCACCCATATCAATAATCTGTTGGACGGTAGCTTCTAAAGTACTTCCTGCAACAAGATTTGATGCAGCTTGGCCGTACACATCTGATACTGAACTGCTTCAACACAAAGGATAAAATATTCAGTTCCAAAATGATCATATAGAAAGTAACACGAGACATGTTGTCTCAACTGTTCCAATATGACAACCATTTAACACTCAAGCTCTCACACCAATTTTACAGAAACTAGAAAAAAGATACTCACGAGACTGGAGCAGGAGCTGGAGCAGCAGGTGCAGATTCAGGTACAGATTGTGGCCTGAACAGTTTTAGAAAAGTAGGTCTTCAGTTCAACCATTTAACAATCAAGCTCTCACACCAATTTCACAGAAACTAGAAAAAAGATACTCACGAGACTGGAGCGGGAGCTGGAGCAGCAGGTGCAGATTCAGGTACAGATTGTGGCCTGAACAGTTTTAGAAAAGTAGAGAGGCGGAGATAAAGATAGATGAAGAGAAAATGAACTGATATGATATGAAGTTCATACAGCTTCAATAAAAGGAAATATTCAAGCTAATACTTTAACACTAACACAAGAAATAAATTGGAGCAGCAAAGGGGAGCGAGAGAGCATAGTCAAACTCACGGTGAAACAATTGGTGCAGCAGTCTGAGAAGTAGCCGTCAGTTGTGTCGCAGTAGGAGACACAGAACTTGTAGTTTGGGCCTACAAAGACATGTAGCTCAACAATATGAGCTTTCAAATGTAAAAAGGAAATATTATTTACATAAAATTACAAAGATAATATAGAGGACAGTCACTACAGTGGATGAACTCCATTGGAACTTAAGGGTGACAATATTCTGAAAATTTAGCCGTGTAATACCAGACATAAAAGATATAACAAGGACAAGAATCCCTCCTCTTTCTGTTATTTATATTTGGACATGATTCAATAATTCAATCCATTAATGTTATACAGAAGACTAGTATGGATCACTATATATCTCATTGTCATATTTTCAAAAATTTAACTTACACAACTGACACAGTTATTTTAATGTCTGACTTCTAGCAAATTTTTGTTTTGGTTCAAGCACCATGAATTATCTAACCTACTAATACATGAATGCGTGAGAGGGAAAAGAACCTCTGAAATTATTGGTAGCTAGTAGCTACTACTTAATGTAATGAATAAATAAACCATGTGGATAGCAATGCTAGTGCTACTAATAGCAACAAATTTAAACTCCATTTACCTGATTTGCTGGTGCAGCTGAAGCAGTTGAGGCCCCACTTGATGCAACCTTACTCTGTAAGTGGTTCAGCAAGAACAAATCAGGATATTCTTTCAATAAAAATTGTAAGGCTTATGCCTCTAAAACAAAGTGATTTGACAAAAGAAAAATTACATAAGCCTATAAGGAAATTAAAATTCTAGCTGTATAATACAGTATTAGTTTTAGTAAAATAGTAATAACAAAAACACAAATTAATTCATTTACAAATTATTTGATAGGGATAATTTTTATAAAATATGATTAAATAAGATACAAATCTGTAACATTAATACATTTTCATGACTTCATTGATAAACATTGGCTTTCATTGGATAGTTCAGGAAAAAACAAAGAAAAAAGAAAAAGAAAAAGAAAAAAGAAAGAAAATGATTACCTTTCTTGAAATTTATTTCAAAAAAGTAGGAGGCACAGACCTAAAAACTACAGTTTGCGTGTCCAATTACATAAAGAATGTGGGTCATATTTGGTTCTTTCAAACAGCAAGTTCTGAGCCAAGAAGACAAAGGTAGGGATGAACAATGCAGAACATACAGTCCCACATAACAAGTATTAATTATTCATCCAGATATATAAAAAAATTGCTATGATTCAAAAGATCTTGCATCCCAAAAAAGAGACAAATTGGAGAAATGAAAGGTGAAGCAAACCCAAGATTTGAATTTAAGGTTTTGTCAGGTGAACTGTTAGATATCAAATGATAGTTAGACTTATCCTCATACATCTTTACTTGCAATATCTTAGACAAAATGCATGTTTTTCATGAGTAAATGGTGTGGTAACCACCTTCATCACAAGCTGCTCATTTCCATCATTAGGATGATGTTGAGCCTAATGCAGAGGTGAGAAGAAACTATGGGTGAAAACTAAAATGACAATTAAAATGCCTAGACTTCTATCACTTGAAATTATCAGTGCAGTAGAGAATATTCGAGTTACTTCCTTGGACAAAGATGAGTGCACAAATTATATTCATATAACGCTGACATGCATGCTGGAGAAGAAACTGTAGGGAAAAAATCAGATGACATTTGCACTCGCTCTTAAGTGTTTTCTCACTTGAATTAAATGATCCCTTATTTTATCTTCCTCTTTCGCATCTATAATAAATGTGCACATTATTCACTCTTCAATTAGTAGGAAAATATAAGAGAGTGAGGATGTTGATTTCTAGTTTCAAAAGGATATGCCCATGCAATATATTATGTATGTCATTACTGCAGTTTCCTTTCCATTAATCGCTAAAATCAATAAAAAAAAACAACAAAGAAAGGGTGCAGAAAAACGTACCTTAGTCAACATGACAACAACAAAACTGTTTTCAGCAACTTTGTTTTCTTCCAGGGTTGTATCATCCTTAAGCACTTTCCCCTGATGAATAAGCATTTGCTGTACAGCAGGGTAAACATCTGAACCCTGTACAGTCTCAATTTTTTTCTTTACATCAGCAACCTGAAGAGGAATATGTCAGTCAACCAGCAATAAATAAATAATTTTGCACCAAAATTAGAATGATCAATGATAGGACTTTCAATTTAAAAACCATTTCCAAACAGATGTAAAATTTAGCAATAGTAGTAGAAATGCAATGTCTACTTCTGGTGCAGATAGGTAAGCAGCACAAAATCAATGCACAATAAATCAAAAAGTAATTCTAAAAAACAATTTTGACAGACAACAAATAAAAAATATTTTGAGCAAATCAAATATATTTAGGATTCTCCATCTTTGCTACATACTGGCTACTACCTGCACCTGTGTCACGGGTCCCATTCACTGTATTTATTAGAATGCATTAAGTTCAAGCCGCTGCCAACACACAGTTCAATTCAAACATTATGTATACAGTTTTCAATGGTCATTAAAGGAACTAAAGCTCCTACTTTGTAAAAGGAAACGTTTTATTCAAGCCCAGCATCACAAATTCTGTTGCACACTAATCAAACATGATACTTTTTTTTTTGGAAACGTTGGAAACCTGCCGCGAAACCATCCGACCCGAGCAGCGAAACAGGTAAAATCTCTAGTTGCCCCAAGCTCTTACAAGAAATGCATCCCTAGACACGAACTCAGAACCTGGCAACCAAGTCCTAAGCCCTTAGCCATCAAGCCACACCCCTTGAGGGCAATCAAACATGATACATTATATCATTTTAAACAAAACAAAGACCTAACATTATCCAAATCCATGTAGTCAAATCATAAATTCACTTGAAATCCAAAAACAAATATTAGCTAATCAATTGAATTTACTCCAATAGCAGTCACAGAATAATCAATTCACTCACAAACATCACTTGAACCAAAACAAGACCACACCTAAGGCTAACAGCAAAATAAAAACCTACCAGCAATATACTGTTATATCATCTCCATAAAACGCACGATATTTTCAGTTTCCATGACAATTAAGCGAATAAGCGATAGAGATATTGATACCTTGTCTTCAGGCGTCACTTCGATCTCGAAGTGAGTTCCTTTCAAAGTCTTAACGAAAACCTTCATCTTCTCCGAAACTTACTCGCTCAATCAGTCTCCGATTCTCCGGCCAATTCTCCGATCACCGCCGGCGATCACTTTCACTAAGAGAGCGAAAGCAGATTTTTTTTTGCCTCCTTCGGTAAGAGAGCGAAAAAAGCCACTCGATGAAAGAGAGGTTTGTTCGCTGTTACGTTTTATATAACTAATCAATGAGGGATATTAACGTGACGGAACGATATACTTCTGTTACTGACAGACCAATAAAAAAAAGACGCGTGGAGAAGATGGGTGTTCCTGATCTGTTACCCTGATGTGATTGGTCATATCTAGGGATGGCAATTTTACCCGCCTACCCGCAAACCCGCAAAAACCCGCCCGCAATAGGTAGGGTTTGATAAATATATTAGTGGGTATGATGCGGGTTTGGTATTTGAAAATAGAATCCGCTGCGGATGCGGTGCGGGTTTGGTATTTTAATAAAATATGCGAGAAAATTTTTAATTAATCTCATGAGTCATGACTCACGTAATTGTATCCATAATCATTTTAATAATAAAAAATAAATAAATGAGATGATAGAAACTAGAAAAAAGCAAAATGTTATGGGCCTATGGCCTATGGCCCGTGAGTCACTGGCTCACTGCCAGTGCTGTGCGCCTGTGCCTCATTCCTCATTTAAATTCAACAAACAAAAGTTACAAAACCCTAGCCGCAGCAACAAAAGCATCACTGCCTCACTGGTCCTCCACTCCTCCTCAGTCTCCTCACGAGTCACGGGCCACTGCCACTGCCACTGGTATATCAACTCGACTCCTCAACTCCTCATATTTGATGCAGCAATCTGGTCACTGCCACTGGTATATCATTTCATTTTTTTATTTTTTAATGGTTAGTGCTTTTGACTTACAGAACTCAAGTTATGAGTAAATCTCTTCAGGCTCTTCATTTTTTTATTTTTTAATGGTTAGTGCTTTACGATGTTTCTAACAGAAGTCTAAAATCCATATTAGAATCGAAATAAGACTACCTGTTCAGAGAATCAGAATGCACCTTAATCCAATTCAATAAACCAAATTCACTTGTTCGATGCCTTAATATATTCATTCCAACAACTCTCATAGATTTTTCAGTACTTTAACTACTTATTATAATACACCAAAACTTATTTAATTTCTTAAAAGAAAAAACAACTTAAAAGAAAAAAGCATAAAATATCATTCTGATAAGAGGTTTAATATGAATATATGATCAAATGGCAATAAGCTATGTACATTTTCACACATGAGACTGGTAGTTCCAGATGCAAATAGTTCTTGAATACAAACTCGCTAGAATCCTGAGATCACCAAACCCGCAAAAAATCCGTTGGGTACCAATGCGGGTTTGGTAGTTTGTTCACATATGCGGGTGCGGGTTTGGTAATGACAAACCCGCACCAAACCCTACCCGCTGCCATCCCTAGGACTCATATCCGACTGAAAATTAGATATTCGATTCTTAATAAAATAATTAAAATTTTTAAAAATAGAGAAAATGTCATTTTTTTCCCTTTTCAAATCGAAACTTAAATCATTACTTAGATTTTGAGTAGTTGGTATTAGAACGTTTTAATTTGTGCCGAATTGAGATCAACGATTTGATTGAACTGATAAATATTTACTTAAAATTAAAGTGTGTTTTGTATTATGAATTTGCACCCTTTTTTCCCTATAATATTACCTAATTTTTTTTGTCATAATCAAGTAATCAACTTAACAAATATGCCCACAAATATAATTAATTTAATATCAGTTGTGCATATTGTTTTATATGCGTTGAGAAATCAAAAAGGATTCTTACGTAGTTTGATGATTTAGTGTTCAGGACCTGACATTGAGATTCTGTGTTCGAATCCATGGAATGTATTTTCGGTAAGAGTCTGAGACAGTCGGGCGGGCCCAGGGGTTTTACCTGATCCGCTTAAGCTCGGAAATGATGGTTTGGCGGTGGGGTTTCCAACGATTAAAAAATATATATACACGCTTTTTTTAAATATAATATTTTAATTATTATCTATATACATTATAGGATATATATTTTTTTTTTGAAATCGTTGGAAACCCTGCCACCAAACTCCCATTCTGGGCCGCGGCGCAGGTAAAACCCCCGGTTGCCCCAGGCTCTTACAAGAAGTTGCACCCCTTGGATAACCTCAAGGTGAGATTCTGGACCCTTCACCACCAAGCCACACCCATTGGGGGCGAAAAAAAATACAATTTTTTTTCGTGTAAAGATATAAATATATAATACAAATATTGTTAAACCAATTTTTTTGGCATCTAAATTTGTTGGGCTTGTAGCCCTTAGAACATTATCCCAGGCCCAATTTATATATAGGCCGGTTTGGGCCGGCGTTATAAGAAGCCAGCCCAAGGCCAAGCCCAAGCAAAATGTTTTCATTCGTTTACCTAAGAGCTTGCAAGCAAGCAAGCAGAGAGTGGGACAAATCACATAATACACAACACAGGTACGTTATTACTTTACTTTCAATGCTTTGATCTTACGACTCTTCGATTTTTGTTTGGTTCCCGAGAAAATGAATAACAAATAAAAGATTTATCTGTCCTATGCGTATTTTGTCATGAGTTAATTGATCGTTAAAGCGCTTAAATTTACTCAAATGTTTGATTTTTCAATTACAGGAATATAAAGTTGAATAATTTGCTTTAAAAAAAGCATTTGATCTTTGAGTTAACATGTACTTATTGTTTATTTTCTAGGATGTTTTGAAAAATTGAATTTTTATGGTATTTACGAGAGAGAGAGATGGGAAAGAAAAAAGAAAAGGAGATTAGTGAAAGTGTAGAAGTTGAAATTGAAGATGATACATGGTGGTGGTTGATTCACAAAGGTATTGGAGCTACATTTATGTGTATTGCTGTGTTTGCGTTATTAGTTCGAGTTGCTGTTTCGCTCCATCCTTATTCCGGAGCTGGGAATTCCCCAAAGTTTGGGGACTATGAGGCACAGAGGCATTGGATGGAGATCACTCTCAATCTTCCCGTTTTGGATTGGTATCGTAATAGCACCACTAATGATCTTAGCTATTGGGGTCTTGACTATCCTCCCCTTACTGCTTACCAGAGTTATGTTCATGGTCTCTTTCTTAGATTGTTTGATCCAGACTCAGTTGCTCTTTTCACTTCTCGTGGTTATGAAACATATCTTGGGTTGGTATTGTTATACTTTTCTTTTTCTTATAATGATCCTTCAGCAAGTACTCATTTTTCATTTTCTGAAAAAAAAAATGTACCTATGTTTTTCCTTGCAGGAAATTACTGATGAGATGGACAGTATTGTCTTCAGATGCTCTGATATTCTTTCCCGCGATTTTTTATTTTGTTCTTGTGTACCATAGCAGCCGTCACAGCAGTTGTAACAGTGACTTTGCGTGGCACATTGCAATGCTTCTACTCAATCCTTGTCTGATATTAATTGACCATGGTCATTTTCAGGTTTCAAAGATGTTTTGCTTGCTTGTTTACTCATTTCGATACCTTTTTGCCCGAAGTGTAAAAACAGAGCTGTTCTCATTCCTATATCGTTCTTTATCAGTACAACTGCATCAGCTTGGGCCTTACTGTGGGTGCTATTGCTGCTGTCCTTTCTCAGAAGGATCTTCTAGCTAGTTGCTTATTTACTCTTGCGCTCAGCCATAAACAGGTGCTTTCTCCATTTTGCTGCTGCTTTCAATTATAGTTTTTGAAATTTATCTTTCTAAATCATGTTCAGTTATCCCATATAGTAGTGCTACCTTACAGGGTGTACTTTACCATCGGTAATTCAATTGTCATAGATTGAATCATATTAACTGGGGTGGGGGTACCTTGTGTAATCAAAAGTCTATGATTTTCTGCCTATACAGGGAATGTGGATTGGGGTGGAGTGTGGGCGTGTTGAGAAACTTACATTGGATAGTTGAGAAAAAGACAGAGACGACATGTTATCTTTATATATATATTAGCTGAGTGCCCCTTATTATATTTCAATTCTATAGCTAATCCTTGTTAAGGTGGAATTATACTTATTTATTCAGAATAATTTTGACAATGGTTTTTTTTTTTTTTTTTTTTGATCATAATAATTCTAAATATGGTTGTACAGATGAGCGCATATTTTGCACCTGCTTTTTTCAGCCATCTCTTGGGTAAATGCCTAAGGCGAAAGAATCCAATTCAGGAGGTGACAAAATTGGGTTTGATGGTCTTGGGAACATTTATTGTTGTTTGGTGGCCGTATCTTCATTCAACAGATGCTTTTTTAGGGGTAAACAACATCAAGAACTTTTCTTTGTTGATAAAAGAATTTGTTTTTCTTTACTAGATTTGCATTGGTTAACATAATTTTGTGTTTTCCTGGCTTAAACATGTGAGCTATGGCCCTAGCTTCTCTTGTTTCAAAACTGGCATATAACTGAGGCTTGTAGGATAAAGACAAAGGATGAGATTCAATTTCCATTCAGAAAATCATGCTAGAAAAAACCCATGATACTTTTATCTAGTGAGGGTTCTGTTGCAAGAAGTCATAAGAAACTTGTTGACTATCCCATTGGGTGGGTAGAAATACACTAATGCTAAAACCATAACAGGTTGCAAATATTATCGATGATAGATATACCCATAAATTTTGAAGTAAACGCATATCAACTAATTTTCCATACACAATAAGCTTTTCAGGGAGAAGCATCCAATCATTTTTATTTGATATATAAAAAATGAAAAAAGTAAAAAAAAAAAATATATATATATATATATATATATATATAAAACTGATATACAAGATCATATTCAGTACTTAATATCTTTTTCTTTAAGTTTGGTAATTGGTGATTTGTGCAGGTTCTTTCCCGTCTTGCTCCTTTTGAGAGAGGGATATATGAGGATTATGTGGCAAATTTTTGGTGCACCTCTTCAATTCTCATAAAGTGGAAGAGATTATTTTCAATACAATCATTGAAGTTAATAAGCCTTGCTGCAACTGTTTTAACTTGTCTACCCTCAATGATCCAGCAAGTTATGGCACCTAGCAGCAGAGGTTTCCTATATGGGCTTCTGAATTGTTCTTTTTCATTCTACGTGTTTTCATTTCAAGGTAACTACAACTTTCTTTACTTATTATCTTCTCTTTTGTGCATTTGTTTTGACCTTCTGTCATGTAGCAATTGTTTGAAAATGGTCGCATCTTACATCTACAGTACATGAGAAGTCCATTCTGCTGCCACTTCTGCCTGCAACTCTATTGGCTCTGGAAGAGCATCGGCGTTACAAATGGTTAACACATAATGCCTTGTTTTCTATGTTTCCTCTTCTATGCCGTGACAAACTGGTCCTCCCGTATTTTGCTCTACATGCTCTCTTTATTCTTCTTTGTCATGCTCCCTGTGGCCATGGTGGAAGATCCGGTAATGCAAGAGCAAGACCCAGTGACACGAAAATCAATTATTTTGACTCATTTGAGGCCTTTATGAATGGATTTAGTTATTTATCTTCGTTTATTCTTCATATTGTTTACTTAACCATGCACCCCCCTGAGAAATTTCCTTATCTCTTCGAAGCAATTATTATGCTTTTATGCTTCTATCAATTTGCGGCGTTTGCAGTTTACACTAATGTAAAGCAATGGTCATTGTCTGAACCTTCTACAATGGATAAGGAAAAGAAGCTCAATTGATTCTTGAGTTTCTGAAATCAGGCTCCTGCTTTTAGCTTCTTGTCTTGTCTACCTTTTGTTCTCGACTGAAAGTCTGAAACTGAGATGTGGTAAGCATATGCTGGGTGGCAAAGTTATTTAATGAATAATTCAATGTGAGAAGTCTGGTGTTACATTTTTTTTCAAATTTTGTAGTGATGTAATTCTTTTCTTATCAAAGAAAGTGCAGATCCTTTTTTCTTTTAATTGCGTTTGAGAATGCCTTGGTAGAAAAATAAGGATTCATTTGATTTGTCTTATAATGCGAGACGTTCGCACGTGTTAAAATACGGATTCTAGTCCATATAGTATTATTTAATTATAATATCGTGTTAATTATAAACTAGATAGTGATGTCTAATCTCAATTTTGCCTGAACAGACCTAAAAGGTAACCACATGCCAATGAGTAAACCAAATTTCAGTAACATTAAACGTTGAAATAAACAAAAGCAAAGCATACGAGCTGATCATTCGTGTATGCTCCGACAGCCTATCCTTTCAAGTTTTAGTACTAGAAATGTTAGAAACAAACTTGCATTTGTGGCTGAATAATATATCAATCTTAATTTATTAAAAAAAACTCAATAATAAATCCAAGTCTGTTTCTAATATTTCAAATGCTAAAGCTTAGGAGAAACATCCGAGATAGGCCTATAGCACTTGGGAGAAACATCCGAAGATAGGCCGTCTAAGCATACATAGATGATCAGTTTCGATGCACTATGTACTCTCGGCTTTAGTTTATTTCAATGTTTAATGTCTTAACCGTATATTGTTATTAAAACATACATGACAAACGATTATGAAAAATTTAACACAACGCAGTGTTTATCTAAATTCGTCAGAAACAACAATCAACATTGACTTGTCTAAACAATGATCCAGGGGAAAAAAAGATTAACAGATCTAAATTCCTGGGCAATAAATAGGAGAATGTTTACAGTTTGCTCGAGACAGTGTAGCTAAAAAAATATTTGGTTACCGGATCACAAGTGATCATAAAGTACCTCTTGACATTTTGAAGGCTTATGCGCCAACTATGATAATTAACAAACATGATTTCATATTATTGTACAAAAATTGCCTACCATCAGAATCAGTATGGGTGTGCGTCTTGCTGCGAACTCACGTTGTAATAAGAACTTTGTGTAGGAGTGGTGTGAGGATAAGCCCCAGCCCCCTGCTGAGCGTGCATCGGGTAGGAACTCTGCTGAGGATTTATGTTTTGGTACGGACTTTGATGCGCATTTATGCTATGATAAGAGCTTTGCTGCGCATTCATGTTCTGATATGAGCTTTGGTGAGTACTCATGGTTTGATAGGAGCTTTCTTGGGGATTGATGTTCTGGTAGCTCAGTTGAGCATTCGTGTTCTGTCCGGAAGAAGACAAGGAGGACTGATGAATACTGTGTGCAGCTGTCAAATGCTCAGAAGATCCTCGGATATCAACAACACGCTCAGAACCACCAGAATGGGGATTTTGGAGATTAACCCTTGCTCCAGCAACCTAGAATATGAAGGGGGGATATTTTTGCAAAATCCATCAGCAATTCTAAATCCTTAACATAATATAAAATCATTCATTTCTAGAACAAAATCCATATTTAAGTAAAGATTGAGGTAAGATCATTTACTATTGCAGCGACTTGGACATAACAAAAATAAAGTATCCAATAGGTCTTTTATATGCTTATAGAACATGAAAGCACTGGAATGTAGCCAGCAATCTATATGGAAACAAGTAGTAGGATTATTATCTTTTTACTACTACAACTATGACGGAATAACAAAGGACTACAATAATTATTGAAGTATAACATTTTTATACATCAGCCATGAAAGACTAGTATTTTGCTACCTTTTGTCGTTAGTCAAATAATGACATCATGATGACATCACATGGGCAAATTTGTCTTTGCCTCAAACTCAACCCAAAATTGTAATATCCATAAAATTTAAAGAGCAAATTTATCTTTTTAACGCCAAATTTTTTGTCTACTTTTTTTTTTCATTTATACAAATTAAAATAGTAACAAAATTAATTTTTATATAGATTTTTAATTTCTTGGATTTATTCATTAAGGGCAATATTGATGTTTTATAAGTCAACTAACAAAAATTAGTAAAGTGTTTCTATTTCATTATTAAAAGTAGTAAAAATGTTACTTTTTTAATGTCTAAAGACGTTAGTCGTTCATTATTTTGACGTAGTTGGAGTACAGAGCACTACAAGTATAAGTAAATAATAAATGAAACATCCACTCTCAACACTTCAACTATTACTTCAAATATACCTCTTCCAAAAAAGAATTTGCAATGTCCAGTGCATAGTTGTTAAAGGCGCGCCTCAGGCACGCCTAGGCGCGCCTCAGGCTCAGGCTCAGACCACTGCGCCTCATGATGGGTCAGGCCAGGCAACCTTCATCAGGCGCGCGCCTAGGCACAAAGGCACACGCCTTTTAGATGCGCCTAGGTGCGCCTAGGCACGCCTCATAAATGTGTGAGAAAATCTCAATCCAAATTGACTCACCCAACCCGAAATCAAATTGTATAACATTTATATAATAAATTAAGATATGTTTTGGAGTTGACTTTAAATTTTGACATAACAAATTAATTTGTATTATCAGTATTTGTATTATTATAATTATTTTTATATATTTTCAATGATTTCTCTTTATTTTAGTTGACTAAATACTTATATTTTTTTTTTTACAATTTGCGCCTCACTTTCATCAGGCGTGCGCCTAGGCCCCAGGACCCTTTGCGCCTTAGTGCGCCTTGCGCCTTTAACAACACTCCAGTGGAATATACTCTCTCTAGTCACTTATTTAGTCTAGTGGTAATTATACTAGATTTATTTTATTCCATCAGAGTTAACGAAAATTACCTCACCGACAAAGGGAATATTGCTTCCCCCAGTCCCCATCACTGAACCCACTCCATTGCTAGGAATCCTAGCTTCAAAAGCACTGTTCAAATTGGGATACCTGAAATGTTTATAAGACATCAAAGTCAATCACAGTATTCGAAGATGCTATTTGCAATAACTAAAAGCTAAATAAATAGCACCAGTACCCTGTAGCAGTTGGAGGGGTGGGATAACTCTGAGGTTCATAGTCATATCCACCCTTCAGAAGAGAATTAGAAATACTTTAATTATCACTGCCAAAAAACAAGTACTTGAAAGTAAAAGATGAGATGAGGGAAGAAATTTGAAACAAATACCCGAAGAGGTTCATATCCACCGGAAATGCCAGCTCCCACAGGACCAGATGGCGGGAGTCCTCTGCCAGGTAAGCCCCCTGCAGTACCCAATCGCTGGACTGACCCACCGGGAGCGGGAATGGGTTCTGCTCCAACGTTTGCATCTCTCAGGGTTCTGGTCCTAAGTCTTGATGCAATCTCTGTCAAAGCGTCTTTAGCAACACCAAAATTTCCTGAGATCTGAATGCCCAAAGCAGGGATTAGTTTAAAGTTTAAACAATTGCAAGCCAAAGAAATGAACAAACAAAAATTAGTAGCAGCAGAAAAAAAAAGAAGAAAAGATTAATGCATTGTTAGCCATGTAACCTGTACAAGTTCTTCATCCTCAGATGCACACTTCGGCTTAGCATCTTTAGAGTAAACACGAATGTCTGCCTGGGTTCTCCTCCTCATTTCATTGATAACATGACCTCCTTGCCCAAGAATACAGCCAACCTTACTTGATGGAACAAGAAGTCTAGTAGTAATTGTACCTTCCTCAGAAAATTCACTAGTTTTCTTTTGAAGCTGAAGAATTGCGTCAATGGTTTGTGATCTTGGGTTCCAAAGCCCCTGAAACAATATCCCTACAACGATCAAAAACTATATGAAGAAAAAGAGGGCAAAGTAGTGACCTGTAAAATGAAAGGGACCTCAAAAGCAGAGACACGAATAACACGTTCATCAGATTCTGTTGATGCATCCTCCACATGAATACTGGAATCAGTCTCCTGCTGTAGCTGTTTTACATTAAAACCACCCTTGCCGATCACTCCACCAATTTTCCCAGCTGAGCACAAAATTTTCATAGAAAACTCAGCTGAAGCTTCTCCTCTTTGTCCAGGAGGACCACTGTTGAAGCCACCAGATCCCATCCCAGAGGGCGGGTCAGCATATCCCCCCATCCATCGCGTAGGTGGCATGCCATGAGAACTAGGATTCCGAGGTGGCCAGGCTGAATTTCCTGGGGGATGCATATTTGTCATAGGTGCAGCAGGAGACTGAAAACTTTGACCACCATAAGTCATAGGGAAGCTTGAAGGAGGTTTGTCTTTGCGTGGATTCTGATGCAATAGAGTAGACACTTCATAGAGAGCCCTCTTTGCTACATCTGATTTTCCAGATATCTGCAAAATACCGAGCACAGTCACACTCTGTTGGAATCATAAGACAATTCAATATTGGTCATAAAAAATTTCCCAAGATATACGCACATCATAAGCCAAAACATGAATGAAGAAAATAAAGCTGAAAACCACAAACAAAACAGAAATGAAGTGTACATTTTCAATTAGTATGAACTTAAAAACCTATTAATCTGGTCAATTGAGAGTAGTCTATCATGCTATCAACGTAAGGACAGCAGATGAAGCATTTCAAAGTATGGTCACTCTGGGCTTTGGGGAGGATTCATTATGTACACAGTCTTACCCTTGTTATTTTTTGCAAAGAGGCTGTTTCCGCGATTCAAACCAGTGACCTCCAGGTCACAATGGAGTAACCTTACCGTCAAATTGAAAAAGTAAATATTCCATCCCCATATATAATGAAAATAATTGTAATCTTATAAATTTGGCACACAATGTTGGGGTCAACTTTATGAAGAAAAGCAAATTCTTAGGTAAAGACATTCATGGAACTACAAAATCAAGAAGGCAAACAAGGAACTAGATACACACCTGCACCAATTCATCAGTGTTCATAGCACAAGGAGGAAGACGATCAGCAGGAAGTACACGTATGTTTGCACCCGTCTCACTTCGCAATCTCTGAATAACATCTCCACGTTTACCTAAAAGACAGCCAACCATATTGTTCGGAACAAGCAGTCGTGCAGTCACAGTATTGTTTTCATTGTCCTTGTCAAGTACCATTCCACCAAAAAGATCTTCCGCGATAATCCTGTCATGAACTTTCAGAAGAGCATCCTGGGCAGCACAGTGAGGCTCCATTGACTCCTTTTCAGTCTCAGCAGCTGAATCTTCATCGTCATTCTGTTTTTTAGAAACTTTTGTAGGAGGACTATATATAATGATTACTCTCTCCTCCGAACCGGGAAGAGAATCCGCGACGGTGATCTTCGCCTGGGTCTCTTCCCTCAGGGCTTTCACTATGTTTCCACCCTTTCCAATAACACTACCGATTTTCCTAGAAGGGCAAAGTATACAATAGACAGTGTCAGCAGGTTGAGAATTCCCAAAAGACTGATCACGGTTAGAACTGTTCCAGTTTCCTTTCTTGATCCCAACTCCTTTTCTCTTGAATTGGTTGTTTGGGCGTTTCTTGAAAAAATTTCTCTTGTTCACATCCATAATGCAACAAAATCTGCAATAAAATATTAACAGAAAAACCAAAATGCTATGAATCCACAGTCAAAAATTTTATCATCCCACTTTAGAACAACCCTTCTCCTCCAAATGCTAAAGTTGTACCAGCATCATAATCTTAAATTTATACCATTTTTCACCTTAAGTACAAACTTATTAATTCAATTGAGGTGAGTATCCTTTGTGAATCAAAAATTGCACTTGATAAAGCTCCATTCATACAATTTCACAGTTGAAATTAACTCGTTTTTCGAATAAGCCATTCCAATTATTGAAACAAAATTATATTTTGCGGGGAAAAATTTAGAAAATGGAATGAAAATAAGAATTAAATAACAGTAATTAGGGTTTGTTTTTTTTTGGAAAGCGTTAACAAAAAAAAAGATAGAGAATTGAGTGTTTAAACGTTACCTGATACGAGGAGCGAGATGAAATGAAACGCAAGAAGAGAGAGAGTGATAGAGAAGGAGATTGGATCGAGAGAGAGGGGCAAAAAAGGAAATCAAAAGAATTGAAGAAACAGTGATTGCCGCTTGCTGGGGCGAGTGGCGATCTCCATTTGGGTTTGGGGAGGGGAAGATGGAGAGAAAATAACTTTGAGGTCCAATTGGGCTCTTTTTTTTTGATTTTTTTCCTCAGAGGGGGAATAATCAAATATGACCCTTTAAATTCTAAAAATATCGAAATTGACCTAATTTAATATTTCTATCAATTGACCCCAAATACATTAATACAATACATTAGAACCAATACATAGGATTAGCAACGACGCCCGGACCAGCCCAGGCCCAGGTGTCTTTAGCCCATCCTTCAATGTAATGACTGGAGGCCTGAGAATTCTCCTTGGTTATTATACCTTTAAGGGCTTTTAAAATCAAGCAGGCTTGGTGCGGCCCTTCATTTATAAAATAAATAATTAAAATATAAAAATATGTATTAGTATTATTTTTACTTGTTAATAGTGATAAGTCAGAACCGAAACCGTTTGGAACTTCCGGTTCCTAGAATCGGCGGTTTTGGTTTCTCTTTTTAAGGAACCAGTACCGGCAGTTCCGGTCATGGAATTGCAAAAAAATAAAATAAAATTTAATAATGAATTAGTGAAGTACGAAATTTAACCATGAAGATCATGATTAAGTTGATATTTATATAGTAATGTTTTTTAATTTAATTAAAACTAATTTAATTAAAACTAATTTAATTTTATTAATTTATATTTTTTTAATAATGCGGTTCGGAATCGAAACTGTCGATTCCGGAACCGTGACCGGACCTGGTGATAAGCATGCCCAACAAGTACTTGCACGCCAGCACGTGGGTGAAGTCCCCTACGGGGACAAAGTCATGTGGGATCCTTCAGAGAATAGTCATGAGCAGCTTCTTCGAAAACTCAAAGTGAACAATTGATTTCGTAAATTCGAATGGTGCAGAAAAACATACTTTCAGTATGATATGATTTTTTTTAATCCTTTTATTCGTAGGAACACCATTTAAAAAACTTGTCTATGATCTTATAAAACTCAATGTACCTCAGCTCGAGGGCAGTGTAGATAAAGAAAGAAGACACGAAAATTAATGAATATGGATGGCAAAAATCCCAATGGGCTCAGAGTCCCATGAGGATTCGCCTCAATCGGAACAGGTACGAGGCCCCAAAACATACAAAAACCCTTATCGGGTCGGCTTCGAGGCCCCAATTAAACCTTGGCATTTGAGTTGGGTTCGGGTTCAGGTCTCCATTTGGGACCCTGAACCCGAATTAAATTTTCAATTTTTAAAAAAAAAATTAAAAAAATTAAATTATTTATATATAGGATACAAACAAAATGTCCATGACTTTATTTTAAGATTTCACATAAAAATTAAAAACTAAATAATCAAGTGGAGATCAGGTCCCTATTTATTCTTCATCTTCATTTGAGGATAAAAATATATTTATATTTGGGGAATTTCAGATTCGAGAATGGATCCGAGGATCCCTGAACCCTCTCTGATCCCTAGTGGCGAATGTTAATATGATGGCTGATTGCAACAGCTATTTCTTGCTGGTGGTGGCGCCCCAGTTGTCGATCTACCGGGTTCTAGTTTATATATCGGGCCCATAGTTTAAGCTTATAGTTTTTTTTTTAAGAAAGCTTATAGTTACTATCACAGAGAAAAAAAAATGTTTTCAAGTTGGTGTAATTTCAAGAGAAATTTCAGTGCCAAAACTGAGCTTCCAAAGGGTGTTTAAGTAGCTAGGTTAATTTGACCAACTTAGAGAATGCATTAAATTCATAATATAGTTTCATATATTTGTTATATATATCATATGATATCATACTAACATATATTTATGTCTCATATCTTCTCTGATATTGACACATGTCATATTGAAACTTTGAAATATACATCTTTTTTGTTGTTGACACATGTTTGAAACTTTGAAACATTTGGTGCATTTAATTGGTGAATAAACTTAACTAGTGAAAACTTTGAAATATTTGGTGTATTTAGTATGTGAATGAACTTGATCTAATAAATATATTTGTCATTTTTATGAAGTGAATGAACTTGATCTAATGAATGTATTTGTCATAACTAGATGAATGAATTTGCTAATAATACAATTAGTGATTTGAGTTAAATGTGATGTATTTGTTATTGTTATCACTATAAATACATATACAACATAATGAGATAGACACGTTTTATTTTAAAATGAATCAAATGAAAATTTATCTACTCTTTATTTTATTTATTTAATTCTCTCACGTAAGTATCTACGTCAACTTGATTCGATATAATTCTAATATTTATTAATCTCGATTGTCCATTATTAATGATCTAATTGTTAAAGATCTTGGCAATGGAAGAACTATTGAGAGGATAATGATATGCAATCCAACATTTCAACTCCTCATCATTTGGGAAAGAATAGTCTCTTCTACAAAGTTTGAAATTGGGGTTTTATTTTGCTTCCCTTGTAAATTATTACCTTAGTGACATTGTGAATAAGCAAATTTTTATAATGTTTCTATAGAAGTTAAGGGATCAAAACCCCATTCAAATTTGAGGCATAGTAGTTGATGTTGATTTTTGGTCTGCATCGAATACATCGTGAAGGTGCACTTACGTGAGTGGCATATATATCGAACCTCCTGATTATCCGTTCAATATACCTCTCATGTGAAAGCCACAACTTCTTGTTCTGTTTGTCACGAACAATCTTCATTCCCAAAATATGTTGAGATGGTCCTAAGTATTTCATGTCGAAAGACTTAGAGAGTTCCTTCTTCAGCTGGCTGATCTTCACTGCTTCTTGTCCAACAATCACATGTCATCTACGTATAGTATAAGAGCAACGAAATTTCCATCTGGAAACCTCTGAATGTATACATACTGATCTGTTGCAATTCTTTGCCTTGACCCACCATGAATGAGTCAAAATTCTTGTACCACTGCCTCGGTGTTTGCTTGAGCCTGTACAAGCTCTTTTTCAGCTTGCAAACAAGGTTTTCTTTTCCTGAAACCTTGAATCATTCTGGCTGTTCCATGTAGATTTCTTCATTTAGATCACCATGAAGAAATATTGTTTTGACATCCATCTGTTCAAGCTCCAAGTTCAAACTGGCTACTAATCCTAGGATAACTCGGATTGAAGCCATTTTTACCACTGGTGAAAAGATCTCATCAAAGTCAATTCCATTTTTCTGTAGGAATCATTTGACTACTAGCCGAGCTTTGTGTTTCACCACTTTTCCGCTACCATCTTTCTTGAGCTTGAACACCCATTTGTTCTTCAGTGCCTTCATTCCATGTGGGAGCTTGACTATCTCATAAGTGTTATTTTTCTGCAGAGACTCCATTTCATTCTACATTGCGTGCAGCCATTTGTCTTTGTCTTTATGAGATACAGCTTTGTTGAAGGTTTATGGCTCCCCCTCGTCAGTAAGCAGAATGTATTCAGTTCATGAGTATTTGGATGATGGAATCCGGCCTCGCTCAGATCTTCGTACTGGAGGTTCAATGATTTCTGGCTGTCTGTTGTCATCCTGATTTGTGGATGATCCTATAGCCTCTGATGGAACAGGTTGCAGCTCTCTATGCTCAACACCATCTTCCTCCTCTGGTTTAGCTTCTGGTATGTCTTGCACCCCATCATCATCTGTGGCCACTCGTGTTGGTGCTGGGATTGTGTCTGAATTTGCATCAGTTTTGTTGGCACTGAAATTAGAAGACATCTTGGGCTTTTCAATGTCTTCTATTATCCGGTCTTCGAGAAACACTACATTCATGCTTCTGATGACCTTCCTTTCTTTCGGGTCCCATAACATGTATCCAAATTCCTCGTCTCCATAGCCTATGAAGATGCATGGAGTAGTCCTTGCATCGAGCTTCTACCTGAGCTCCTTGGATACGTGTGCAAAGGCTAAACATCTGAATATTCTGAGGTGAGAATATGAGGGATTCTTACCATACCACACTTTCTCTGGAATCTCAAAGTTCAATGGTACAAATGGTGATTTGTTGATCAGGTAGCAGGCGGCACGAACAGTTTCTCCCCAGAATGGCTTTGGCAGCTTAGCCATGTTGATCATGCTTTTGACTTTCTCAATAATAGTGTGGTTCATTCTTTCAGCAACACCATTGTGTTGTGGGGTGCGTGGAACAGTCCTTTCATGTTGTATGCCATGGCTTCCGCAGTAGGCATCGAACTCCCTGGAAGTGTACTTACCTTCATTGTCTATACGAAGATATTTCAGCTTCTTCCTTGTTTCACGCTCAACCATGGCATGGAACAGTTTGAAGTAGTCCAAGACCTGATCTTTTGATTTCAGAAAATACACCCATACCTTCCGAGAAGCATCGTCAATGAAAGTTAGAAAGTATTTATTACCGCCTAGTGAATTTACCTCCAAGGGACCACAAACATCATAGTACACCAGACTGAGTAACTTTGATCTCCATGTAGAAGAGAAATTGAAAGAGACTATATGTTGCTTACCGAATAGACAATAGTTGTAAGGATCTAAAGCATCATTTTTGGAGACAGAGATTAGATCATTCTTTGTCAAGGTAGATAACTCTCTTTCACTCATGTGACCGAGTCTCTGGTGCCACGGATTCTGAGAAGCCTCCGGTTCAGCTACATTGAGGTTTTATGCACATATGTTCACATGAGTCTTGTATAGAGTTCCACAAATATGTCATCGGGCGATGACCATGACACCTTTGATCATTCTCCAAGTGTCATTGTTGAAGTGGCTAGTATAACCCTATTTGTTAAGGGCTACCCCCGAGAGTAAGTTGAGCCGAAGTTCTGGAACATGTCTTACCTCCTTCAGGGTTATTGTATACCTTGCATTTGTCCGCAACCGTATTTCACCAATTCCCTCTATCTGAAAAGAACTGGTATTCTTCATCTTCACTGCTCCAAAGTCTCCCGCTTTGTATGTTGTGAAGAAATTTATGTGAGGAGTGACGTGATATGATGCTGCAGTATCCACCACTCACTCGACATCCTGAGTTACGGTGTGAAGGCATGTTTCTTTCTGGCCGGAGCATATAGCTACATCTCCTGTAACTACTAATGTCTCCGTATCATTTTTCTTCGGCTGGTTATTGCCTTGTCCCTGCTCTCGTTGTAGTTTCCGGTAATTATTCTTTAGGTGGCCTTCTATGCCACAGTGGAAACACTTGTATGTAGGCTTTCTCCCGTCCGTGGATTTGCCTCTGCTTTTACTTTTGCCTTTCCCGTTGCCTTGATTTTTCTCCAGTTGTCTTCCTCGATGCTCCGAGACAAGGGCTTCTGTTTGATATGATCCCACGTCTTTTCTTCTGGCTTCTTCATTTGACAGGGAGTCTTTTACCATAGGCATGATATGTTTGCCTCCTGGAGCTTAATTGCTGAGAGTAACCACCAGTATCTCCTAGCTGTCAGGAAGATAACTGAGTAGCAAGAGGGCTTGAACTTTGTCCGCCAATTGCATGTCTACTGCAGACAACTGGTTCACCAGGCTTTGGAACTCATTGATGTGTTCTGCAATGGAAGTTCCACTCCGTAACTTCAGGTTCACCAAACGCCTCATGATTAAGGCTTTATTCCGAGCTGTTTTGGCCTGGAATATGTCTTCCAGTTTTATCCACATTTCGTAAGCATCTGTATCATGTGCTACATGGTGGAAGACATTGTGACTGATGCACTCTCTAATTTGACCCAGAGTTCTGTTATTGAGTTTATTTAAGTCATACTTTTTAACAGATTCTGGTCTCACTCTCTTCACCTCGATAACATCAAATAAATCTTTACAATGTAAATAATCTATCATTTGAGGTCTCCAGAGGGAGTGATTAGTTGTTGTCAACTTGATCATGGCACCAGAAAGGGAATCTTCCATTTCCATTTTAAGTTTTAAAGTTTAAAATGAAAGTAGGATAAAATCGGGGTTGGATTTCACAAATCAGAGGTCACCGTTGCGTTCGGTCCAAATCCGACTCAGGGGCTGATTTGTAAATTCCTAAAACTTATGAGGTAAAATTATAAATGTCAAAGACTTTAGGGGGCTAACTGAAATTTACCACCTACTGACGTGGCAGAAGTGGGACCGGCTTGCTAATGTGGCTGACACGTGGCAGATGACGTGTCGCTGACGTGTCTTGATGATGTGGTATGGTGACGTGGCAGGTTGGCTAGTGTGGCAGCTGGCGTGGCGATGACGAGTCGACTGACGTGGCACCACGTAATCGTCTCTTCCTCCAGCCGCGCGTGGGGCGCGTGACCGAGACTGGTCTCCACTCGCCGGCGCGTGCAGGCCTGTGCGGCGTCCTTCGATCTCTGTTTGATCACCGGAAAATATCACCGAACTCGTCTCGACGTGAACTAGCTGATGGTATGCTCAAAATTGATTTTTGACAACTTTTTTCGGAACCAATTTTCCGAACCAAAGCTCTGTTTCTGAGTTTCGGGATCCCTTCATGCAACCTTAGCTCTGATACCACTTGTTGTGATTCTATGATCACTCTAGAATATATTTGAGGAAAAACCGAATGATTTTCTATTACTCACAAGAATAGATTACAAAAGTGTTTAAACTTTACAAAACAAAAAAAAAACTTCATTACACTCTCTATATTACACACTTTGAGATGCCATAAGCTCAAGCATAAGCTCTGAATTTATAGTATTCATCAAGCCCAAAATTCAACAAAACTACAGTGAACCACCGAAAGGTTTGTTGGCAGTTTCTTCAAAATTTCAACTCCATGGATTTATGGCAATCACCACATAAAGTTGCCTTGCAACTTCCTCATGGCTGTGGCTTGATCTTCTGGAAGGCTTGTTGGATTCATGCATGGGAAATCATTGTCATGCAGCTGGACTTTACAGTAGCCATCGTGAACCGCGTCGGCCCGGCTATGGCCTGCATGGTCGCCCCCTTCATTGGCCTCAAGTCATCTTTAGCTTTCCCCGTCACCAAGAAGACCAACGACATTACTTCCATTGCAAGCAACAGTGGCAGAGTCCAATGTATGCGGCTTATATGATTGGGCAATGATATTAATACTCACACTTAATCCTAAAGTTATCTCAACTCTCTCACTATACTGTAGTTGCAATGAAAGAGTTGCGATAACTTTAAGAATAAGTGTGACTATATTTAAATTTTTTGTATATTATAATCATAATCAGTCAATCACAATCATTTTCTTGTTTAAATAATTTTGCTTGTGACTGTATGTATAGGTGTGGCCACCAATTGGCAAGAAGAAGTTCGAGACTCTCTCTTATCTCCCACCACTTTCTCCTGAATCTTTGCTCAAGGAAATTGATTATCTTCTCCGCAAGGGCTGGATTCCCTGCCTGGAATTTGAGTTGGAGGTCAATTTTCTTTCTCCTAATACTATTAAATTTTTGGTTAAAATAACTTTATATGGCAAATAGGTAGTGATAATTTTTTTATTTTTTTTTTATAGAAAAGATTCGTGTACCGTGAGAACCACAGGTCACCAGGATACTACGATGGACAATATTGGACAATGTGGAAGCTGCCCATATTTGGATGCAACTCATGTTTTGAAGGAGCTTGAGGAAGCCAAGAAAGCATACCCAAATTCATTCATCTGAATTTATCAAATTTGACAACAAACGTCAAGTGCAGTGCATCAGTTTCATTGCTTATAAGCCACCAGGCTTCTAAGTTAAGTTGTTGATTATTAATTGTTGTTTATTATGTGTAAACCCCTAAAGATCATTTTATCAATGGGGTTCGGTTTGCATTTAAATTTCACTTAGGCTACTGCTGCTAAAAAACTTTTTTGATTATTCCCCTTGTTTTTGATATATTTTTAATAATTTGATCCTTTGTTTTTCAAGTCAATTTAATGGGTGAGAATTATTGGAATATAAGAGTAGTTTCTTGTTAATCATCATCAAGTAAAATGTTGTATTTATCACAGAAGACTCTAATTACATGTAGAGTTAGAATGTAGTTTTATCATTATTTTTTCACAAAAAGACCGTTTCTAATGTTTGAATCTGTGATAAACGGATACCATCGACAGACGAACCCTCAAAACTTTGAGCATTTTAGAGAATTGTAGCCAAACATATTGTTATTGAAGATTATGAATCATGCTCTGTAATTTGAAGTATAATTGTGCCTCTACTATCATGACCTCTTAACATTTCAATTCTAACACAAACACATCATTTGTCTGACTCTTTGAAGAATTCAAAATCCCTAGTCAATTAAATTATGAAACATTCAGTAGCTTGCATCACTAATTCTATAAGAACATTTTCAATTAAAGAAGAATCTTAAACTAATTGTACTTTCTTAAGGTCTAAGTACTCAAAGTTACTTATTATACAATTAAGGAAATTAAGTTTGTTCACATCACAAGCATAATTGTTTCTCCCAATTATAAGCCACAAAGCTTTGTGGTTCATTATTTTTTATAAAAAAAATCTTCAAAAAGTGATAATTAAGAGTCTAAATATATACAATTATAGTATAACTTAAAAAGTTTACTGAACCTAAGTTGGGTAACCCAACACTTAAAACGATTGTTTTTGTTCATAAAAGAAAACTTTGATGAATTTTAACACCTAAAAAGCAAATAATATAGTTATTGAAAAAAAAGGAGTTGAAACACTTCCCATCATGTAAAAATAGATGTTAAAATTCACTTTGATAAAAGGGTTGAAAGAAGTAGTGAAGACATTGATTAAATAAGGGTAAAACTTATTTTTCATAAAAAATTATTAAATATTTTTTATTTTACTGGAAGTAAATCAAAATGGGTTCTTGTAAACGTTGGTTTACGGCCGAGGTCCATAATCGAGAATTTATTGGTTGGGGGCATCAGCGATCCTGCAAAACAAGAAGGTAGAGTGAGCGGGGAGCACTGGCCACCGGTGTGGTGGATGCCGAAGGCACTCCGACGCCCAAGTCAGTGATAGAAATGAGCTTTAAATGCCGTAGAAGGAGGAGCAATGTTAGATATTACCTTGATCCTCGTGAGGGCGGTAGATAGGGGGTTTTGAGAGTTCTAGAGTGAATATTGTTAAGTTATGAGTAGTAGAGCTTGTGTCATTTCTCGTAGACTTTCTTCTCTTTTATACACACTCTCGGGAAACATGTGTATTTATTGCATTTGATTGCTCGTCCGTTGGATGCTGGTAACGGCCGATTCATGAGGGGTAGTTATGTTTGTCCGTTGGATGCTGGAAACGGCCAATTCATGATGGGTAGTTATGAGTCTTGGATGTTTCATGGGCTGGCACTAGGATGCGGTTCGGGTATGGTATTTTACTGGGTATGGGCTTGTGAAATATCTTTGGGTCAACACGGGCTTGTAAAATTGGGCTTCCTTTAGGAGTCTTGGGTCTTTAGATTTGAGGATATTGGTCCTTCCTCTTGTGTGTGGGCTTGAGATGGAAATTGGGCCCGAGTCTTATCTTGGGTACTGTTCGAGGGATTTGGGGTGTATTTAGTATTGGGCTCGAAGCGAAAAGTCAAAATTGCCCTTGGGCAAAATTTGGCCCATATAATTTGTCCCATACAAACTAAGTCAATGAGTCATTGGCTTGGAGAGTACTTATTGGTCGTGTCGTCTGAACCAAAATGGGAAAGTCTTTGTTGTCTGGACTAGGACGCGATTGAGTGTCTTCAATGTTGCCAGGACAGTGTGGCTAAAGTCTTGAATCTGACTCGACAAGAGTTTGGGGAGATATCCCTAGTCGATCGAATTGGACGTTGATCCTGGTCATAACCCATACGATTGGGCTGTGGACTAATGAAGTCTTCACGTCTGGACTGAATATAGTCCAAGTCTTCTACTTGCCTAGTCATGTCCCAGTCGACAGATCCGAGTAGTGTCATTTGAAGAACTTCATTCGATTGGTCAGAAGACCAATGGAGCCTTCAGGCCATCTGGACCGAGTTTGGTTTAGGTCTTCAACTCGCTTTATCATGGTCGGGAGCTCATTCTATCAGCTAGAGCGGTATATGGACTTAGTCAAGTCGCGTGTCGTCTGGTACCAGATGAAGATCCGAATTGGTACTTGACTCAATTAATGAGCCTCTTGAGGAATGAGCTTGTCGACTCACTCGTTTTGCACCGAATATGGACCAAATCGAGTCTACATGTCGTATGGACCAGAAGAATGTCCATTTACTGAACTTGGCTCGATCATGAGCCAATTGGGGAGTGTTTCCGTCGATTGGACCTATGAAGGCTAGGAAATCAATCAATTGTTTGGTACCGAATAGGGACCGAATCGAGTTTACATGTTGGCTGTGTTGGACAATTATGACCCATAGCATCACTATTTGTACAGAACATGGCGTTGTTGTATAAATTAACTATGTGACAAAAGAAATTGCTCTTTTATCATTTGTAATTGGATTACCTGGATATATAAATGATAAAAGTTCACATGATTAGTACCAGATTAATAAGATATGAGACAGTATTAATCCACGTAAGGTTTAATCATTAAATATCTCTAGTCGTAGTATTATCGAGACTGGACATCGATAATGCGGAATAGGCTAGTATTACACTTGTGCGCGTTATGGAAGCTTAATGACATAATTCTCATATATTTAAGTATTGGATACTTATGCAAGTATGATAGGAGGTTCTGTTTACCGATAGTACGGAAACAGCTTCGCTCTTGATAGACCCTTCAGAATCCCATTGGTAGTATGACTATGTGTCTATGGGAATCCGAATCAGGGTAGGTGTATTTGGTCTTAACCTGAGACTTGCATCACTAATACTTGCGACAATCAGTATACTTTGGTTTTGGTCTTCCGAGGCTTTAACAGGTTCTGTGTACGCCTCTTCTGGGTATATTGAGAATCGTAGTGTATTATGTGTGATGTCAAGATGGAAGTATCACTTCATTCATATAGAGATGATGATCACGCAGGATACAGAACTGGTACTCTTATAAGCTGCAGCTATCGGGATAATATGACAAAGTCATGATTATTCGATTATAGAGACTAATTGCTAGTGATCCGATATATGCATCGTACGGGACAGACACAATTCCAGCCATAGGCCTTGCATGTGACATCTGATACTGGATCGTAATACGCAATACTACGTATACTACGTCTGACAAAGATTACATATTCCTTTAAATAATATTTCTGGAGAATTGGGTAGGCACGATGCTTTGCTAGAAGCCAACCATGTCTTTTAAATCGGTGAGAATGTGGTACCAGGTACGCACAAATTCGGATAGTCTGATGACCGTATTTACTGCCAACATATCCAGGGATCTCTTGGGTCGCTTCCCAAAGATTCACCGTTGAGATTTGATTCGAACAGAAAATTAATCTGGGATTAATTATGAGAGAGAAAATTAATCTGGGATTAATTACGGTAATAAATTAATCTGAGATTAATTAAAAGAGAAAGAATTAATCTGGGATTAATTGCGTCGAGAATTTATCTGGGATTAAATTCGTCGAGAAGAGAGAACGCGATTAATTTACAATTAATCGGTAAAGTAAATTTAATAGTGAATTTAGATTTTACTATTTAATTTATTTAATTGAGCTAAAATAATATATTAGATATATTAAATGAAATCGGATTTCAAAGCGGAATTAAAATTAGATTTTAATTCAAGCGAACGAATTAATTTAGAATTAATTCGTAAGTGACTTACATAATAATATTGCGAGGCATTATTATTAAATTAAATTGGATTTAATTAACTCGCAACGGTAATTCACTTAATTCGGAATTAAGCGAACCCGACCCCGAGCAAAGTTGCGTGCTAGATTGTCCGACTTAATTTAGAATTTGAAATGGGACCCACCAACTTACATCAAAGTGTTTGACACTTGATGGAATTTGGTAGTTGGTTGAGAATAAAGTCTTGGATTGCTTTTATTTCACTCAACCAAATACCAACACTCAACTTATTATTTAAAGTGACAAACTTTAGAAGTTGTAACACATCACTATTCATCATCTCCTCTTCTCTCTTCCATTTTGCCGAACATAAAGCTTCTCTTGGAGGAAATTTTTCCTTCATTTTTGTTCAAGCTAGCACTTAAAGGAGTGAATCAAGGTGATAGGGAAACTCACCCAAGTGTTGGAAACACTCAAGAAGGCTTGGAGCTTCTACCGAAATGCATAAAAGTTTTGAAACTCATCCGATCAATGTGAGTATTTCCGCAACTCTTTTGATTTTATTCACACACAAATCACTCTTAGATGATCTTGGAATGTTCTAGGAACACTTACAATGGTATCAGAGCCTCCTAAGTTTGATTTGAAAATCTAGGGTTCATGACTTTAAATTTGGGATTTTTGGCTTGGAGCTTAATTTACCTAAATTGTTGGTTGGGATATGTTTATATGATGTTCAATTGGATTTGAGCATTGTTGGAATTGTGAAAAATTGATAGGATTAATTTTCCCTAATATATACCCTTGGTCGAATGCATGCCCTAGATGACTCATAGTGGAATTTTTGAAATTTAACAATTGGATGTGTTGATGGCATGATAGAAATATTGAATGTTGATTTAATTAGATTGAAATCAAATTGAATGATTTTTGTATGCCTTTTCTGTGAGCCATGATGCATGTTATAAGATTGATTTTGTTTCAATTTGTGTTATGTAGGGATTTTAGGGGCTAAATCTGGTAACGCAGCGGAAACACGGGAAAACCAAATTTTCCGATTTCAAAACTTTTTCTCGGATTAATTAAATAAACATATTTATTTAATTGTCCAATAATTAAATTATGAAATAAAATTCAATAAATCAAATTTATGTGAATTTACCAAATTGCCCTTACACTTTGTATTTTGTTCATTTTAGTCCGAAATTGTTCAAATCAATTTTGGATGATTCTAAATCATTACTAATATGAATTTAACATGTCACAAATGTCAAAACATAAATTGCAACCAAAAACCCAAAATATTATGCCCTTGGCCGAGAGCCTCCCTAAGGGAGCAAATTGTGCATTTTGCATTTTCCATGTTCAAAACACATTAAGATGAAATCCAATCAACATAAGATTTCATATGTATCATATACACATCCAAATACACAACATAAATGAAAATCCCCAAATTTGGATGAATTCTTAAACCCTAATTTTTCAATTTCTTCAAATTGGACAAATTAGACCAAATTGGTTAAATCAATTACTTCAATCATGTTTCTTCCATCCAATTAAAGTCTCAACACAATGAAATAACTATAGATCAAATCTAGGTCATTTAAGAGTGGGTCAACAACTCTAGATTAGCAACAAAGTTCTAAAATCATGAAAAGAATGCTTATAACTACACTAGTTACAAACTTCCAACATCATACATGCATTACACCTTCATCAAACTTTTATCCATCAAAAGTACAAAGAATAAAGAATAGAAAAACTTAAGAACATCACAAGATGTTTCCAAGAACAAGAGGAACAATTTTCTCTCTAATAGCAAGTTGGAAATACTTACTTAAATCCAAGTTTTCTTTGATTTTTCCTTTCTTTTCTCTCTACCTTCTTTGTTTTGTTTTAATTGTGTTTTGATAAAGTGTATTAGGTTATGAAACCCTAAAATAAAAGAAACAATATATACTTGTTCACTTGGTGCCTTGGCCGAATTTGGCCTTAACCAAAACAAGAAATATTAATTTCATTTCATTTGAATTTCATTAAGCCAACTTGTTAAAATATCCAAAAACACTTTAAAGATATTTCTAACAAAGGCAACTTAGCCATTAAAACAAATATTTAAATCTTAAGATATTTATATTTAATTAATTTAACCATTTAACAATTAATTAATTAAATACAAATATATTAAATATATGTATTATATTTACATTAAATATTAATACATATATATATTTATGATATTAGTCAAATATCTCAATTTGACTATTAATTAATGTGTATTTAAATTAATCAAGTATTAAATGTAAATACACAAAAATTAAGGAAATGACTATCGGGTCCCTAAACATGTATTTTGTGTTTAACCTTTAAATGACTTTATAAATAATCAATATTATTTATAAATATTACTCTAGTGCTCTACGAGTATATTTCATTATTGAGACTCTATAGATTCAGGCATATTCGTCACGAAATCTAATTTCATGTCCATAATTTATCCACCCGTAAATTATGACGATCACAGATAAACTCGCTGAATCATACAAGTCGAGGTCATGGCAAATGTATAATTCCTCTATGACAAGTATCCGGATATATCCCAGAGATATAGATGTAAACGTCAAATCTCTATGGGGATTATCCAGTCGACTATTCTATTAGCAATCTTAAAAAGAATGTTTAGAACTGGCTTCTAAACTGTACCACGGGCCCATGGTTTTATCTGATTGCTAATCATATGGACTACATATGCTCTGATACACAGAACTGACGGATCCTATCTTGATACGCACAGGACACCCTGAGGATCTATCTACACCCAACGAACAGGCGGAGGTCTGATCTTAATAGATCAGTGACGTGACTGCCATCTAAGTGTAGAAGATGTCTCATGTGCCCACAGTGGCATCTCAAGTCTAAGAATCACAAGTGCTACTCAACCCAACAAGATTCTTATTGACGTTGGTGTACCATCCATTAAGAATCTTCGGTGAGTCGTTCAATGTTTATCCGCTATAAACACCTACACTTCTATACTAGTCTCCAAGACTTATGGTTCATTGAGAAACCATTGGAATCATATATTCCAGTATACGACATGTACCGGTCTCAACGGGTTTACTATACTGACCAAGTAGTGTAAACCTTGACCAGGAATTGTCTGAGAATGACAACGTCATGATACAACTCAATGTCAGTTGCGACGCTTTTGCAACTGTACCATGACTAGTCATTCTAAGGTCATTACGTCTTTACCATATTAAAAGATACATTATATTATAGAAACTGCATATATATTATTCAAAATAATAATATTTTACAGAAGTATTCATAAAGAAATACAACCGGGAATTGGCGCTGTGAGCACCAACCCTAACATGTTAGACATGAATTAGAAATGTAAAGCATGATTAATTGAATTAATTAGTGTTTTGGAATAATAAGTTAATTTAATTTATTGTATTTGGGCTTAATGGGCTTGGTTGGACCAAGTTTGGTTTAGGATAATTGGTTGGATCCAATTGGGCCTAAAACCATTTCCATAAAGTCCAAATATGATAATTGGGCATTTAATATTTTAATTGGGCCTAATGGGCCTAAATTGATTTTTGGCATAGGGTGATTCCTTATTGGGCCTTGGCATCTTGGGTTTGATCCATAATGGCCAAAGCCCACGCCTAAAGAATTAATTGAAAGCTCATTGGACTTTAATTGAAAAGTATTGGATACTAATTGGGCCTTTGAGACCCATTAAGATTGGATTTGGAATCCAAGTCTTTAAGGCACATAAATAAGTGTAATGATTTAATTTGGAATTAAATATGAATTAGTATTGAATATAATTTAAATTGGATTTGAAATTGTAGTTCGATATAATTCAAGAATACGTACTTTGAGTATTTATTCTTAAACGAGTTGGACTCGCGCAAATCAAATCGTTGTTTGAACATTGGATGGTCATTAATCAAAGATTAATTAATTGGATTAGATTGATTGAATAACATGTTTTGTGTGAATACTTGGATGTATGTATGAATAATGTATATCGGATGGATATTAGAGGGGTGAAGGTAATTTTGGAAATTATTGTAATAAATTTAGAATTTATTAAATTGGACCCGCGTGTCCAGCCTATTACCTCTTTTCTCATTGCATTTCTCTTCTCACCAATTCCCCTCAATGTAAATGAGGTTTCTTTAGAAGTATTATGTAATTGGGTAGAAGTATGAATAGTGCTAGCGGAGAGAGGAAATGAAGAGATTTGTTCTATGAACAATTTGTTGTATATCCATCCGCATATCATTATTAATTTTATCGCGCCTTATTATACTTTTAGAATGCATGCTTAAGGGTGTATGATGAGGCCTAATTAAAGATAATATATTGGTTGCCAAATAGCGACAAAAACCCTCATTTCATATTAAGCGTTTTTCCTTCCATTGAGTGATTCTCTCTCAAGATCCAAGATTGGCATTGGTTTGTTGGCCAAAGTCAAGACCTTTGTCCATCGCGGATGTGTTTGAATCATGAAGGCTTTGTTCCATATCGTACGCCTTGGGCAAGTTGTGATTTGTTGGCCAAATTGAAGGTCACTTCTTGTTCATCGACCTCGATTACGAAGCTTTCCCACTGTCAATGGGTCACGCTTAACTGGTTTCATTAAGCTTGTTGAGCCAAAGCCAAGGCTTAGTTGATTCAGAGGAAAATGTTAGGCAATATATTGGATATATGTTTTGGAGTTGGAGGTCCACCTACTGGATCTAGGAATTGGATGGGATCTATTGATCTTAGAGATCTACCTAGTTAAGTTTCATACAACTTGTTGGCCAAAGTCAAGGTTGTATGTTATTTAACGGGATCCTAGCCCACTAGGAAACTAGGTTTCCCGAGTACTCCACATAGGGTTAGAGGCTCGCCGAAAAATAGTGGGAGGCAAGTATTAAATTTACAATTTCATTTAGATACTTGCCAATACGCACTTATTTCATTTTTCGTCATTAATTATTTAAATATAAATATATTAGTTGGACTAATAATCAATTGTTATTTTAATTGAACAATTGGACTGTATTCAAACTACTTCATTTGTAGTTGGTTATATAATTGGATTATAATAATCAATACATTTGAATGTAACCAATCAATAGTAGTTGATTATATAGTTAGACTATAGTAATCATTATATTCGATTGTACCCGAAATCGTTGATTGGATAGTTGGACTATTGGAATTAAGATAACTGAAAGATTAGCGTTTAAAACATAATCCTGGGTGAAAATATCTTTAAGCGGCTTCAATTTTCAGATTGGGAATAGAACCTCAGGATAGTCCTGGGAGCCGAGAAGTTACTTTATTTGACAGAGTGACATCTCGGGCCTAAGCCCGGAGTTAAGAAAATAGTGGAGCATGAGCTTTGGAAGACTCATGGTGATGATAACTTTAGTGCTCAATCCGTTATGCTTTCCGCAATGACTCTTTAATTCCGTCGTCAGAACTAAGAATTAGATACTTATACCATGATGTTGAAATTAAAGGATCTTCATATATCTAACCTTAGATCTTAGAAGTATGAATTGCAAAAGAATCTCTTTCGCTCGCGTATGTTAGAAGGTACGTCTATTTAACACTAGGTGTCGCAGATGATTGCTGACATCGAACAGCTAGGTTAGCTGGGCATTACCTACGAGGTCGAGACTTCCAAAGATTTGATCTTACAGTTTCTGCCCGAAAGCTGGGGCAAGTTCATTAAGAACCAAGAGAAAACTCTTGGAGAGTTGATGGCTATGCTCAATGAGGCAGAGCCAGAGCTTCTTAAAATGGGCAAAGGCAAAATCGTCACAGTCTTCTGGGAAGACAAAGGACATATCCCAAGGTGTTTGCCTAAACTGTGGCAAAAAAGGTCACTGGATGCGTGACTTCCGTATGGACAAAGCAGACATGAAGGAAGTGAAGGGGGCAAGGCTCCGACTTCAAGAATATTTGTTATAAACATGACCACTACTAATTTAAAAATTGGATTTTTGATACTGGATGTGGAACATACATATGTACTGATGTGCGGGATCTGCTGATAGTAGGATACTGACTTCAGATGAGATCGACCTATGAGTCAGAAACAGAACATGAGTCGTTGTTTTGGCCGTAGAAACCTAAGTTTTGGAACTGCCATTTGGGCATGTACTTAAATTAGGAAAGTGTTATAATGTACCTAGTTTGACTAGAAACATTGTCTCTATATCTAGTGTAACCCGTTGCAGGTATACCTTTATGTTCAAGAACACCGGGTGTTTTATTTATAAAGATGATATTGAGATATACATATTAGATGTGAATAACAATATTTATATTTTGAATATAAATGAATCTCAAACATATAACATGACAAACAAAAGCTCAAACTGAATAAATCTGTTGAGACTTAAAAGCGGCATTATTGTCTGGGACACATTAACAAGACTCGTATATCCACACTTTTGAAGAGTGGATACTAGGACATATTTTATTCTTATTCAAATGATGTATACGAATCTAGTTTATTAAGCAAAATGCCTAAAACACCTTTTACTTGGTAAAAGTGCAAGTGCCACCGAGCTGTTAACCCTCATTCATGGTGACGTATGTGGGCCCATGTTTAGCTAGGCTAGAGATGGTTATGAGTACTTCGTAATTGTAGACATGGTACAGAGGTACGGCGACGCTGTCCGGGCTCGCGGCCCGTTGGGAGTACGGAGTAGCCCGCGGGGGACTAAACCGGAGAATAATGGAGTCGCCACCCAGTGTGAACTGGGAAATGATTTAAGGCTGCACTCACCTCTCGCAGTGGAAGACCTCAAACCGTTGGGTTCGGAATGGTCCCTTACTTATGCCAATTGTAATGAACAGATTTATGCAATAATGTAACCAAGTCTTATGCAACACACGCAAGATAAATAACACACAAGTTTGCACACCCATAAACGTAAATAAAAAAATGAAAGCACATGTATAATTCCATAAACATATTAAACAAAGAAGCGCGAGAATGTAGATAAATAATAACAATAAAAGCATTAATAATAAAGAGAGATAATTAAGTACGTAATGCAAAAAAAATAACTAAAGAGGCAAGCATGTATAAAATATGATAAAAAATGGGTCTGTCCACTGTATGTGAGTTAGTGTAGCGTTCGGAAACGCGTTTGAACGAGACGTGATATTATGCATGGCAAGACAGAATGCGGCGTGACAAAATATTATGGTAAGGCTGCCCTTAGGTATTTCCCGTAAATAGGAGACCTTTGATCCGACGTGATTAGCCCATGCGCGCTAAATAATAATGCATGAGTAAACAAAGAAACAATAATAACGAATAACATAATAAAAAAAGAGATGCGACCAAGAGACTTGGCCGAAATCTATATGGAACCTCATATGCCCGATTGAACGTATTTCACATTCAATCAAGTATACTTCGTTCGGCGCAGCAAAATATCATGGTAAAGGTAGTCTTTAGGCATTTACCTCAAATGGAGGACCTTTAATCCAACGTAGTTAGCCCATGCGCACTAAATAGCAATGCATAAATAAATAAAACAATAACACACAGAAAGTAAATAACGGAATAATAAAAGAGATGCGACCAAAGCCGACATCTATATGAGACCTTGTATGCCCGATTGAACATATTTCACATTCAATCAAGTATACTTCGTCCGGCGCGGCAAAACATCGTGGTAAAGGTAGCCTTTAGGCATTTACTTCAAATTGAGGACTTTTAATCCAATGTTGTAGTTAGCTCATGCGCACTAAATAGCAATGCATAAATAAATAAAGCAATAACACACGGAAAGTAAATAACGGAATAATAAAAGAGATGCGACCAATGCCGACATCTATATGGGACCTCGTATGTCTGATTGAACGTATTTCACATTCAATCAAGTATACTTCGTCCGGCGCGGCAAACCATCGTGGTAAAGGTAGCCTTTAGGCATTTCCCTCAAATGGATGACCTTTAATCCAACGTAGTTAGCCAATGCGCACTAAATAGCAATGCATAAATAAATAAAGCAATAACACGCATAAAGTAAATAACGGAATAATAAAAGAGATGCGACCAATACCGACATCTATATAAGACCTCGTATGCCCGATTGAACGTATCTCACATTCAATCAAGTATACTTCGTCAGGCGCGGTAAAACATCGTGGTAAATGTAGCCTTTAGGCATTTCCCTCAAATGGAGAACCTTTAATCCAACGTAGTTAGCCCATGCACACTAAATAGCAATGCATAAATAAATAAAGCGATAACACGCAGAAAGTAAATAACGGAATAATAAACACAAACAATAAATGAACACAAAATTAAATAATAAAATGAACACGTGCATGAAAGTTTCTCAAGCGGTACGTGGAGTTGTATCCCAAGTACAGACCGCACTACCGTCCATTCGGATTCGGCTACGGAATTTATGTATGGGTTTCCATCCGATATACCGCAAGAGATAACACACAATCATCAACCCAATACAAATAAAGACAGACATGGAACATAATGATGCATGCGAATGAACCAACAATAACTAATTGAAAAGATAAATAAATCGCAAATGGTGCCCTCATGTCTTACCTTTTAAGTTACTTCTCGGAAGTGTGTTACGCCGTCGTCGGAAGGGTTAATGCTCTGTCACCTTTCTGGGTCACTGGTTCAATATTTTATTCACTGTTTCGCTATTTTGAGCCGTCGATTTCTCTGTTTTCTTCGCTATTTTGGACTGATTTTCAGGGACTGTTTATGTGTTGTTTTCGGTCACTATTTTGGGATTATTTTCGGTGATAAAAGTTGTTGTTTTTATTGTTATTTTGGGCTGCTGTTTTGGTGATTTTTGGACTGGTTTTGGGACTGTTTTGTCTCGGTTTCGGTCCGTTGGAGGGCTATTTGTCTTCACGTGGCTGATGACTTATGGGCTGTTGTGTTTGTTGTCTTCGGCTTAGTGGAGGGCAGGTTGGTTTGATTTATAGTGGTTGTCAGGCTGATTGCGTGTCAAAGAGAGAGAAGGCCGTGTGTGTTTGGCTTATTTGGTCGGTCAGGGGTGCTGGGCTTGCTACTGTTTTCATTTTTTTTGTTTATTATTTGTGGTATTCGGTTAATGGCTGGTTGTGTTATTTGTTTTTTAGTCAGTTTGGTGACTTGGTTCACGTGAAGATGGCTTTCATGCCTTACGTCCAGGGGTGTTTGGTTTTTGTTGATTTGGTTGTCGGTGGTGTGGGCTGTGTGTAAGGTGTCAAATGATGTCGTGTGTGTGGCTTCATGAGTGAGGTCTGTTAGGTCTGAATGAGAGAGTGATGTGAAGGCAGAAAGAGAGTTAGGGTTTGTTGCTCACGGCTTTTGAAGTTCAGGGCTGTGTTTGAGCGCTCGTGAGACTGAGTGGGCTGCTGATGTCTCGGCTAAAGGAATTTGTTGAAGGGTTTATTTGTTTGTTTGTGAGCCGTCAATGGAGGGCTGCGAGAAGGGCTAATGAGCAGTGTGTGTGGTGAGTGGCTTGCAAGGTGTCAATGTGGTGTATGTGTGGGTTTGAGTTGGCCGAGAGAGATGAAGCGAGAGATTAGGGTTATTTGTTTGCCTTTGCCGTGTGTTTTTTTTTTAGAGAGAGATAGGAGATAGTTAGGTTTTGTTTAGTGTGTTTGCCGAGAGTGTGTGAGAGAGAGAGAGGAGAGAGGACCGTGAATGTCAGTGAAGAGTTTTAGGGTTTGGAATATGTTATCTTTTATAGTTGCATGCTAGGGTTTCTTGTGTGCATGGGTTTTCAAAAGGAAATCAATCAAGGAATAAAGGGGTGTATTTAATTAATTTATTTAGGGAAAGAATATTGTATATTTTTGGTGGGATTAGATTCAAGATATTTTTAATTTGGAAGGGGATTTGGGAGGGATTTTGGCATGTGTTAAATGTGATTTGAATATTTTAGATTGGGCTTGGGTTTTGTGATGTGGGCTTGGGTTTTGTGATGTGGGCTTTTGTGGGTTGCATGGGCTTTGGATGAGTGCGTATAGGCATGTGGGCTTTTGTGGGTTGCAGGGGTTTTGGGCCGAGGCTAATATTTAAAACAGAGATTAATTGAGCGAACCCTAGGCTAAACAATTGAATTAAATTTGACGATGTATTAAAATTTTCTTGAATTTTCCCTTCCGACATTTGTTTCCCGCAACTTCCGTAACTTATCGGGTAGTGCCTCCATATGAGGCTCATCATTGGGCTTCATGCAAAAATGCAGTGCCTACAGTCACCTTTACGGATGTTGCATCGCGTTATGGTTATGTGTATCTTATACCATATAAATCAGAAACTTTTGATATATTCAAAGAGTTTTCGACACGAAGTAAGGAAACAACCGGTAAAAGTATAATACATTGCGGTTGGACCGTAGTGGAAAATACTTAAACATATAAGTTTCAAGATAACTTGAAAGAGTATGGTATTCTTTCACATTGGACTCCTCCCGGGATACCTCAATTTGACAGTGCATCCGAACAGAGAAACCGAACTTTGTTGGACATGGTAAGGTTAATGATGAGTCGCTCTGAGCTACCAATTTCCTTCTGAGGATACACATTAAACAGTGCAATACTTATTTTGAATAAGGTTCCATGAAAATCTGTTATACAGACTTCATATTAGATATGAACATGAAAGAAACCAGGTTTCTTATTCCTGAAGATTTGGGAATGATGGGCATACGCTAAATGTTTGGATGGTACCAAACTAGAACCCAAATCAGATAAGTGCCTATTTGTAGGTTGTCCTAGGGAAACCAAAGTATAGTACTTATACAACTCACAAGAGAACAATGTAATTGTTGCTCTCCATGCGGCTTTCCTAAGAGGAATTCCTATATGCAGTGGTAAGTGGGAGGAAAGTAAAACTCGATGAAAATCAGAGTAATACTGTTCCAAGCACCGAGTCCTCACGGAACACCAACAGTTCATCAGGGATGAAACTGTACCAATAATCTTCGAATACACAAGAACCGCGTAGGTCGAAGAGAGTCAGAAAACAACCTGTGAGGTATAGGTTACTGATCTCACCTCATGTAGATATCAATCTTATTGAGGAAGGTGAACATGATATGTATGAGGAAGTGATACAAGGTATCAACTCCACTTTATGGCAAAGTGCCATGATATCCGAAATGGATTCCATGTATACCAACCAAGTTTGGACACTGGTTGATGTACCAGAAGTCATTGTGCCTATTGGTAATAAATTAGTCTTCAAGGAATACATACATGGATGGCAACATACTAATGTACACAGCTAGGCTTGTACAGAAAGGGTATCGTCAACGACATAGTGTCGACTACGATGGAATTTTTTCACCTATTGCCATGATTAAATCCATTTGGATAATGTTTGCTAATGATGCATGTTTCATTTATGAAATATGGCACATGGAGGTCAAAACCGCTTTCCTTAACGGAAACCTTTTGGAGGATGTTTACAACATCCTGACGATTTTTTCGTGCCAAAACATGCAAATAAGGTTTGCAAGTTGAATCGATCCATTTATGGATTGAAGCAAGCATTGTGTTCTTGGAACCAAAGTTTTGATGAGATCATAATGGTGTATGATTTCATTCAAAACGAATATGATTCCTGTGTATATAAGAAGGTTAGTGGGAGCGCATTGACAATGAATGTCCTATAAGTTGATGATGTATTGCTTCTTAGCAATAACATTCCTATGCTATAATCGATGAAAGCTTGGCTTTCATTAAAATTATCCATAGAATACTTGGGAGAAGCAGGCTTTATTCTAGGAATAAAGATCTACTGTGATAGATCTAGAAAGCTTCTGACACTCTCTCAATGTTCGTACTTTTTGTTATATACGTGACCTGGTGTCTCATATGCTTTGAGCATATGGAGTCACAATCAGGCCAATCCAGGTGATGGTCATTGGATTGATGTTAAGAACATCCTTAAGTATCTTAGACGAACTAAGGATGCGTTCTTAAAATATGGGGAAATGAGAACTTGAGGTAACTAGGTTCACCACTGCAAGTTTCCAAACCGATGTAAACGACTGTAAGTCGCAATAAGGGTACATATATGGTTTGAATAACAGAACAGTGAGCTGGAAATCTTCCAAGTAAGATATTGTTGTCGAATAAACAACAAAAGCGGATTATTGCTGCAACTGAGGCAGCAGTAGAAGCATTTTGGATCTATATAATCCTAATTGGATTAGGAGTAGTTCTGTTAGCAGTTGAGTTAGGCTACAGCACAGGCTAAGGAACCACGGTCTCATCAATGATCCAAGTATGTACTTCGACTAATTCATCTGATTCGTTCGATCATACATCTTGGCGATGTGATGATCGAATAAATTGCATCAGATGATAACCTTGAAAATCCGTTGACGAAAGCTGTTTCTCAGCAGAAATTTGAGAAACCCGTACATAGTCATGTGTTAGACACTTGAGTAATTGGCTATAGGCCAAGTGAGAGATTGTTGGACAATTATGACCCATAACATCACTATTTGTACCAAACATGGTGTTGTTGTACAAATTAAATATGTGACAAAGGAAATTGTTATTTTATCATTTGTAATTGGATTACTTGGATATATAAATGATAAAAGTTCATATGATTAGTACCGGATTAATAAGATATGAGACATTATTAATCCATGTAAGGTTTAATCATTAAATATCCCTAGTCATAGTATTATCGAGACTGGACATCGATAATGCGGAATAGGCTAGTATTACACTTGTGCGCGTTATGGAAACTTAACGACATAGTTCTCATATATTTAAGTATTGGATACTTATGCAAGAGTGATATGAGGTTCTGTTTGCCGATGGTACGGAAATAGCTTCGCTCTGGATAGACCCATCAGAATCCCATTGGCAGTATGACTATGTGTCTATGGGAATCCGAATCAGGATAAGTGTATTTGGTCTTAACCTGAGACTTGCATCGCTAATACTTGCGACAATCAGTATACTTTGGTTTTGGTCGTCCGGGGCTTTAACAGGTTCTGTGTACGCCTCATCTGGGTATATTGAGAATCGTAGTGTATTGGGTGTGATGTCAAGATGGAAGTATCACTTCAGTCATATGGAGATGATGATCACGCATGATACGGAACTGGTACTCTTGTATGCTGCAGCTATCGGGATAATATGACAATGTCATGATTATCCGATTATATAGACTAATTAATAGTGATCTGATATATACTTCATACGGGGCAGACACAATTCCAACCCTAGGCCTTGCATGTGACATCTGATACTGGATCGTAATATGCAATACTACGTATACTACGCCTCACAAAGATTACATATTCCTTTAATATTAGATATATTAAATGAAATCAGATTTCAAAGCGGAATTAAAATTAGATTTTAATTCAAGCGAACGAATTAATTTAGAATTAATTCGTAAGCAACTTACATAATAATATTGCGAGGCATTATTGTTTAATTAAATTGGATTTAATTAAGTCGCAATGGTAATTCGCTTAATTCGGAATTAAGCAAACCCGGACCCGAGCGAAGTTGCGTGTTGGATTGTCCGACTTAAATTTAGAATTTGAAGTGGGGCCCACCAACTTACATCAAAGTATTTGACACTTGATGAAATTTGGTAGTTGGTTGAGAATAAAGTCTTGATTGCTTTTATTTCACTCAACCAAATACCAACACTCAACTTATTATTTAAAGTGACAAACTTTAGAAGTTGTAACACATCAATATTCATCATCTTCTCTTCTCTCTTCCATTTTGCCGAACATAAATCTTTTATTTGAGGAAATTTTTCTTCCATTTTTGTTCAATCTAACACTTAAATGAGTGAATCAATGTGATAGGGAAACTCACCCAAGTGTTGGAAACACTCAAGAAGGCTTGGAGCTTTTACCGAAATGCATAAAAGTTTTGAAACTCATCCGATCAATGTGAGTATTTCCGCAACTCTTTTGATTTTATTCACACACAAATCACTCTTAGATGATCTTGGAATGTTCTAGGAACACTTACAGGCTGGACTAGATGATGTCCATTAACTGAACTTGACTCTATCACGAGCCAATTGGGGAGGGTTCCCGTCGACTGGACCTGATGAATGCCAGGAAATCATTCACTCGTTTGGTACCGAATAGGGACCAAATCGAGTCTACATGTCATCTGGACCAGACGAAGTTCCAGGTACTGAACTTGACTCGATCATGAGCCAATTGGGGAGTGTTCCTGTCGACTGGTCCTGATGAAGGTCAGGAAATCAATTACTCGTTTGGTACCGAATAGGGACTGAATCGAGTCTATATGTCGCATGGACTTGATGATGTCCATCAACTGAACTTGAATCCATCACGAGCCATTTGGGGAGGGTTTCCGTCGACTGGACCTGATGAAAGCCAGGAAATCATTCACTCGTTTGGTACCGAATATGGACCAAATCGAGTCTACATGTCATATGGACCAGACGAAGGTCTATGTACTGAACTTGACTCAATCATGAGTCAACTGGGTAATGTCCCGTCGACTGGACCTGATGAATGCCAGGAGTTCACCATCCACTTAACTGGTCCTGAAGATGAACCGAACTGAGCCTTCACGCTGTCTGGAAGGAAGGTTGATTTTATATGTCGTTTGGACAAGGCATCCCTTGTGACAGCATTGAGGAGGTTCTCAGTCGACAGAATTCTTATTGGGCTTTGGACGAGCCTTGTGTTCCTCGATTTCCTAAACCACAATAAATGTGGCGTTCATATCGAGGCCCCCCTCATTGGGGGGAAAATGAGGCTCCAAAACATGGTTTGAGTATAAAGAGTAAGGAAAGATTCATTCGCTTCATTTGTAAGGTTCTTTCTCAAGTCATAAGGGTGGAGCCCTCGCTTCAAGTATCAAGGTATTCTTCATATTCTTCTTCATGTTCTTCATTTCTTCAATTTGTTCATGAGGTAGATTCATCATGTTCTTGGCTATGGTAAAGACTTTGATCTTTGATTGGTTTGGGGATTCTTACGATTGTGTTTGTGTGAAACTTGGGTTTGATCTTCTGTCATATTGGTTTTAGGTTGATTCGTTGTTTGTAGAGTGAATTGACATGTCGTCGGAGTGTTGCTCGAGCTCAAGTGATACGCTGATGGAGATGTATGTAGGCTCGCCTTTGCGGGTTGCCTCCTCTCCGCGTAATCCCCAGCCGAGTCGAGTGAACCCAGCACCAGTGAGCCGACCAATTTATTAACTAAAAATCCTCCTAGTAGAATAACCGAAAAGGCCATGAGGGAGATGAAAATAAAGTACCGGTTTCCTAAGTCGGTTCAAGTGAGGTTAGCTTCCCCGAGAGAACGAATCGGCTATAAGATCCCTGGGTGGATTGGGTTTTACGAACGTCCCTTTGCAGATGGATTTAGGTTCTCAATTCCTACCATCGTGTGGGAAGTACTAGATCACTATAGGATAGCTCCCTCCCAACTAATGCCAAATACATGTAGGGTCTTGATGTCGGTTGAAGTTCTGACGTACGAGTTGGGAGTTAGATTTGGAGTGAAAGATTTGGTCTACACGTATTACATGAAGGAACACGTGGTTGAAAAATGAAGATACCATTTGTTCCTTCGCCACAATAGGGAACATTTCATTTATGGATTGACCACAAACGATAGAGGGGGATGGAAGAAAGCCTATTTTTTATAAGAATAGAGGGTGTATTTGGGTCGATTGGGCCTGGCCGAATACCCGAGTGTTGGGAAATTACGAGTGAGTGTTATTCTTATTCTCTTTTCTTGTTTGTAGACTCGAAATACCTCTAATATTATTCTATTACCTCTTTTTTAGGTTTGAATCGGAATCGTAGTTTCGACGTGACGCATGGGGTCGTAGCAAACATAAATTATCTATTGAGCATTCCAGTGCCTGAGAGGAATTGGAGGGTGGTGTTGGAGGAGAAAAGATTAAAGTTGACTCCATTGTGGAAGGAAGTTTTCTACCCATAAGGTACCCATTTGCCTCTGACCAAACATATATTGACAGTCCTACTCATTATCTGGTCGTGTCGGCTCTTAAGCGATGGGACTTTCTTTTTGCGGACTCTAACCCCGAGGAAAATTTATGTGCAGTGGAGAGGATGAGCCAGTTCAGACTACATTCGGTCGAAGAAATGCTCTAACGGAGGAAGAAGAAAAAGACCAAGGGGAAGGAAATAAAAGTGGTTCCTAAACCCCAACCGCCGAAGAAGGATGCCCCACCCATCCTCTCAGTAGAAGCTGCTCAAAAAATATCGACTGGGTCAGGACATTCTTCAAGGAAAATGAAGCAGTTGATGGACCTTGAAGAAGATCCAAAGAATGTCGTGATCAAGATACCAAGAAGCACAACAGTTATTTCAGATCCACCGAGTTTGTCTGGGTTCGCTAAAGGATTGTTGTTAGAAGAAGATGAATGTCAAATGCTAACATTGGGGCCACTGGAGGCTGTAAAAAGAGCGGTCGCTCGAAACTGCGAGGTAATAATTCTTGAATTTCAAAGTCTCATTGGTTAAGTTTTTTTTTTTTTTTTTACATTTTACCTTCATGTCACAGACTCTGGAGTACGCCATCTTCCAATAGAAATATGTGGAGGCTAGCCTGAAGAAGTCGAGAGATATGGAGAAATCGAATGCAGCACTGCGAAAGGAATTGGCTGAAGCTAAAGCTGCTCTGGATGATTCGACGAAGAAGGTGAGGGAGGCTGAACGTGAAGCCAAGGCCGTGAAAGCCACACCAGAGGTAACGTCGACTGAACTGGAAGCCTATAAAGAAAGCGTTGAAGCTTTGGAAGGGCAGAAGGCTGAGCTACTGGATAGGCTGGAAGGAGTGGCCATGGAAGCTATCATAAAGGATATGAGCCTCCTAATGAATGAATACTTGTCTGGAGAGCACAGCTCTTGGAATCCTAAGAAATGGATAACGCTAAGCGAAAGGTTGGAGGCTGGACTATCTCTGTCTTTTGAGGACACCGGGGTCGAATAAGGGCAAGAGGTTAGTTCCAAAGAAGTCGTTGCCGAAGGCAACAAATGAGCTGTTGTCGAGATGATTGAGAAGGCCTTGATGGAAAATGATCTAATAGAAACAGTTGCCGAGGTCGCCATGGACGAATCTGGACCCCAGCCGATTGACTCAGTCGAGCCTGTCGAAAGGCTAGAAGATTGATGTAGCTTTGTCTTTTAGATTTTTTTATAATATTGGCTCAAACCTTTTTGTAAAGACGATATTTTCTTTGTATATAAATTATGTCGTTTGGATAAAAATTCAAATCTTTTCTAAAAACAAATTGTTAATAACTCGTCCAATTAAGGATCAAACTTAGCAGAATTACACAAAAGAAACGACTAAAACAAAAATCAAATGATTGGGTCGCCCCTTAGAGGCAAGACAACGATATGTCGAGTGACTCATAAGCCTCCAAGCGTGATTATCTATAGAACTTCTTGAGGTGAATAGAATTCGAACTATTATGGATATGCCGACCGTCTTCTGTTTTTAGTTTGTAGGCTCTGTAACCTACAACTTCTGTGATGATGTATGGACCTTCCCATGTAGGGCCGAGTTTGCCATCCTTAACTTCCTTAGTATTTTGAAAGACTTTCTGTATGACCCAATTTCCCTCTTTGAAAGTTCTACTCCTCACGTTTTTATTGAAGTGTTTGGACATCTTTTGTCGATAGGCTGCAAGTCATATGAATGTTTTCTCTCTATGTTCGTCAATGGTGTCGAGAGCGTTGGTCAAGAGTTGCATGTTTGTACTCTCGTCAACCCACTGGTATCGTGGTGAGGGCACACCATAATCGGTTGGAATGACCACTTCGACGCCAAAGGTCAGAGATAATGAAGTTTCGCCAGTAGATGATCTTACACTTGTTCGATACGACCACAAGACTCATGGGAGTTCGTCCGCCCACGCCCCATTTGCTTTCTCCAATCTCTTCTTCAAAGTATTCATTATGGTTTTATTGGAAGATTCAGCTTGACCGTTGGCTTGCGGGTAGCGCGGGGTGGAGAAGCTTAGTTTAATTCCTCAATTTCTGCAAAAGTCCTGGAAGCGATGATTGATGAATTGAGACCCATTATCAGTAGCAATCTCTCTGGGTAGACCGAAACAACAGATGATGTTCTTCCAGATGAAGCTATGTACTTCCTTATCCATTATCCTCGCGAAGGCCTCTGCCTCGATCCATTTGGAGTAGTAGTCTGTCAAAGTCAGCATGTAGACTCGTTGTCCCGAGGCGACGGGCAGTTTCCCAACAATGTCCATTCCCCACTTCATGAATGGCCAATGGGATAAGGAATGACTAAGCTTTTTCGATGGGAGATGAGAGACTGGGGCGAACCTTTGGCATTTCTCGCATTTACGAGCTTATTCAACTGCGTTGGCTCACATCGTTGGCAGTAGTACCCGGCTGTGTGGGCTCGACATGCAAGACTCTTTCCTCTTGAGTGATTTCCACATTCTTCTTCGTGTAACTCGGCTAACACGTAATGCACCTCTTCATGAGTGAGGCACTTAAGGTATGGCCCATAAATGGATCTCCTAAGGAGTTGATTGTCATACAGAGTGAACCGCGTGGCCTGCTGCTTTATCTTTCCGGTGACCACCTTGTCTGTCGGTAGTATGCCTTCTTCTAGGTACTCGATCAAAGGCGAAATCCACGAGTCGACTTGTTTGATGTGAGAGATAGCTTCATCTTCTACTTTAGCAATGGCTGGCCATTGTAGATATGCTACCGGTATGGCACGAATATTATCTTCTTGTAGGGTGGACCCAAGAGTAGCCAGGGCATCCGCATGAATGTTCCCGGTTATGGGAATATGTAAAATTACAAATGATTCTAATGAAGACTGGATTTCTTTTACCTTCGATAAGTAGGTTGTCATTTGAGCCCCTCGAGCTTGGTAAGATCCTTGGAGTTGGTTGACAACTAGTTGAGAATCAGACGTCGCCTCAACTCTCTTTGCTCCAAATTCTTTAAGCAGTGTTAGTCCGGTTATCAATGCTTCGTACTCGGCCTCATTGTTTGTAGTTTGGAAGCCACATTTAAACGCTTGTTGTATAATGTCGCCTGAGGGAGTAGTGATCACAACTCCTCACCCGAAACCACATCTGCTGGGTGAACCATCTACTGTAAGTTTCCATACATCAATTGACTGGACACACTGTACCTCTTTTTCCACATCAGCTTGCGGGCTGGGACTGAAGTCCGCCACGAAATCCATGAGAGCTTGGGACTTGATGGCGGTTCACGGCTGGTAGGTGATATCATACTCTCCAAGTTCAACAGCCCATTTGGTCAGTCTGCCAGAGAGTTCGGGCTTGTGAAGAATGCTCCTTAACGGGTAGGTGTAGTACACGGTGACTGGATGGCCCTGAAAGTAGGGACGAAGCTTTCGTGCCGCCATCACTAGGGCAAGAACCAATTTCTCCATTTGAGTATACCGAGTTTCTGGGTCGAGTAGTGCTTTACTTACATAGTAGACTGGGTGTTGTTGCCCTCCCTCTTCCCTGATCAAGACTGCGCTGACCGCTTGCGGCGAAACTCCAAGGTAGATGAATAATCTTTCACCATCGTCTGGTTTAGATAGGAGTGGAGGTGTGGTCAAGTATTCTTTAAGTCTATTCAAGGCCTCTTCGGAGGCTGGGGTCCATTCAAATTTCTTTGCCTTCCCAAGGGTTGAGAAAAATAATAAACTCTTATATGTAGACTTGGAAATGAACCTGTTAAGAGTGGCGATCCTCCCCTCAAGTCGCATGGCTTCCTTGGGGTTTGTTGGGAATGGAATTTCGAGGATGGACTTTATCTGCTCCGGTTAGCTTCTATACCTCGTCGAGTGACCAGATACCCAATAAATTTCCCCGAGGCTACCCCGAAGACACACTTGGTCAGGTTTAGCTTCATCACATACTTCCTCATCACGTCAAATGCCTCCTCTAGGTGGGCCAAATGTTGCTTGGCTTGCAATTATTTCACCAACATGTCATCAAAGTAGACTTCCATGGTTTTCCCAATATTATGGGAAAATATCTTGTTGACGAGGCGTTGGTAGGTAGCCCAAGCATTCTTAAGTTCGAATGGCATCACTTTGTAGCAGTAGATTCCCCTATTTTTGATGAAGGTCGTCTTCTCCTGGTCGTCTAGATGCATGAGGATTTGGTTGTAGCCTGAGTATGCATCCATGAAAATCAGTAGTTCATGTCCAATTGTGGCGTCAACCATTGAGTCAATATGGAGGAGTGGGAAAGAATCCTTCGAACACGCTTTGTTCAAGTCCGTGATCAATGCACACTCACAATTTCCCATTCTTCTTCCGTACTACAACGACATTAGCGAGCCATTCCGGGTACTGTACTTCTCTAATGGCCTCATTCTCTAACAGCTTTTGGACTTCTTCGTCGATGACTCAGTTCTTCTCTGGGGTGAACTTCCTCATTTTCTGCTTGACAAGTGGGTAGTCTGGATCCACACGTAGTTCATGTGTCATCAACTCTGGGTCTATTCATGTCATATCTTCATGCGACCAAGCGAAGCAGTCATGTTGCCTCTTGAGAAAATCAACCAATTCGACGCGTAGCGCGGAAGCGAGGTCAGCTCCAACTTGGGTTTTATGATCTGGGTAGAGTGGATGAATCTGGACATCATCGAGCACCTCCACTTTGGGAGTGTTTGTGTAGTCTCGACAAGATCCCTCATGTAATTGCTATGCTGACTGGGATTTTACCTTGAGGGTCATTTGATAGCAACTTCTGGAAGTAAGTTGGTCTCTCTTGATCTCTTGGACACCTCATTTGGTAGGAAACTTCAGTACCTGGTGATAAGTAGACGAGACAACCCTATTGTCGTGAATCCACGGTCGTCCCATTATCAGGTTGTAGGCTGAAGGGTAGTCCAGGACCAGAAATGTGCTTATTTTTTTAACCCCGCCTGCGAATACTGGGAGAGAGATTTCCCCCATAGTGAATTTTTGCTCCCCGCTGAAGCCTATCAAAGTCGTAGACCGACGATTTATTTTCTCCAATCCTTATCTCATGCCATCAAGGGCGGTTAGGAAGATGATGTTGGCTGATGACCCTGTGTCAACTAGCACTCTCTTGATCATGAAGTTGGCCACTTGTAAGGATATCACCAATGCGTCATGGTGGGGATTCTTATGACTGGATACTCTGTCGTCCATGAATTCAATTGCTAAACAGGTGTAATCTCCCGCCACCATCATTGAGTGATCTGTGGCGACAGTCGTTACCATCCTGGTGTGTCGCTTCACCACTGAATAGGAGATCCCACTGACTTCTGATCCTCCTGAGATGAAATTGACAGTGTTATTTATCGGAGAGGGCGATAATGGTCGATCTTTTCACTCTCCTATGTCGTCTCTCCTTGCAATCACTGTTTTCCCTTTCTCCGTGAGTAGGTCTTTTAGGTGACCCTTGTTTAGTAGATATAGAACTTCCAATCTCAGCGCTATACAATCGGCTGTCGTGTGGCCGTAGTCTCGGTGGAATTCGCACCACTTACTAGTATCTTTCCTCCCAGAGCCTTCCTTGGAACGTGGAGGCCACTTTATTGCACTCCCAATTTTCCTGAGAACTGAAACAAGTTCACCCGGTGATATGGTGAAGTTGTAGTCTGGGAGTATGAGGGCACCATTAAGAGTTCTATCTCTTTTGTCGTATGAAGTTGGTCTGCGATTGGGAGCTCTGTCGTAGGGACGGAAATCCCTACCACGATAAGTTCTTTGGTCGGCTGATTGTTGGCCTCTCCTACCGAATTCTTTCGATCGTTTGGATGGATTTATCACATTCTCTTGTAGACTGGATGAGCTCTCCCTCTTTTTATTCCTTTTATCTTCTTCCCATCTAATTTCGTTCGGGCTCTGGCCATTGCCTGATCCATAGTGTAGCATCGGTTCTTTGTCAACTTTTTGTAGAGGCCGCTGTCAGCCATTAATCTATTCCTGAAGGCTTCCATCACTGTCGGCTGGTGGAGATCTGGGATATCGATTCTTTCTTTGTTGAAGCGTGTCACGTAGCTTCGCAAAGATTCTTCATTCCGTTGTTGTATGGCGTTGAGGTCATATGTCGTCTTCTCGAACTTGCATGAACTAGCAAAGTGTTCCACAAACTTGTCAGCCAATTCTTTGTAGGACCCGATGGAACGATACAGTAAATTGATAAACCATGTGAGGGCTGGGTCAGCCAACGTCTCACCGAACCCTCTACAACAGACCTGCCTCTCTCTGATGCGAAGATAGGCCTGTGGACATCATCTTATACTTGTAGTGGATCATATGGTCGTCTGGGTCGGTTGATCCATCGTACAACTCCATATCGGGTGGACTGGATTTTCATGGGAGTTCAACTAAGTTGATCGCCTCGATGAAAGAGGTGTCTGAAATGGCACATGCTCTGCTTCTTTTCAGTGGTAGGATGGCCCCGGATAGGTTGGACAGAATTGCCTCATGGAATTCCTCAATCTCTATGCGCATTGAGGAGGCTATATTTGGAGTTTGTTTGGCTGGTGGTATTTGCTGATTCCTCTCGTGACTTGTTGGATGGTCTTCGGGTGGGGGAATGTCGCCCGTTTCATTGCCGAGTGTCTCTATGAAGTTGAGATGGTGGTCAGTTCGATCGGGAAGATCTGGGAATCCTCCTCGCCTGGAAGTGGATGAAATATGCTCCAAATATCTTTGGAGGTCGCTATTAGAACTCTTCATGGCTGAATTCTCTTCTTCCAAAACCCGTAATCGTTCCTGGAGGATGGCCAATTGGTTTGCCAAGAGATCCGAAGGCTCGCTACTCGAAGCCATTGTTATGTTCGCAAGTCCCGTAGACTGAATAAAGGTTTGTTTACTATGAATCGCTAGGGCCCCACGGTGGGCGCCAAATTATAGACGCTGATTTACGGCCGAGGTCCATAATCGAGAATTTGTTGGTTGTGGGCACCATCGATCCTGCAAAACAAGAATGTAGAGTGAGCGGGGAGCACTAGCCACCGGTGTGGTGGATGCCGAAGGCACTCCGACGCCCAAGTCAGTGATAGAAATGAGCTTTAAATGTCGTAGAAGAAGGAGCAAGGTCAGATATTACCTTGATCCCCGTGAGCTGCCGTGAGGGCGGTAGGTAGGGAGTTTTGAGAGTTCTGGAGTGAATATTGTTAAGCTATGAGTAGTAGAGCTTGTGTCCTTTCTCGTAGACTTTCTTCTCTTTTATACACACTCTCGGGAAACGTGTGTATTTATTGCATTTTATTGCTCGTCCGTTGGATGCTGATAACGACTGATTCATGAGGGGTAGTTATGTTTGTCCGTTGGATGCTAGAAATGGATGATTCATGAGGGGTAGTTATGAGTCTTGGATGTTTCGTGGGCTGGCACTAGGATGCGGTTCGGGTATGGTATTTTACTGGGTATGGGCTTGTGAAATATCTTTGGGTCAACACTGGCTTGTAAAATTGGGCTTCCTTTGGGAGTCTTGGGTTCTTTAGATTGAAGGATATTGGGCCTTCCTCTTGTGTGTGGGTTTGAGATAGCAACTGGGCCCGAGTCTTATCTTGGGTACTATTCGGGGGATTTGGGGTGTATTTAGTATTGGGCTCGAAGCGAAAAGTCAAAATTGCCCTTGGCCCAAATTTGGCCCATACAGTTCTTAAAGGGTGTGGCTTGGTGACAAATGACTTTGGCAGCATGATTTCCAATATTTCCGAAAAAAATCAAAATTATTTTATTAATAAATTAAATTCTTCATTAATTTATAAGATACATTTTAATAAATTTTCAAATTAATACTCGCCCCATATGGCTTCGTAATTGAGGTTATTAGATTAATTTACATTTATATAGTAGCTAGAAAAGAATATAACTATAAAAAAAAATCAGTAAAATAAGCTAAATGGTCATATTCAACAAAAATTGCATTTTAATATGTTTGTAGTATTTTTATTTGTTTATAATATTTAAATTGTTAATTTATCGATGAAACTTTTGATTTATTTGTGAATTGTCTTTGCATATAATGTGAATGTATTTTGTATTTGTATTTTTTTTTTTTAAATAATGGCAGGATAAAACCCGAGTTCGAGCCCGGCCCGAGTCAGGTCGGGCCGGTCTGATCCGAAAGACACCCGAGCCAGGCTTTTCCCGGGACCGGGCTTATCAAAGCCTGAACCCGGCCCGGCCCGTTGCCATCCTTGCTGGCATATGTTGTTTGTTTCGGATAAACGGTGTCGTTTTAATGGAGAATGAATATTTATTAAATATTTTTGAGCTATGATATATAACCTCTCACTATTTTTATGAGAATATTATCTAAATTAATTGTAACCCCACGGGTCACCTTATTAGTAAAAATCTTTAACTTGAGTGGTTTATTATCTATCAAATTTAAGATTCGAATCGAGCAAACGATTTTTTTTAATATTTATTGGGAAATTTCGGAAAACAGATCGATTTGTACACTCTGATTACCAAAAAAGAAAAAAAAAAGTGTTGAATTAATTGCTTGCAATTCTCTCAAAAGGGCCCACTCATGAGACCAATACCTTTGTACTGTAGCTGAGTCAACTTCTTTCAATAATGCAAGAGATTGTTTAATCATTTTTTATGTTTTTCAAAAATTAATTAATTTTAATTTTTTGAATTATTGTTAACTGTTATATAACAGTTGACTTGAAAGGAAGTGTCCATTGCCAACAGATTGTTTCAAATAAAAGACGTCCATTGCCAAATGGTACTTACTTAAGGTATATAAATATCAGTAAATCTCCACAATTCAACAATCAGAAAATCATTCTCTCTTCTTCTGAACTTCTTAAAACGTTCTTGGGGAAAATTCCAGATTTGCTATCTTGAATTTCTGGTTAGGCATTATAGAAATCCTGAAGGGATATTGCCATAAACCCAACAACACTTGTAGTGGGGACATTAATTCTTTAAAGATAGTGGCTACACTAACAAAACTAATTTTTCATATTCTGTAATTTACTTCTGTTTTATTATTTGTCCTAACAACTTACAATTATTGTGTATTTCAATGTTTCTGTACATTATCAAGTTATATGCACTCTGCTATAGTAAATTAACTCAAATTATGTTAAATTTAGTAGGTACTAATTCAACCTGAAAGTTAATTTGATATTTTAGGGTTGTTTTATACTTATATTATTTGAGAAGTGATCTATATTACTGATCTTAATATAAAAATATAAGGATATTTTATTTAACACTATTTCATGTGCATATTGATCTTTTAAATTTTATGAACCTAAATCAATCGAAAAACTAATTTGAGATATATGTTATTTAATCATCGATTAATCGTAAATTATTATTTGAGTGATTTGACCATATCGATTTTGGCCAATTTAAATTGACACTGATATACGAGCGACTTTGGCCGATTAGTCGGTTGATTTTTGACTTACGATGTCCTAAAAATAGTCTGATTTCGCTTTTTAATCTATTTTTTAAATTTTAAATATTTTTTCAGAGTTTTAATTGATGATTTTTAAATGAAAAGTAAAAGATTTTATTAAAAATATGAAAATATGAAAATATGTTTTAGTATAACTCTTAAATTATTTAGTATTTTTTTTAATAATTAATAAATGATTTTTATGAATTTGGAGAATTTTGAGAGAGTTGAGATTTTGTTTTATTCTTAACCACGCAAAATATTAATTTTACCCTTTTTGATTAATCTCTAATTATTTTTAATTAATCATAAATCAATTAAAGTGATTTATTATTAATTTCCGATTAAAGTTTAACATTCTTGAAATCAAAATTTGACCAAACCAACCCAAAAAATGCTTCAAATAAACACAGAATTTGGTCCTATAACTAACTAACCAACTAACTTACTAAGAAAAAACCTTCAACCAACCACGTGTAGAACTTTTTTTGGGAAAAAAAAAAAGCCTTTCTTGCTCAATGAGTCAATCAGTGGATGACTGTATTATCAACTCAACAACCAAAAAGTGAATGAATTGAAAGAAGAGAACGAATCAAATATGGAACATGACGTTCACGTCTTTTCGGCTCCTGGGTTTATAATTACGTCCTCTCAAAAGGATAGAATTTAATTATCACGTCTTAGAATTTAATTTGCGTATTTTTTTCTATAAGAGTCTGAAATAATCGGAGATTTTATCTAGGCGAATTTTGAAGTTCAATTTGTTGTTTCATCTAAGTGGAAACCAAGTCCCACCTCACCACTTCACCATTTCCGTATGCTATGCTCCATATTCTTTTCTTTTTTATTATTCTTTTAGCATTTATAGTCACCAAGTGAGTGCTTTCATAAACGGATGAAGCAGAAGCCATTCTTTTTGTTGCTGGGATTTTCATTTTTGCTCATAACATGGCCTTCTCTTCTTGCTTATGCAACTCTATAACGCTCAAGGTTTGTTTTTCTTTTTCTTGTTTTTTTTTTTTTTTTTTTTTCCTGTTAAAGTTGTGGTTTTGTTATTTTAATTATGTTTTCTCATCTGGGTTCTATTGAGAGATTAGAATGGATGAATTTAAGACTGATAATAATTGGGTGTCTGTTATTTTTTGGAGCAATTTCTGTTTTTCTGTGACTTCATATACATTTTTTTGAGTTAAATTTCAGCTAAGATCTGTGATTAATGCTACCCATTTCTGATTAATTAGCCAATTGTTTGGTTTTATTGCTGTGGATTAGCAAAATTGGATTTTCTTTTTTTCACTTCAAGTATGAACTTCCCTATAATGAGATATATTTAATTTCTTATGGATTGACTGCTTGGAACAGCCTGTAGGAACTTTGTATAATGTTGGTGTGGATCAAAGATTAACTTCTGCTCTCAAAAGTAGGAACACTGGAACTTTTGGCCGAGGAGTTTCAGGAATTGGAACTGACTTGCGAAGGGAATGGAGTTTCATTGGAGGATCAAGAGTTATTCTGAGGCCACAGGTTGCAACATTCATTCGTCAACATAAAGACTTCCGCGTACATGCTTCATGTAATCTTGTTCGTTACTTATTTATTTTATCGATTGCTTCACATTTTATTTCATCAGAGGTTCAAGAAGATAGGATATCTTGATGTGACTGATGTTTTCAGTTTTTCCTCAGTTATAGGAGAATGATGTGTGTTCACTAGTTTATGCATCTAGTCTTTAAGATCATGTATTGGCTGCAATACTGTTAACCACTCTAGAAATGCAGTAATCTTTCATTTCTGCAACATCATTTAGGAGTTCCGAAGTGTAAAGCAAAGGCTTGATCGCCTTTGGAAAAGGCCAGAAAATGCTCGATAGTTCAGAGGATTGATTGTGGCCAAAGAATGTCCACAACTTTGTGCCCCTCAGAGATCAATGCCTTTGACCGGTCCATATAGATAGGTGACCGATGATGAAGGCTTCTAAGTTACTTGTTTTAGTTTCATCCAAGATTCCAATATACTGACAACCACTGCCAAAGGCCAATAGGCGAGAGTGACGTACTTGGATGACATTATGGAATCAAGTAAAATTTTGAAGTTATCATATGCTAGACTGGTTAATTATCTTCTCTGCTACTTTATAACGATTTTTTTTTATAGAACTATGATCACAGCATGATCTCTTTATCCTTGCTCTATAATGTAGTTCAGAACAATATTTTGGAGCATCAGCGTGCTATTAAAATCTCTCTGTAAAACAGAGGATAATCTATTCTATTTGCTCTTAAACTGCATTAAATGCTTTTTCCCTGCAAACATGTTTGTGTTATTAGGAATAATTGCCAGTTATAATATCTTACCCCACAACTTTTTCAGGGTTGTCAGGCACTCAGCTTGCTAGTACTGCATTTACCTTGGGAACGGCCGCTGTGCTCCCGTTCTACACCCTCATGGTTTTTGCTCCCAAAGCTGAACTGGTGAGTTTTGGTTTTCATCTGGGAACTTTGATTCACCTGCGAGCCTTTCTTATTTCAGCTAGAATCTGTGATTTATAATTTATAAGCACATTGTTTCCAGTCCACTTACTTCATGACTTGGACTTGTATATTGCCTATCGTTTGACCAAACAAATGACAATGTTTTTCATTTGTTCCAAAAGTTGCCCTAAAACCTTCATGGATTAAGAAATTCGAATAACAGTTTGAGGTAGCATGCTTCGTTTTATAAACCTGCATTGCCTCTCCTTGAATTGACATCTTCATTTTAAAGAAATCCAGCTTCTAACAAACCCTTGATGGATGAATTGCTTTCCCTGTATTCAGCCGCAAATTTTTATTCATTGACATCAATTCTGGAAGCCTTTAAAAAATTTCTCGAGTGATGAATGTGATTGGTTTGTATGTCTCAAATTGCAGACAAAGAAAACTATGGAAAGTGGCATACCATATGTCGTGCTTGGAGTGCTATACTCATATCTACTATTTCTCTCCTGGACACCTGATACATTGCGACTGATGTTTGCTAGTAAATACTGGCTTCCAGAGGTATACAACTTCTATTTTTAATTGTTTAATTGCGCACAGATTTTATATTACTTCAACACATTGAAAGTTTTGCCACTAAGCTATTAGCCAAGTGGTACTCACACCCGTGAGTTCGAGCCCCTGTGGGGGCTCATACAATCCTTCATCTCAATAACAGCATATATTTTCCCAGTGGGACTAGATTTCCGAGCTAATGCTCGATAAACCTCTTGGTGGTACTAGATGTATATGTATTTAGACTCTCAGTAGATATCACATTGTAATATAATTGTAGAATTGTAACAAGTAAAAAAAAAACTGTAATCAATGGTTTTATGCGACATAACTAATATTGCATTATATGCAGCTACCAGGCATGGCAAAGATGTTCTCCAGTGAGATAACTTTGGCTTCTGCTTGGATTCACTTGTTGGCTGTGGATCTCTTTGCCGCGAGGTCTCTCTCTCTACATCTTTCTCACACGCACAGTTGGTCTTGTTGTGTTTATTGCATTAACTGATGTTTTTTATCTTGTTACCCATACAGGCATGTTTTCCAGGATGGGCTTCAAAATGAAATTGAAACTCGACATTCAGTTTCTCTCTGTCTCCTTTTTTGTCCCATTGGAATTCTTACGCATATCTGCACCAAAGCACTGACAAAAAGCTCGTGAAGTACTTACTACACATGGTACTCAATAACAACTCAGCCAGAAACAATATAATGATGGATTCATTGATGTAGAAACTTTTGATTCAAATAGAATTTACTTCTGCTATTTTATATCAAATGTTTCAATGCTAGTTAGTTGTCCCTGTTTGGAATCAAATGGATACTGTCTTGATGACTTTATAGAACTTCTTCCTTCAGCTGTACCCCAAACTTCTGATCAACCTTTTCCTTAACCAAAGAAATGAGATTAAGCATGTCTTTATTCAATTATAAATTTTACTTTTCTAGTTAGAGACCATTGTATCGGGGCTAACGTGGGATCCGCTCAAGGGCCTACTGGTTTAGGTAAATATCTAATGCATTCTCCTCTCTAACTAGAATAGTAAATGCTTGAGCTTGAGCAGTTTTTGGGGGAATTGGTAAAAGTTTATGGAGTTTCAATATTCGATAAAAGTTAGCTCACGGTAGCACCTATAGAGGTATTTTTTCGTAGAAATAGTATTCTTTTCTTGCTTATTTCGAAAATCCTCGCGCTGCCGGCATTTACAAAGAAGTTGGCATGAACACCGGAAACCATTGCTCCCTTACTCTAAATCCTTTCAACCTGGCTTTCTCAATCAACTCGGCTGCTGCAACTCCTTTATCAGATGAATTCTGAAACACTGAGTCAGCTGTTCGATCTCCCAGAGGTTGTGTCATCCTCCTCCTGTAATGAAACCATGCCTCATTAAGCACTTATAAACTAAAGAATCTTTCAGGAAGGTGTAATATTTGCTTTCTCCTAGCTGATGCCGACTCTTGCAGTTGAAATGTGACTGCAACAATAGCTGCCTATTCTTTCATGTCTTTTAACAGCTGACAGCAGAAACAAGTTGGGTTTGGTCAAAAACTTGAACAAAGTAAATTACAAAACCCTATGCAAATTGGCTGGACTTGGAAAAACTCAATCTCAAATAATATTTTCAAGATTTTGAAAATGACCAACTTTTTATTGTTATTGTGTTTTCCGACACCTGAACTTAAATAAACTACTCTTTGAATTATGATTGGGCATTCCAAACCCGGCCTATTTGCCAATCATAGTCATGAGGGGAAGTCTCTTGTATGTTGACCTCCCTCAATTTTTTTAACTGTTAATACTAAATAAATCATAGAAATATCTCTGAATTTATAAATTAAATCATTAAAAATTACAAAATACCCTCATCGGAAAACCTTCTGGCTTCGCCCCAGATAGCCACCAATGCCCCCAAGTACAAAGATCTTTTAACAGCTTCTTCCCTCCGATGAATTTCAATCCAATCTTCCAGTTCTGGGTTTCTTCATTTTTGATAGAACAGTTGGTGTACTGTGACTGCACATTAAGGGGTTTGTTTTCTCACTGGTTGAAGCAGAACGTGGGGGTTGTGAGAAATAGAGAAGGGCATTGAAGTGTTTATGGAGGAAGTGAGTTATTTAAGGAGGAGAAGTTGGCGCTCTCTTTATTTTTACGAGCATTCGTGGACGATGGTACAGTGGAGGGGCTGTCTGATGGGTGCGGGACGGGAGGTGCTATAATATAGAAACAATCATTCAAGTGGGCAAATGCAGTCAAAAGTATGGTACGTTATTTTTTATTAGGTGAAAAATAATTTTTTTAAAAAATTATGATTAATAATCATATTTTTTTTTTTTATCAATTAACTAAAAATTAAAAATTAAATTTGGCCCAAACTATAATTTTCTCATCTCACTATCACAATCCCGATATAGACTTAATATATATTTTCTAATCGTACTCGATACACAAAACTCTTGCTATAAACAAGATCTAGAAAAAAAATAAAAGATTCTCATGTATACAACCTTAGCCCTATTTTTTTAAGGCTGTTTCCATTAAATTTGCAGCAAATGAGAAAAAAATCGAGAAATTTAAAAAAAAAAAAAAAAGAAGAAGATTATCCAATATTTCATAAATGATGATGAGAGACAAAAAAGTTTTTTATAATTGTCTGTAAAATCCTTCACGGGTTGGTCAAGTAAACTATGAACAGAAGAAAGCAAGTGGGACAATTCTACCATCTCATTTCCATAAAAAAAATCTCCTATTCTGCCCTATCGAAGGTTTTGATGTATCCACAAATTGTTCAGAAGTTTCCTATCATTTTAATGTTCACTATGGCGATCCCAATCACTTCAACAATAAAGAATTTTGCTGGGAGTTCTTGAGCAAGCAGTGTTAGTTAATATTGCCGCAAGAAATGCTACAAACAAAAACGGCATATGCCGTCGATATACCTGAAATTGCAAATGCGTGACAAAAGAAGACCAATCAGCAAACCGGAGATATCCCAACCCAACAACATGCTCATCACTCAGACGGGGGAAAGAAAAATGAAGGCATAATGGGAGAGGCCAAAAGCTGCCTCCAGATATTCACTAAAGTTTTCAGATGCTCCAATTTCGCTGCATAACTTTTAAATTTGTAAGAGACCAAGAAATGCGGCAGTATAGAATAGATCGTAAAAAGAGGCATGGAGATGAAGGTTTTATATGCAAAACTAAACGTACTCCTAAGTTGGAAGTGAAGGCATCTGAAGTTCATCCTGTAGCATCCCATTTGATAGATCCTGCTTTTGAAAAGCGTCTGTCCTACTACGGTCCAAGGAAGTAGCCTCATATATTCCTACAAAATTATGTAAGGTAATATGTATAAGTCATCAAAACTTAGAATATTTTATTTCAAGAGAAATATATGATAACCACAACTAAGTATCCTTGAATATTAAGTCTCTGCAGATGCCAGGTAAGAATGCATCTAATCACGAGTGTATAGAATTTTCATGCTTTTTCTCCTTTCAACTGTCTTGTACTAAATGATGATCACACACACACACACACATATATATAGTGTATTTATAAGAAGCAATACCAAAACCCAGTATCAAGGAGCAAATCACGAAGCCTATTAGAGAAAAGTCCATCTTGTATGCCATCTCCATGACAACAATGCATCCTCCAGCTACCATTAAATGCCTTGGAGAAGAAAAAACCATGTGCAACCTACAAACAAAAGTTGTATCACTCAGTAACAAGTGAACTAACCAACCCCTAGTAGTTTGTAGAACGTACCTCTCCTCTGCCATAGTGTCGACATAAAATATCAAGATTATTCGGAAGAGAGTAGTGCTCATAAAAGCCCACAGAGAAAATGGCAACTCTACGCTGCTACTGGATTTTGATCCCTGAAGTGGTGAAAAACAGAAAGAAATATAAAGGAAATCTCCATCAAGTTCCAGCCAAAGACCAAGAAAGATTACATACTATTCCAGAAACAACCATGTCTACTAAGTTACACCTTAGGACTAAATTATAACACTACTTACGATAATCAAGTCCCACATGGCCACAGGAAACAGAAAACATGTTGCAGAAGTAATAGTGATAGCATGAAGGCGCTTCTTGAGTGTATTCTGACAGCAAAGAATGGCAAATTGATGTTAAGTTTATTTTCATCAGTTAGAAAAATAAAGAGGAGATGACTGAGGACTAGTAACTGAAACTTTTGGGCTGATACACAAGACAACTGTAGTCTGTAAATAGATAAATATTGATACCTTGAGTGAAACACGCCGTGCAATCACTCTTCTCAATGCTGATAAGATTCCAGCAAATAGGGGAACAGCCATTTCTTTCATTCCCAGGACTTTTTCGGTCCGAAGCTCTGCATCAACACTATCTTTGAAAGGTATATTTGGGTTAAGTTATTACAATACAGTTGAAATAAACCAACTATTCCTGTTAAGAAAACAGAAAGGAGAAAGATAAAAGAAAATTACTTATATATCAGCAAGTTTATTTGCTTATTAAAATTCAAGTTTAGAAAGGATATAGAATGGAGAAGAAGTTTCTGTAGCCCAGCCTTGAGATAAGAAATAGAAAGATGCCAACATCGCAATAAGCCCACCTACCTGGTAAATTATGAAAAAACACCGGCGTGCTTAGTGGAGGAAACCATTTCTATAATTTTTGGTCTGAGCATCCCAAAGGGATAACAAATTATTATGACAGTATATCTCATATATTAATCTTGTTAAATACTATACTCCAGGTTCCGACTTTAAGATGAAATTGCTACCAGTCTACTGGATTCTATTTCGACCAACATTGGCAGAACTCATCTGTCCATTGATAAGGCAAGGAAATGACATTGGTAGGATATCATTTTCCTCTGAAGCAGTAGACAAAGCTAAGCTTGTCAACAATTTCAAGACAACAAATCTATGCTAAATTTTAAACCAAAGTGTCATTTAATTGAGTAGCAATACTATAAGCACATTCATCCATGGAATAGTGAAGCGTTTTTCAGAGAACTACCTTTTTCCAAACATGGCCCCTCCGTCCATACAAAACTGCAGATAATACTCCAAGAACAGCACCAGAATACTCTGCCAATAGAGCTCTAGAGGCGAAAACAAATGAAAGTCAAACGTGACTTCTCAAGGCAGCAAGTCAAAATCAACCACCAACTATCCATAATAGTTGGATGAAAAGGGGGACAAGACTTTATCCAGCATCAAGACATCAAGGTAAGACAAAATAAACTCACTGACTTCAGTTGAAGCCTTATACCTTAACCAGTACACTGGTTATAATAAGTGTGCAATCTCTGCATAAAGCTTAAAATGATATATTGAAGGTCACTAAGACATAATCAAAGATATAAAATTATCTCTAGGAATAAGCTACAAACTACTACATTTTCTTAAAATAGAGAATAGTTGCGTCTTTTAAAGTGTGACCAACCCAGAGCGAAAAATTGCAATAAGTCCTTTGCCATAACTAACGCTATTAAATTTTTATTAAAAGGATAAAATGACTTCAATGTATGAACTATGAAGTGAACAGGATCATTAACCTCATTAAACATTGTTCCAAAACAATTTAAACTGTCCATTGCAAACGAGGCAGCCCAGTATCTCCTGCTCATTCCTTAAATAACAAAAACTCTTTTCAGGATCAGAAAACCTACCTAACTGGTCCACATGATTTGAGCCCCTTTCCCCACAAGATAAAATATAAAGCTGTTATGCCACCATTAATCACAGAAGGCACCATCTGAAAAACAAGTAACATTATTTACAAAGGCACATATATAACAGAAGATTATTAAGCATTAAATTTCTTACGTCCATATATCTCATTTTTCACTAAATACATACCTGGGTATTCAAGAGCGGTCTGCCCTTCCAAGGCTTTTGCAGCAGCAAAAATAGGAAGGATGAGGGCACCAAACAGCAGAAGGTGAAGAGTGTTACTGAAGCTCCCGTTTGAGACAAATAGCGATACATGGAGTAGACAGACCATATCCTCAAAAAGTTTGTGATAATATGGAGTATTTGTAATGGAGTATGCCTATAGGAAAACATACGCTCAAAAGTAAATCATTATGAGTTACTATAAGCTAAGACCATGCAATGCCAAAAAGAAAAGAAAAACAAGCAAATACCAATAGAATAAAAGCCAAGAAGTTTTCATTGCATGTTTTCGCAACTAACGCATCCAACTATGTAAAATTTAAAACAAATGATTTCCCATACTAACACTTGCATCTCAACTGAAAACCGAAATAATCTTAATCAAACTAAGTCATCCAGAGAAAAGTTCAGTACACCAGCTAGAGATTCATAAATTTGGCTCGATTACAATTCACAGTTACCAATAATTTTTACAGACAATCTCTCCAAATCAGTCCACTAACATCACATATTTCACTTCACCAAAGGCCAATGGCATAATCAGAACATTGATTCAGTGGAGTGGAGGCGAAATTTGTTTTTCACATCAAAATTATCACATCAACAAATCAGACTTTTCGTTAATTCATAAGACACATTTTAACAACTTTTCGGATTGCTTGCCTGTTATTGGCTCCGCCACTGACCGAGGCCAATACTTTTAAACTAAACCAATCATTTCATTCAATATTTCATTTTTGTTTTCTCTTAGCAGAAAACCAGACAGAGGGTTAGGGTTTTGCAAAAACGCAAGCATTGAATATACAAAACGGGAAAAAAAATACTTAATTCGAGATTTATTGTTTAATACCTGAAATTAGAAGATCCTCGATCGTCAGAATTTGGCCTTGGAGACATCATTTGTTTTTTAATTATTTATGGCGAATAATACTTGGAACGACGATATAATATGCAAGCTTGAGCTAACAAAATAAAAATAAAAAATAAAAACAAACAGTCGTTAAGCTTACTTCAGTGTTAAACCATTCAAGTTAATCTTCCAAAGCAACGAAAGAGAGAAACTGAGAGAATGAAATGGGACCATTTGGACCGGGTTCGTTGTGGATGCTAGCCCAATAGCTTGTTTCGATAAAGGTCAGGCCCATTTAAATTTGGGCCCATGATTTTTTTTTTTTTTTAGTTTAAATTAATTAGAGGCATTTTATGTATCACGGCCGAGAAATACTTGTGGGCAAAATAATCGAAAAGTAAGTGAGGCCTTTTTTTTAATAAAATATATACAAAAATTTTAAAAACAAATGGGTCCCACCTTTTTTTTTTTTTTTTTTTTAATTTTAACATTTACACAAGTATTTCTTATCACAGATGGACAGGTAAGCTATAATTTAATAGTGACATTGCAACAAAAATGTTATTTTTCACCATTCACCCCCGATTTTATTTCTAAATAGGTAAAATTCATGCTATGATGACGTAAAATTTTTATTTCGTTCTCGATATCCAAAATTGTACACTGTAACATAATTTTTACCATTCAATAACGAAATTGATGTAAGGATTTGGGGTTAGCGCGGAAGCATCCATGTGACTGTAATTTAAAATTTTCTTCCAAAACCACTCTAAAGATCGTGGTTATGTCGTAGTTGATGTAACAATATACTATTTAAATTAATCTATATTAATTTAACATGCATGTAATAAATAATTTTATTTATCAATATAAATAAAATTTACGGATAATAAAACGTACATTTATGTGCTTATTATCTTTTCGAGCCTTTTGAATATCATCATTGATTTTTCTCTTGTTGTAGTGCACCAAGCGTTGCACCTCTAGTTAACACACTAGCTCTCCTCTACGAACAAATCGCTCCTACTATTGAGAACAAAAGATACCTTTTTCTTTTCTAGGATGTTTGAAGTCTTTATGAATAAATTGGAACTATTCCAATAGAGAGATAAAAATTCTTCAATTGCGCATATATATACACGCAACTATTGCTTATAAAACAGCACCAAAAACAACTTGCTTGTTTTATTACATGCGCTGCTTATATATATATATTCATGCAACAATGAATTGCCTTTGCCTTTATTCAACGTGGGAAATAAATTTTATTCTTCTTAAAACAACAATCAAATTGCTTGCTTATATATATATATATATAAAAGCAACGTTGAACATCAATTGCTTGTGTGTATATATATATTATTCTTAAGCAAGCTATTACAACAACAAACAATTGCTTTTGTAATTCTTGTAAATATATATCAACAACAACACTTGCTGTGTGTATATATATTTATTTGCTTGCATGCAACCTACGGCAACAAAAAAAACTTACCTTTGTTTATTGCTTATGTTCATATATATATAGGCAACAACCAATTGTCACCTTCAACTTCAACAAGAAGTTTTTCATTCAACTTCAACAAGAAGTACTTCTTGAATAACAAGTCCTTCTACAAGAAGTTTTGCCTCAACTTCAAAAGGAAGTTTTGCCTCAACAATTCAACAAGAAGTTTTGCATTTCAACTTGTACAATAAGTTTTTAATTGTATCTCAATACAATAATGTCATCAAATATCTCTCCAAATCAAATTTGGTCTCTTAAGATTCTTTCCAAAATAAAATTAGGATACTTAATCAAATTAAGAATTCTAATTAAATAAGATTTCCATATTTAATCTTAATATGACTCTAATTAATTTGGGTGTTAGCCCACTAAATTAAAGTCCAATAGATTAAATATTTTTTGGCATAATAATTGTTTTGATTATGCTTTTATGATGGCAGCTTCCAAAATCCTATTGCTGGGAAGATTTTTCTCAAACTAGATGAGCTATTGTAGATAGACCCGGCCACGGTTCCGGTTCGGAACCGAACCGGTTGGAACCGGAAGGTTCCGGTTCCGGTTCCGGTTCCGGTCCGGAACCGAACCTGTCCGAACCGGTGGAACCGTACGGTTCCACCGGTTCGGACGGTTCCAACCGGAACCGAACGGTTCCGGTTGGAACCGTCGGGTTCCTGTTGGAACCGTAGGGTTCCAACAGGAACCCTACGGCCCCCAACGGCTACTAGCCGTTGGGGGCCTAATTCCCCCAACGGCTAGTAGCCGTTGGGGGATGCAGGGAGCCGTTTGGCTCCCTGCCAAAAAAAAATTAGAATTTTTTTTTTATTATATAAAATAAAAATTACTAATGTACCCCTAATAACGGTAATAAAACGGTTATATTTAGGGGCATTTTTGGTATCAAAAAAATTCTAAAATTCTATAAATAGGATTCATTTTTCATAATTTCATCACACCAAATTCTCAACTCTCTCATTTTCTATAAATCTCTTATTCTCAATCTTACTTCAATACAATTCTCTTATTTTAGTTGTTAATTTGTTATCATTCGCATTGCAATTATTCAAATGGCAAGCTCATCCGAGAACATAATGTCAAATATGCCGACCAAGAGAGCGGCCCTAGTGTCAGTGCACAATCACGGAGAAGAGAAGTTAAGGCTCGGTCCTCCGATATTTTCAAAATTCATTTTAATTTGGAACGCCTAGACGATGGTTCACAACGAGCAATTTGCAACTATTGTGGGGTTATCTATAAATTTTCTGGTGGATACGGTAATATGATCAAGCACATGGAGAAACATCATCCGGTTGAATTTGGCATTGATACGACGCAGACTCAAATGGCCAGGTACGCATCATCTAGTAGAGGTACGAGTAGTGTAGATTTATTTAAATATTCTGATGCAAAAAATAGAGAAGAATTTGCGAAATTAACATGTATGGCACATCTTTCTTTAAGCTTTGGTGAAAAACTTCATTTTACTAATTACGTGCATAATGCTTTAAACCCTGCTGCATGTAGAATGACTCGAAACACAACAAAACGTCATATTTTCAAATTATATAAAGATGGTAAAATTATTTTAAATGAAATATTTAAAGAGATGAAATGTCGTATTTCTATATGTTCTGATATTTGGAGTGACCATTGGCAAACACACTCATACATGGGTGTGACTTGTCATTGGATTGATGCATCATTTACCATGCAAAAACGACTTATTGCATTTAGAGTTTTTGATGACCAACATACTGCACATAATATTATAGAATGATGAAGGTAATTTTTGATGAATATGGTTTAGGAGAAAATTTTAACAATTGGATTTGATAATGCATCTGCAAATACTGCATCCATCAATGATTTAAAAGAAATATGTCAACCAAATTTAGGGGGTCGATTTTTTCATATTCGTTGTACATGTCATGTCCTAAACTTATGTGTGCAAGACGGTCTAAAATTATTATCTCCTTTCCTTGATCCTATTAAAACGACACTTAACTGTATTTGGTCATATTCTCAAGTTATGAGGGAATGGACCAAGTTTTTGTAAAATAAATGGTATTAAACCGATTAAATTTTCTAGAGATGTTCCAACACGTTGGAATTCTACTTATTTTCTTTTATGTCAAGCACTTCAATACAAAGATGCATTATGTAGTTTTTTTTCTCAACATGTTCAAAATATCACACTTATCCTAGTCAATGGGATATTTGTGAAATAATTTAGATATTTTAAGAGTTTTTAATGATGCTACTTTAGTTTTTAGCGGTGTTTATTATCCCACTGCACATTTATTTCTTCTTGAGAGTTTGAATATTGTTGGCACTCTCGATGAACATGTTGACAGTGACGACCCTAATGATATGTTTTGCTCGAAGCCATTACTGTTATGAAGGTAAAATGGTTGAATTATTTTAGAGAAATTCCTTTACTTTATCTTATTGCTGCTGTTTTTGATCCTAGATTTAAATTAGAAGGTTTGAATGGTGGTTTACAAGCTTACTATGGTTATTTAGGAATATTAGATGACATTGATATTACGAGCATAATGACGATTTAAGAAGTGATTTAATTATTTTATTTAATGATTATATTGTAAGATATAACTTAGGAACAATAGGTCAATCTAGTAGTAGCGAACCGGTAATTCAACCAAGACTTAGCGCAGGGGATCGTTGGTTATTGCAACGAAATAAAAAATCTAGGGATACGACAACAACTAATAACCCTGAATTAGATAATTATTTATCTACAAATTTTGAGTTTTCTAATGAAAGTTTATAGTAAAAATTTTAAAATCCTTGAATGGTGGAACCGGCATCAAAATATATATCCTGTTTTATCTATTATTGCTAAAGAGATATTGGCAGCACCTATTTCCACCGTTGCGGTTGAGCAAGCCTTCAGCTTGGGAGGTAATATATTGGAAGCTAGGCGATCTTCATTACATCCAAGCACTCTAGAAGCAACAGCTTGTGTGGATGATTGGACTCGAGCTGATCTGAGACAACAAGAAGATGCCCCCGATGATTTTGAAGATTTGTTCGATAATGCTTCTGCAACAAGTGCAAGCGGAAGCTGCGGAACCGGAGCCGAATGATCAACTGATAATGATGATTGATAATTGTAAAATTATAATTTACAAAGGGGATATGTCTTAAACTTGTAATGGAACTACGTGAGCTTTGATTCCTCTCACTTTGGAGGATACGTAGGCAACTTAAATTTTAAAAATTTAAGCTCAAGCTCTTCAATGTAATAATTTTTTTAAATTTATAAATTTAATCTCATTTTTTTTTTTTTTTTTAATTAATAAATTTTTTATTTAATTAATTAAAAAAAAAGGAACCGAACCGGAACCGGAAACCGGCCGGTTCGGTTCGGTTCCGGTTCGGAACCGAACCGCCGGGCCGTGGGGGTCTAACTGTAGAGACTTATTAATGCTCTGTTCAACCTACCAAAAGAGCGTATGATAACATGCGGGAGATGCGGTAAGTCTGATAGCATAATTTATTGCTGTTGCTTTGTATTGTCTTGTTGCTGTTAAGGAATCAGTTAAAATTTTGGAATTATGTCTTTCACTGGTTTGGGTTGTTCAATGGATCTATGACATGATACTGTTGTTTTTCCTTGCCCATGTGATCAGGTTTGTGTATTTGTCTGACAAAGTATGTTGACAATGATGAGCTTAGGGAGCTGTCGTGCTCCCATGTCTTCCACGTAGAGTGTGTAGATAAAAGTGAGATTGCAATAGCTCTCCTCCTTAGCTCGGGACTCAGCCCAACACCGAATGTAGAATGCATGAGGCCTAGAACTAAAGGCAGTATTCAAGGGGGCAGCCGAGCAGATACTGGGTTTGCTGCTTGCAAACTTCACAAGCTGGCACTGATATCTAAAGATGATGTAGAATTTAAAAAACTATTATATATATTTTGTAATGCTAGTGTACAAGAGAGTTCATTTATGTTACATTCTTGCTACCATTTTCCCCATTATCAAGAATTGTCAAATATTTGCAGTCGCTTTATAATGCTGTAATTTGCTCTATGTTATGTTTAGACTTTATCTATACATTTGGATTGTGTTCTGCAGAAATAAAGTATTCATTTTATTGCACTCTGTTAAATTATACTAAATATTTGATCTCAATAAAGTTAAGTAGGACCAGTTGGAAATAGGCATGAATATATCACATTGCATGTAATTTCCATGCTATGCACTCATGATCGATCTGTGTCATTTAGCTGTGCAGATATATGTGACCATTGATTGGTCTAGTAACGATTGATGTAACAAAGGCCACCTTGATCCTATGTCAGTATAGTTAATGGACAAGATTGTTCGGATATACCCTAAGGACAGGATAGCAAATTTTGAGCTCATAAGGTTAAGCACATTTATTTTGATTACATATGCATGTGGCCCAGTGGGAGATTGTTGGATTAATTTTTATAATTAATCTATAATTTGGGCCACACATGTAAATAATTAAAATGTGTGTACTATCATTTAATTAAGCCTAAATATAGTGATCTAATTAATAATTGATTAATTGGCTTAAGGGTATAATTGTCATGAGATTATTGTGTATATCCCCCTTTCTAAAACGATGGAAACCCCGCCACCAAACCACCCATTCTGGGCCGCGGCTCAGGTAAAATCACTGGCTGTCATAGGCTCTTACAAGAAGTGCACCCCCTGGATTCGAACCCAAAACCTCAAGGTGAGATCCTGAACCCTACACCACCAAGCCACACCCATTGGGGACGATTATTGTGTATATACCATTAGATAATTATTATTTCTATGAGGGGCAAAAATATAATTATGATAAAATTAAAACTGCCCTAACGGTTTATAAATAGGGTTATGGTCCCCATTCTACCTCTACGCATTCCAATTTCTAAAAATCATCTCAGAGATAAATTGATACATAATCTAGTGGCTATAATTGGAAGACCATCTCAAAGGGTTCTCTTCCTATAAGATTTATCCTTCAATGGATTCATTGGATCGTTTTGATTAAGTCAATAGAAATCGATTGTATTAATATAAGGGTATACATAGATACATTCATTGGTTAAGAAGAGAGGTGCAGGAAAAGTCAAGTGATTCCAAAATCCCATTGGACACAAGTCGCTCAACTCTATATTTAGAGATATGACCTAGGCATTTGTGCCACAATGATGCCGAATTATCTTTATTCAATTTACGCTTTGTACCTCGTGATTCCACATGCAAGGTTTCATTATAGGACGGAACAGTTTCCAACAAATATAGATTATCATAAACATAAGTAAATCGGTTCCAACAACATTTGAATTAATAGATAATGTAAATGTATTGTTTCCAAATGAACAATAATAACCTGATTTGTCCAAAACATAAACTGAAATTAAATCCGTCTGAAAGACGGTACAACAAAAGTGGTATCAGAGCCTACTCCTTGATTAATTCTTTGAGTTATTGTCAAATACAAATTTTCCTGCACCTCTCTTCTTAACCAATGAATGTATCTATGTATACCCTTATATTAATACAATCGATTTCTATTGGCTTAATCAAAACGATCCAATGAATGCATTGAATGAGAAATCTTATAAGAAGATAACCCTTTGAGATGGTCTTCCAATTCTAGCCACTAGATTCTGTGTCAATTTATCTCTGAGATGATTTTTAGAAATTGGAATGCGTAGAGGTAGAATGGGGACCATAACCCTATTTATAAACCGCTAGGGCAGTTTTAATTTTATCATAATTATATTTATGCCCCTCATAAAAATAATAATTATCTAATGGTATCTACACAATAATCTAATGACAATTATACCTTTAAGCCAATTAATCAATTATTAATTATATCACTATATTTAGGCTTAATTAAATGATAGTACACATATTTTAATTATTTACATGTATGGCCCAAATTATAGATTAATTACAAAAATTAATCTAACAATCTCCCACTGGGCCTATCATGTAATTTCCAAAACCCCATCGGACACAAGTCGCTCAACTCTATATTAGAGATATGACCTAGGCGTTTGTGGCACAATAATGCCGAATTATCTTTATTTAATTTACGCTTTGTACCTCGTGATTCCACATGCAAGGTTTCATTATAGGACGGAACAGTTTCCAACAAATATAGATTATCATAAACATTAAGTAAATCGGTTCCAACAACATTTGAATTAATAGATAATGTAAATGTATTGTTTCCAAATGAACAATAATAACCTGATTTGTCCAAAACATAAACTGAAATTAAATTCCGTCTGAAAGACGGTACAACAAAAGTGGTATCAGAGCCTACTCCTTGATTAATTCTTTGAGTTATTGTCAAATACAAATTTTCCTGCACCTCTCTTCTTAACCAATGAATGTATCTATGTATACCCTTATATTAATACAATCGATTTCTATTGGCTTAATCAAAACGATCCAATGAATGCATTGAAGGAGAAATCTTATAAGAAGAGAACCCTTTGAGATGGTCTTCCAATTCTAGCCACTAGATTATGTGTCAATTTCTCTCTGAGAGGATTTTTAGAAATTGGAATGCGTAGAGGTAGAATGGGGACCATAACCCTATTTATAAACCGCTAGGGCAGTTTTAATTTTATCATAATTATATTTATGCCCCTCATAGAAATAATAATTATCTAATGGTATCTACACAATAATCTCATGACAATTATACCCTTAAGCCAATTAATCAATTATTAAGTAGATCACTATATATAGGCTTAATTAAATGACAGTACACACATTTTAATTATTTACATGTGTGACCCAAATTATAGATTAATTACATAAATTAATATAATGTAATATGCTCATATCTTTTCGGCATGACACACGATGACTCTCCGTATCCTTAAAGTCCTATGTGAATGCACTCTTTTGTATATTGTTGATGGTGTTTTCAGGCACTACGACATTTAAGACAGCACGACAAGGACGGAAGGGTAATCCCTGACTGGTTGAGATCGTCAAGCCGACCCGACCACAACTGAGGAAGACCGACCACTTTGGTTCGGATGACCGATCACTATAAGGTCGGCAGACACACTCTCAGCACGAAAGATTGCCACGACCGACCTCATGAAGACCGAGCACATGACGAGGCGTGCTCAGGAAGATAAAGCATCTTATTCTTGCGGAAAATGGATAAGTTGTCCTACTTTAATGGGGTAAAGTAATAAGTTAATATCCTAATAGGAGAAAGGAAGTAAATGTAGTTTTGATTAGGAATCCTTATAGGAAAAGGGAATAGTTTTGACTAGGAATCCTGATAGGAAAAGGAGACCATCTCCAATTGGGAATTCTTGTACAAATAGGAATCTGATTTCTTCACCATTATAAATAGGAGGGTAGAGTGAGTGTAGAAAGACAAGTTGAAGGCATCTGAAAAAATCATCACAAAAGGGAGTGATCAGAATCATCAAGCTCTGATTTGTAAAAGCGAAGAAGAGACCCGATGAGCGTATTTGAGTAATAAAAGTGCCATCCTATTTGTGTCCGTGGACGTAGGTCGGATCCAAAATCCACCGAACCACGTTAAATCTCCTTGTTGATTGGTGTGTTTATCTGTCTTTTGCTAAATTTGCTTTTGGTCCCCCATAACCAAACAAATTCACTATTGAAGGAGGATTACCTCGGAGGTGATATTCCCGTATTACCCTGAGACCAAAATCAGCCGTCAACAGTTGGCGCCGTCTGTGGGGATTCAACAAAAAGCAAATCGCGTAGTAAGACAATGGCGGAAGGTGGAAACCACCAATCGTCAGGGAGCTCGGCTGCGGACTGGATGGAGAAGATCGAGGAAAACCTGAGGAAAGAGAGGGAGGAAAACCAGACTCTGCTGAAAACCATAGTAGACCGGTTGGAAAAGATAGAAGGAGCGCACGACGGAAAATTCAAGGCTGGGACTAGCCGACGAAGGAATGAAATAGCGGAAGGAAAGAGAATTGTCGATATAAGTTAGGACGACAGACCCCGGAGGAGGGATCCCTACAGGGTAAGATCCGTGGTGGTGCAGAGAGATTCCCAGACCGAGGACACATGGGAAGAAGAGGATGACAAATCATCACCATACTCCTCCTACGATAGCCCTCACAGCACCCGGAGAAGAGGGAAAGAATATACCGAAGAAGTACGAGAAGATACCGACCACGAGAAGCACCACCCCCAGAGTAACAGAAAGAAAGGAGACCACATGAGGCGGCATGGAACCAAAGACAGCAGCATGAAATCTTGGCTGCGGGAGGAGCTGGTCAAATGGGGAGTATACCCCAATGCAAACAGAGGGGATGTCCAGGACGGCAAAGATGAGTCCCCCCTCACAGAAGAAATAAAAACAGAAAAATTCCCAAAAAGATTCAGCATGCCGACCATGACACCATACAAGGGCCATACCGATCCCAAAACCCACATTGAAGGTTTCGTCCTACTAATGGAGGTACAAGGGGTAACAGGGGACGCCATCTGCAAAGTGTTCCCCCTAACTCTGGCCGGACCGGCCATTCTATGGTATAGAAGCCTAGCCCCAAGAAGCATCAGCAGCTTCGCACAACTGAGAAAGTCATTCATACGACACTTCAAGGGGGCTTGTGTCCCCAGAAAGACAATTGGAGAACTAAGGCTTATGAAACAAGGAACGATGAACCTTTGAAAATATTTATTGAAAGATACCATAATATGGTACTCGAAGTCGGAGGGTATGAATCTCCCGAATCCCTGGAAAGCTTGAATGGAGCCTTGAAAGTCGGGAGGCTATGGACCCACCTAAGGATCCAAGACACCCCGGACTACGCCACCGCCCTGGAGGTGGCCCGGAAATTCGTTCTATTAGAAAACGAGGAGAAAATATCCCGAAGAGGGAACACCATCAGAGAAAGAACCACAACGTAAGGGGACATGCCACGAATGGGTGCAGAGACCTGCGGGAGCAGGTGGAAGACTTGGTGAAAGAAGGCTATCTCAGTATGTACATAGACCATTCGGTTTTTTGAGGTCGACCAAGTTGATAGCGGAAATCATCCGGTCGAATGCATGGAATGCTGAGATGCAGATAGGATGTATTAAGAAGAGCCTTACTTGTAGTGACCCTTGTAGAGTTGCAAGAAAGGCAACAGATCCCAAAAAGGTGAGTAAAACCTCTTCTGACTTACGTTGACATTTGATTATGCTTGTTTGTTATGGCTTACACACAATGATTTTGATATTTGTTTTACGGCTCGGGTCTGCTCTTGTACCGCCGCCGAGACCAATGTCTCTTTCCGGCTCGGGTCTGCTCTTGTACCGCCGAGACCGATGTCTCTTTCCGGCTCGGGTCTGCTCTTGTACCGCCGAGACCGATGCCTCTTTTCGACTCGGGTCTGCTCTTGTACCGCCGAAGATCGATGATTATTCGGCTCGGGGCTGGATTTCGTTCCGCCGATGCCACTTGATTATTCAGCTCGGGGTCGGGTTACGTCCCACCGAGTCATGCTCATTGGTCTGGGGACGAGACATTCCCCCAGAGCCAAGTACCTCTTTCAGCTCGGGGTCGGGTTACGTCCCACCGAGTCATGCTTATTGGCCTGGGGACGAAACATTCCCCCAGAGCCAAGTATCTCTCTTAGCTCGGGGTCCTCAGAGGCATACTCGATGCATAGGATCCGTGAGAAGCATAGCAAATGGAAGGATGATACCCCGTGGCGATTGCTTACTCCAGTGTTACCGAACATAAGGAGGAACATGCCCTTAATGTGTCGAACACTCTTTTGATCCTCACCTACCCGATGTAATGGATCCGTGGGAAAGCATATCACGGGGGGTGATGACACCCCCGTGACGATTCCTAGCTCCAGTGATGCCGGAACTAAGGAGGAATATACCCTTAGTAGTCCGGACACTCTTTGATCCATTCATCATCCGGATCCGCGAGAGACACAGCACGGGGATGCGTTGTGCCCCTGTGGCGTGTGCCTACTCCAGCGTGGTAAGGAGGAGCCCTCATACAATACACAGGCTCCCCAGTGAACCGACGTGTAGAGGATGTGCCCTTACCATTCAAACACTATTCTGATCCGAATCCTGGTTCGCCGGGACACTGAATTGAAAGATTCAGAATTGTGTTTTGGAGGCCTCAGACAGGACTCTGTTTTGAGGCATCCATGTTGTTGTTTATACTTGCGAAACGTTTTTGTTTTGGGATAAGCGATAAGTCGCCCCCGCCTTTTAATTTTATTTTCCAGAGATTTGTTTTTATTTTTCACTGGTCTGGTAAGAGGACGCCCTTGCCAGATTCGGTAGGGTTTCAAAAGGTTGATTCACTTCCCTTCTGAATAAGTCCCACTTGATTAATCGGCTCGGGGCTGGATTCGTTCCGCCGAGGTCACTTGATTAATCGGCTCGGGGCTGGATTCGTTCCGCCGAGGCCACTTGATTAATCGGCTCGGGGTCGGGGTACGTCCACCGAGTCAGCCCTTCGGACTGGGGACGTAACATTCCCCCAGGTCCAAGTGTCTTTCTCAGCACGGGGTCGGGGTACGTCCCACCGAGTCAGCCCTTCGGACTGGGGACGTAACATTCCCCCAGGTCCAAGTGCCTTTCTCAGCTCGGGGTCGGGTTACGTCCCACCGAGTCAGCCTTCGGACTGGGGACGTAACATTCCCCCAGGTCCAAGTGCCTTTCTCAGCTCGGGGTCGGGGTACGTCCCACCGAGTCAGCCATTCGGACTGGGGACGTAATATTCCCCCATGTCCAAGTACCTTTCTCAGCTCGGGGTCGGGGTACGTCCCACCGAGTCAGCCCTTCGGACTGGGGACGTAACATTCCCCCAGGTCAAGTGCCTTTCTCAGCTCGGGGTCGGGGTACGTCCCACCGAGTCAGCCCTTCGGACTGGGGACATAACATTCCCCCAGGTCCAAGTACCTTTCTCAGCTCGGGGTCGGGGTACGTCCCACCGAGTCAGCCCTTCGGACTGGGGACATAACATTCCCCCAGGTCCAAGTACCTTTCTCAGCTCGGGGTCGGGGTACGTCCCACCGAGTCAGCCTTCGGACTGGGGACGTAACATTCCCTCAGGTCCAAGTTCCTTTCTCAGCTCGGGGTCGGGGTACGTCCCACCGAGTCAGCCCTTCGGACTGGGGACGTAACATTCCCCCAAGTCCAAGTGCCTTTCTCAGCTCGGGGTCGGGGTACGTCCCACCGAGTCAGCCCTTCGGACTGGGGACATAACATTCCCCCAGGTCCAAGTGCCTTTCTCAGCTCAAGGTCGGGTTGCGTCCCACCGAGTCAGTTCTTCGGACTGGAGACGTAACATTCCCCCAGGACCGAGCATCTCTCACAACTCGAGACAGGATCACATGCCACCGAGCACATCATCATTAGCTCAGAGGCAAAATTTTCTTCTCATAATCGAGATTGGATCAGTCAGGGGTCAGGACCTCTAAATCTCTGGTACAGATATTACAAGAGAGGAGTCATTTTTAGTTTGGACAACAAGAGGAACTTCATCTCCTGATGGAACGACCCAAGTAAGCAATTTGCTTTGAGGTGGAGAATCATTCTGAAAAGGGTCAACATCTCCAATAACCGAGGATATGAAGATAGAAACAGAAGACTTAGTTGATGGAGAAGACAATTTCTCTGTGATTTCTGGAACGACCACCAGCTAGACGATCAGCACACCATCTTTTTTTATAGTTCCCGGCATCAACTCACAAACTCGTTGTTACCGAGAACTAGGGGACAGATGTTGATGGTGTTTTCAGGCACTACGACATTTAAGACAGCACGACAAGGACGGAAGGGTAAATCCCTGACTGGTTGAGATCGTCAAGCCGACCCGACCACAATTGAGGAAGACCGACCACTTTGGTTCGGATGACCGATCACTATAAGGTCGGCAGACACACTCTCAGCACGAAAGATTGCCACGACCGACCTCATGAAGACCGAGCACATGACGAGGCGTGCTCAGGAAGATAAAGCATCTTATTCTTGCGGAAAATGGATAAGTTGTCCTACTTTAATGGGGTAAAGTAATAAGTTAATATCCTAATAGGAGAAAGGAAGTAAATGTAGTTTTGATTAGGAATCCTTATGGGAAAGGGAATAGTTTTGACTAGGAATCCTGATAGGAAAAGGAGACCATCTCCAATTGGGAATTCTTGTACAAATAGGAATCTGATTTCTTCACCATTATAATATGAGGGTAGAGTGAGTGTAGAAAGACAAGTTGAAGGCATCTGAAAAAATCATCACAAAGGGAGTGATCAGAATCATCAAGCTCTGATTTGTAAAAGCGAAGAAGAGACCCGATGAGCGTATTTGAGTAATAAAAGTGCCATCCTATTTGTGTCCGTGGACGTAGGTCGGATCCAAAATCCACCGAACCACGTTAAATCTCCTTGTTGATTGGTGTGTTTATCTGTCTTTTGCTAAATTTGCTTTTGGTCCCCCATAACCAAACAAATTCACTATTGAAGGAGGATTACCTCGGAGGTGATATTCCCGTATTACCCTGAGACCAAAATCAGCCGTCAACATATATTATTCTTATTCTTACTGTATATCAAACTGATATATGATTCAAATTTGATTTATTTAATAATCGTGTTAATTTTAATCAATGTAAACTTAGTTATTAATTTGTGTCGTGTTATTACTTATTAGATCAACGGGTGTCTGTGAACGCTTACAAAGATGATATTGTAAACAGTCTACACAAATAATTGACCGATCTTAAAATTTAATCCAAAATTACTGTTTAAAACAAATTCTTTTTGTAATGAATATATTTTCATGCTTCAAAATTATTATAAAAAAAAAAAAATTACAATTCTTTCCAAAAACTCGTAACCAAGAGTTGCCAAACAAGCAAATAATAACTCATCAGAGAATCGACGGTCCAGATCTACATACAACTAATCTCAGCCGTTCCAATTTAGGGCAAATATGACACAGTGTGGCAGACCTATTAAATCCTTCTAACAAGCGCACTTCATCTCCGTCGAGCCAGCAGCTGTCTTGGGTTTCCAATCTGATCTAAAACCGACAACTGTGCTGCGGTAAGCCCTTAAATATAATGCTCTTCTTCTTTCATTAACTGGGTTGTCTCAATTTTCTCGTCTGGAACACTTATAACTCTCTGTGAATGCTTTAATTATTTTGATTGACTGAGTTATTTTGATTTATAATCAAATGGGTCGTCTTCATTTACGTGTTTATCAACTGGGCTCTATTTATTTTCTGTTATTTATTCTTCTGTGTCGTGAAATCAAATTTAGTCAAATTAGTTCTTTTTTTATATGTTTAATGTATTTGTTGTATGAACTGTCTCTTGTAATTTTAATATTTTGGTATTTTTCGTCTCTTATACTTCTGAATGATGCAGGCTTATTTTATTGTTGTGAGTTGTACAAATTGTGCTGATTTATCAGTTCCCTAGTCAGTTGGCTTTCTGTGTAACAGTGTTATCCATGTTTTTTTTTTTTGCAATTTTATACCTTGCTGCTGCGTTATAATGTCGGAGGCTTTTCTTTCTCAGAACATGAAGGAAAAGATAGGGAAAATGTGAATTTGTATTTTTTAATTTTATGTTATTTGGGTTTTAACAGTTATGGTGGAGATATGTAAAATATGATATTACTTATAGTCAAATGGGAAACCATAATGTTTGGCTACTTGGTGCCGTGGTCCTGTTTAGGTGTTAACATGTCTAGTGTTAGAGTTTGGCCGCTGATAGTTGAGATATTCTGTTTGAACTGGGGTGTATATTGAAAATTTGGATAATGGGTACTTCTTTGAATTCAATGTAATTTTCCTTTGAATATTTCTAGCTTTGGCAGACTTAGTAAAGGGCGCAGGAATGGCGTAAGTAATTGAGGTGAAATATCAATTAGCATCTTATTGTGAAATGTTCACTCGGGCTACTTTAGAAGTAGATATTCATTGATGTAGAAGCAGATATTCATTGATGATGAACTCCGCTTCAGTAATATATATTCGCAAAATAACATCAAGATGACGTTTTTCAAGTTTTTATGTGTGAACCATTTGCACCCTTTATGAATTTAAGCAATAGTTCCTGTTCATATTTTAGATCTAACTTGCTTAACTTTTCAAACCATAGCTGTCAAGATGTTCACAACAAAGAGGAAAATCCAAAAAGACAAGGATGCTGAGCCCACTGAATTTGAGGAGACAGTTGCACAGGTTAGTTCTTTTGCTGCTTTCTATTAACTTCATCTTATACTCTGCTTTCCACAATGTTAAATTTATGGTGTTTGATATGTCTGCAGGCACTGTTTGATTTGGAGAATACAAACCAGGAGCTTAAAAGTGACTTGAAAGATCTTTACATCAATCAAGCAATGTATGTAAAGTGTTCATTCATCTTCCTTATTTTCTCCCCTTTTTTACATGCCTGTTGCTTAACCTCCTAATGACAATCTCTCTAATTGTGTAGTCAAATGGATGTTTCTGGAAACCGCAAGGCAATTGTTGTCTATGTGCCTTACAGATTGAGGAAGGCTTATCGAAAGATTCATCTTCGCCTTGTTAGAGAGCTGGAAAAGAAATTTAGTGGGAAGGTATTGCACTCATTCTTTGGTTTATTGAGAAAAGTCATTGTAGCATTTCTTTTATCTTTCATTTCTGGGCTAAAATCATCTGTTGGTTGTGGTCTGTCACTGAAATCAATTCTGCAAATATATTGTAGATAGTGTGCTGAAGTTTTAACATTGAAGGATGTGGTCCTTACGAATCATTTTACATGTTTCTGTTGTGTAATTGTGTAACAGGATGTTGTACTCATTGCCACTCGAAGGATAGTGAGGCCACCGAAGAAAGGCTCTGCTGTTCAGAGACCTCGCACTCGCACGCTCACAGCTGTTCATGATGCCATGCTTGAGGATGTTGTTTATCCAGCTGAGATTGTTGGAAAACGTGTCAGATACCGTCTTGATGGATCCAAAATAATCAAGGTATATAAAGTTTCGGTCCTGGAGTTAAAGCAACTAATTGTGAATGAATGATAAAACAATCAAAAGATATTCGTTACAAAGTTAAATGTCTTGATTTTCGCCTTGTCAGTACTTATTATCCTCTATTTTTTTATTTTGATGTGTGGTTTCCCCAAATGTTAGATTTTCTTGGATCCCAAGGAGAGGAATAACACCGAATACAAGCTCGAGACATTTTCTGGAGTTTACAGGAAGCTTACTGGCAAAGATGTGGTTTTTGATTATCCCATTACAGAAGCCTGAAGAGCTGTTGCAGATGGTCAATTGAGTTTGTCACTGTTGTTTTATTGATGCACTGTAATTGCTTTGGATAGGGTACTATTTAAAATTTGACTCTTAAATTTATCATGAGTTCTTTTTCCATAGGACAGATGAAATTCTTATGTATCTCGCTCTTTTTGTGCTTCCTGAAAATGATTTAGCTTAAAGACCTCATGTTTTTGCCTTAGAAGTGAGATTTGTTTACTCTCTGATGGTTGTCTGGTTTTGTACTTGTGTTTATTTTCTATTTCAGCAATTGCTCTTCTCAAAGTAGCATATTGGTAAAAACTTTTTTACAAGAGCAGTTCACAAATATTTTTCACTCTTTTCATAGCTGCCAATGAACAAAAAACACAAATGAATGAACTATGTAACCTTGACAACTAGCTTGTATTTCTTTTCTCAATGCAGTGAAATTAATTAATCCCATTACTCTTTACTATACTCGAACGCATTTACATACAAGTACTGATTATATTACATTAAAGTACAAAGACCAAATTATAAACTGCAGAAATATATATAGCATAAATTAACAAATCATTTACTGGACTCAAAAGAGGACTGAAACAACTATCTTGTATTTCTTATGGTTTGGAGGAACCTGCTGTTCAACCCAGCTCTATACAATTGCAGCTCCGATGAAGTTGTTATGCTAACCTTACCTCCGTGATGGCAGGAGCAAACAGGACATCTCCTTTTGCAACTGCGTCTTCGTCGGATCCTGGACCGGGGACTGCTGGAAACACGGATGATGCTCCCTTGCGATCAACTTCAAACTCATCAAAAGGTGGAAGGTACCTTGTGATGTATGGACTCAAAGGAAACCCTTCAAGGATTACAGGGAAGCCCTGGAGGCGAAACAGAAAAAAACCATGATGAATTTGCAGAAAGGGTTTTTATTGGTGGAAAGATTTTCAGTATTCTCCTATTTGCTCGACATTCATATTACGGTCAGTTTATGCTCCAAGATACAGCGCTTGACCTGGATTAAGCTTTACATAATTAAAAAGGAAAGCCGCTATAACACCAATGTCAGCTGGATATTGCTTCTCTAACAGCAATATCCAGCTGCTCCTTTGCTGTCAAGGGCATCACCTGATGCATAGAGAGAAGTAAATCATTCATCAAGTAATGGTCAAGAACATTGCAGGAATCAAATTTACGTCAGTTTCGTCTGAAGAAGAAATAATTAATCAACGCCTTTTGCCTAAGGTCAGTTCTATCACTTGGTTCTGGAGGATCTTTCGGAGCTCTCTTTATCTCTCTTCTCATTCACTCATGCGTGCACACTCGAGCTACCTTGCGAACTCATCTTATAAATCCTAAACTTTCCCAGTACGATGTTGTTTAATAGAGAATGGTTTGAGTAAGATGTATGTCTGAAGAAGAAGAGCCAAAAAGAAAAGATTAGATTTTGCCAATATGTCCATGCAATTGCAAATGCATGTACTAATACTAAATCTTCTTCAAGCAAGTGTATATTAGCAACAAATGACTTGAGAATCTTAAATTTTTTTGTGAGATCTACTTTTATATCGGAGATGTTTCCTTCAACAGGTGCAGTTTAATCTACAAACTAGCAGAGAAGGAGCGAAATGAAAGGGCTAAGGTTGTGCTTCCTTCTGAGCACCAAGGTATGAGGAAAAATTTAATGCTTCAGGAAACGGAAAGCCTATACAAATTTATGATGGTCGAAAATCTCTCTGTGAGAACAAAGAGGATACACTTGTTTCAACTGGAAAATTGCAAACTGACGAAGACACTGGCAATTGTCAGATAATATATTTTCGTGATTCGGATGATGAGATGCCAGATTCTGATGAGGACCCAGATGAGGATTTGGATATATAATGATGTTTGCATCGTGCATGATAATGAATTAATGCCAGAATGCCGCAAATTACTGATGTAAGTACACTTTTTTTTCTCTCTCTGTAGTTTTTTTTTTTAACATACCCTGTGAGGTAGAATGTATCCTCTAATATTAAACAATCAAAGCTCCGTACAATTTTAAATCGCTCGTATTCCTTGTGTAATGGATAGCTTCTTATATATGTGTGAAGTTAAAGAGTTTTTGTGAAATTGGAATTAGGTGGTGAACATCCCTTTCACTCTTTTTTTTTTGAATACCGGGAAACCCCACGTCATTCAATTAATGCGTGGATAAATCGTTACTGTTCAAGGCTCTTACAAGTGTGCTACCTAGGATTTGAACCTCAAGGTCTTCAAGGTCCCAAAGCTCAAACTGCTGGGCTGCGCCCCTTGAGGACCATCCCTTTCACTCTACCTTACATTTTTTTCACACTTTATATTTGTCTGCATCTTTTTTCCATTTTTTACTCTTTACAGAGTTTTTGTGAACCTTAGGAATGAATTTGAGCAAAGAAACAAATCTTCAAAAAACACTTGTATATCTTTTACATAATCAAGGTTTCTTATAAGTTCATACAATTATGAATGGATCAGTACAACTTTTCTATACAAAATGATCACAAAATACAATGGAACCCCCTCTAGGAAAGGGTTCAAAAGAATTGTGTCATTGAGTGGTGCAGCAAGAACACCCTCAGCCATTTTGAAGAAGTCTAGTAAGCAAAGAATACAGACAGAGAACTTACTGCTGCTCTTTACAACATAAAAAAGTAATGAAACCCAAGTTTGGAACCTGAAAAGAGAAAAGAGAAGATTTATATATGGATATTTAAGAATTATAAAAGTTTCTATTATATGATGTACATTTAAGAATTCCGCATATGCTGAGATATTCCAATTGCGCTTATTAGTATGAATATTTTTTCATAGCCGGTTTCAAATCCGGACAAAGGAGGAGAATTGTGTTAGATCTTGATAACCAACGTAAAACTTGTCAAATTTCTATAACGTGGATCGTAAACAAAATTGGTCTCATCAAAAGCCACTTTACAACTTACTTTTCTTACCCACAAAATTGAATTAACACGTCCACGAGACTAAAATTCTCTTTAGCAGAAGCTGATTTTACCTTAAGATAAGATTACGAGTCCAAGATACATGGCTGCGCAAAGAAATGCAAATGATATGATTCCCCTGCAACCATCATCGAAAACAACAAGCAAATTGATAACAGGTAAATGAAGATGATTCATATTAGCAAATCATACAGATAAGTCTGTGAATAATCAACTCTCATCTTGTCAAAGCTATAAATACGCACCAAATGACTCCCCAACCAACACCATTACAAGGGCAAGGACAAACTTCTGCAAACTTCTCAGCGTCACTGGAGTGGACTCTTCGAGATATTAGATCATCATAAATATCTGTGTTTATTCATATTCATGTTAAATATACTACAATTTACGATGTTTATTCGAATAAAAGCCATTTAGTATAGAAAGGAAGAATTGAATACTGACCATAAACTGAAAACAAACTGTTCATTACACCTGCAATTTCCAAAGTAGACATTTAGCTACCCTTCTTTTCCCCAAAGAGATATGAAAGAGTATGAGTAGCAAGTTCATTCAGAATAGAAGAGAAGATATAATAGGATAAGTATATACCGATAAAGAGAATGACATAACGGAGAATTCGGACACTTGTTACTTCTTGCAAAACCCATATTACAGCAAGGAAAATGATGAATCCTATAATCCATTTGCAAATAGTCAAAATATGAGCAAAGAAGCTTGAACACAATAAGAACAATTATGCATTGATCATGAAAGCACTCACCGATACAAAGTCCTCGAAGCGTCCACTGTTTGGACAATGGTTAGGAAGAGAAAAGACAGAGAACTTAGTACATACTTTTTACAGAATATATAAGGAGAAGATATTCTCTGGTCATAAATATCTTACATTTTGTGCAATAAAGAGCACAATAAAAAGAGCGAGACCTAAACAACCAGCAGCAATTCTTGCAGTTATTAGATTTGTTGATGCAAGTACCATAGCCATTCCCCAAAATGACGAACCAAGATCTGGAAGCAAAGAGCAACCATACGAACTCTTAGTGACATATCAAAGTTCACACACTTGCAAAAGAAGACAAGATATATATATAAATATAGAACTAACTAGTATCCATAACTTCATGGAAAAACCAAACTCTTGATTCGTTGTGGTTCATATGCAATATTCATAGGGCATATCAATATTATTCTTAAGGGGTGCTCTCTCTGTGTTTGATATATCATCACAACATGACAAGAATCAAACCACTTTTTATTCTAACCTCACTAAATGAGAGAGATAGAGAGAGGAAGTGTGCATTATATCCTGCTGGAAGCACAAAAAAATGGATAAAGCATCAACGAAATTAAGTTTTGGGGGAAAAGTGAATTACATCCTGCTGGCAGGATCAAACAATATATACCACCACGTGTTTGTGTTACTCCTCCCTCATTTGCATGAACCTGCATTGATTCCACCTGCAAAATGAATAAGATAAAAAATCTCTGATTTAGCATAAATACCCGTAAGACTATGAGGACGGCAAAGAAAACTTTTATCTTCAACTTTTGCAAGGCAATTTTGAAGATTCATAAATTTAGTTCTGAATGCTTCCTTAACCAAATATCAGTTCACAATTCACCACCCTTAAGACTATTATTACTGTGAAGAAACTTCATCCTCAACTTTTGTTAGGCAGTTTTCAAGATTCATAAACTTAGCTCTGAATTCTTTCTTAACTAAATCAGTTGCCAATCGACAACAATGTATGTCGTCTGATTCTATGTTATTCCACATCCAAAGTAGACAGAATCTGGATGATGCTAGAAAAGAAGAGACTCAATGGATAGCTCACCATTTCATATTTAAGCAGCAACAAGAAACTTATCTAAACTGACTGATCATAATTCAATTTATCCAATTAAATCTGAACTGCTGACATAGTGGGGAAGATTTGGTCAAGCTGTAGTTGCTAAAGCCTAAATACAATAGAACTGTTCATGTACTCTGTAATCATATAAGGGGAAAAAAGTTTCTTACATCACCACATGTGAGTTTACAAGCAATTGCATGACTTGCTTCATGCAAAAACACTGTAATGAGCTTGAAAGGCGTCAGTAGTATCGTCCTCCAGAGCTATGACAAGCAGAAGCAAAAAGAGAGAGAGAGAGAGAAATTACATCAGGGGACCAGTTAAACAAACAAAACCTACACATTCAAATCACTCAATGAAAAGTTGAAAAATTATATATCTAAATCATTTTACTATTAAATAAATACCCAAATGGAATTGTTCATGCAGACCTATTTTCAAAAGCTGCTCATGTTAACTTAAATTCAAGAACACCCTTTATAATGAACAACTCTGAATGGCATTTTTTTTAACCATTTTGGACGATACTCTTCAAGGTTGTTCTGCAATCCGCATTGAGCAAAAAGTTGAACTTGTAAATTTGAAATCATACTATCCATTTTTCTAGTCAGTCATGATCCCGAAATTAAAAAAATGCTAAACTTATGAATCCAAAAAATGTTTACATAAATAATGCATACATTATACCCTTTGTAATTTAGAAAATTTATTGTCCATCAAAACTCAATCTTTATAGTTAGTATCAAATATTTATCCTTTTTACTGTTTTGTCCCATTTCAATACACTTTTTTTTTTAAACTTAAAAAATACGTCGCCAAATCACCCGATTTAGACTTAAGCGGAGTTGGTAAAATAGCCGGCTATCTCCCTTGCACTCAAACCCAGACCTGCGACCAAGTCTTAAGCTTTTTGACACCAAGCCATGCCCCTTTGACCCGTTTCAATACACTGTTAGCAGATTTCATGAGCATCAATGAACTAATTGCAAATAAACTACCGAAGAATTTTTTTATTTTTTTTGGTTTAGATTTCCCTCCGAATATAAATGGAATAATTTTTACTATCTTTACATCAATCCTTTTTACTATCTTTACAAATGGAATACTCTAGTTGTAGATCTACCAAGCAATTAAACAACCCAGAATTTCATTTTGGTAACAGACAAATTCTAGAAAGGAAAAAAAGTCATGATACGATATAAATATCAAAATTTTAAATCATTACCCCTCACTTAAACCCAACAAAAACAACCCTTTTGATTCAGTTGACATGGCCATTCAAACAAAGCTTAAAAAAATTTCCCAAAATAAAACAGAGTAAAAAAGAATACCTAATGGGAAAAAAGAGAAACTTACAGCAAGAATAACAACGGTGAAGACACCAATGGTCACTAGAAACCTGACCTGGTCACGGTTACAGCAATTCTTGAGCTCCCAGTTTGCGTTATCCGACATAGTTGTATTGCTTCTCTCTTACCCCCAACACACGCGATTTCTGGGCTCAAATTTTCCCAGAAAATGCAACAGACAGAGATGGGTTTGGTGGTGGTGTGTGAGAGAAGGTGAAAGAATATAAAAAAAAAAACAAAAAAAAAAAAAAAAACACCTAAAAAGAAACTGTAAAGGCAACTAAGATAAAAGAGAAACTGTAAAGGGAATAAAGATGGAAAAAAGAAAAAGAAAAAAAGGGATTGGTTAAAATTTTGAAAGGGTAATAATTGTGGAAATGTCAAAGAGAGAGAAAGAGCGTTGCGTGTAAAAGATGAGGAGAGAGAGTAAGAGAGTGATTGAGTCATCATCATTGATTGGATCATTGGTTAAGGTGGCTGTCTAAATCTCTGTCTCCCGTCCTTGAATCTGGTGGGTTTAAGTTTTAACAGCACGGAGACCCAGGAAGCTTCTTTCTTGTTGAAGCCACCATTTGAAAATCGCAATGTCAGCAGTTGCAAAATTTTAGGTAGTCAGCTGTTGTATTGTAATCTGGTGTGAATCCATTTTCCTGCCGATTATTGATAATTTGTTAGATTTTCTCTTAATCATATTTGTGTCTTATATATTCTAAGTAAGAATGATAATAGATTGATTATGATACGGGATACAAGTATTAGTAACCAATTCGTTCAACCAATATGTACACAAATTATACCCTTACACAACCTTAATATATCAGGTGTCGCTGTCTCCTATTTAATACTCATCCACACGAGGAGTTTTACTTTTACTAGTGCATAATGTCAATACTTATATCTGATTCGTTCAACCAACGACTATCGAAAATTATACTCATACTCAACCTTAATATACCAGATCCCATGGACCTCATCTCATTAGAATTTTTTTTACTATTCAAATTCCTAAGAAATTATTTGAGTTGAAATATCGATACTACAATTACGTCGTTTCACAACTATATACGAAAAAACTCTTCATAGACTAACATTAAAAAGATTAATTAATAGACGTGTCAATTTTATAAGCTAGTGTTTAAATTTTACACCAAACACATGTTGACGCTAGCTTATATCCTCAAAAAAATTATAATCTCACAATATTAGATTATTTTGTTAGAATTTATTTGCAACAAGATCTTTAACACAAGAGCTTAGAATACAATTAAATGAATTAATCGGATGATCCAGGGAGCGTACCTGATTTAGAATCCATATCTGCAGCGGAAATTTATGTAGATCTGTTGAATTGTTGCACTGAGGAGATCACCATCTGCTCCCCACTTCTTGATGGTGAGAAACTTACTCTCCGTATTAAGCTTCCTTATGCCTTATGCTTTATTCAAGCCAAAAGGCTCTCTCTCTCTCACCTCTTTACTCATTTGCTTACTCTCGGCAAAAATGAAATTCAGTACAATGAACTTCATATGTTTTTCCTTCTTTTATAATACATTTGCCAGGATATGAGATTTGATGTAAGGCTAATCCTAATGCTTTACATCAAATCTCAATTAATGTATATAATAATGCAAAATGGTGATTTGATGTAAAGCTTAACTTTATGCTTTATATCAAATCAATAATTAATAATAGAGAGAGAAAAGATTAATAAATCAAGACAGTTTATTGTGTAAGTTATGTAGGGGAGTGAGAGTGAGACCTTAGCTCACTAATTTATGGAGTGTAATGGGCTCACCCATCAAAAGCTCATAACAAATCCAGAGCCCGCTCTAATATCCACACATCAAATAATAGAGTACAACCCACTTTATTAGATCAGACAATTGAGCTTCACAATTTCTATTACAAAACCAATTATTTTAGCGCTTTATATTAAAACCTGTATCACAATTAATATAAGCCCATAATTAGAATAAAATATTCTAACATTCTCCCACTTGGGCGATATCAATTGTGGATGTTTTAATGCTAAGAAAATTTTATGGATCCAAAATTGGTTCAGAAACAACTCTAGTATACAATTCCGTCCAATAAGATCGTAAATATAGAATCATGGCGGTACCTACATTATAATGCAACATAGTCCCTTCCATGGTCACATATATCAAACAACCTTATCGACATGAACAATATGTGATAGAGTAGTAAGATACAATAGCACTCACTTTATGATCTAAAATATATGTGCTGTTTTCTCTTATCGGTCCCCAATTTCTCTACCTTATGCAGCCCAAGCCACATGAGAAATCAAGGCTTAAATATAAGCATGTATGTCTTCTATTATCCCAAGATAAACTTTATGTGTCACAAGACATATCAACAAGGCTTTATAACTTTATGCCCCAAGCCAATGCTTATGATTGACACCCATCATAAGACTTTACACAATGATATATCAAACAATAAATATTAATATCTTCCAATGAAGATGCACTTTATAGATAATCATTGCAAAATATACAAAATACATGTACGAATGTACAAACAAAATAACATAGAGCAATGATGCCTCCCACTAACCTAAGGTATCAAAAGACCTTACCAAACCCATACAAGCAACATGTTTTACAAAAATAATGGGTCTAAGACCTTTGGTCAAAGGATCAGCAATCATATCATCTGTACCGATATGCTCTACAATAATGTCACATTTCTTAACTAGCTTCTTAATTGTCAAGTATTTGACCTCCATATATTTTGACCCAGTGATATTCTTATTATTTTTGGCAAATAATACAGCTGAAAGATTATCATAATATAACCTTATAGGTCTAGAAATTGAGTCAACAACTAAAAATTCTTTAATGAGATTTCGTAGCCAAACAGCATGTGACGCTGCACCAAAACATGCTACAAACTCAGCCTGCATTGTGGAAGAAGTTACTAGTGTCTGCTTGACACTTTTCCAAGATATAGTTCCACCTGCTAGCATAAACACATATCCTGAGGTAGATTTCATATCATCTGAACAACCAGCAAAGTCAGAGTCTGTATACCCTACTAGTTCAAGATTCTCAACCTTTCATTATGTCAACATGTAATCTTTAGTCCCCTTAAGATACCGAAAAACTCTCTTGGTAGCAGTCCAATGTTCCTTCCGGGATTAGATAAAAAATTCCCAGTACACCAACTGCAAATGCAATGTCGGGTCTAGTGCATACATGTGCATACATCAGGCTTCCTACTGCACTAGCATATGGCACTGCCTTCATGGACTCTCTCTCAACCTCATTCTCAGGTGACTGTGCCAGACTCAATTTATCACCTTTAACAATTGGCACATCCCAATATTTACAATCATGCATACTGAATCTCTTCAGTATCCGCTCAATGTATGCTTTCTGAGAGATACCTAATGCATTTTGAGTTCTATCTCTGTGGATTTCAATACCCAGAACAAAAGATGTTTCTCCAAGATCTTTCATATCAAAATGCCTACACAATGACTGCTTTACCTCATGCAGCATTCATAAATCGTTACATGCAAGCAAAATATCATCTACATAGAGAATGAGAAAGATATATTTGCTCCCACTGATCTTGATATATATGCATCTATCAACTTTACTTTCCACAAAGCCCAAATAGGAGATTACATTGTCAAACTTTAGGTACCACTGTCGTGAGGCTTGTTTCAAACCATAAATAGACTTTTTAAGTCTACAAACAAGATGATCTACACCATCTTTCTGAAATCTTTCAGGTTGTTCCATATAGACCTCTTCGGTTAATTCTCCATTTAGGAATGCAGTTTTAACATCCATCTGATGTAGCTCTAAATCATAATGAGCTACTAGTGACATGATTACTCTATATGTATCTTTAGAAGATACAAGAGAAAAAGTTTCAGTATAATCAATTCCTCTTATCTGAGTAAATCCTTTGGCAACTAATCTGGCCTTAAACCTCTCAATATTCCCTTTGGAGTCTTTCTTGGTCTTATAGACCCATTTACAGCCAATAGGTCTACAACCTTCAGGTAATTCAACAAGCTCCACACACACCATTATCCACATAGATTGCATTTCATCTCTCATTGCATTCCACCATAGATCGGATTAAGAACTAAAACAGCTTCTTTAAAAGTGTGTTGGATCAGTGAAATGACTTATATTATAATCAATCTCATTTAGATAAACTTCATAATCATATGGAACAGCAGACCGTCTTACCCTGGTTGACCTTCTTAATGGAACCTCTGCAGCTATATCCTGTAATGGCGGAACCTCGTTTACATGTATGGGTTCCTCCTCCATAACTGGATTAGTCGCAGGTGTAGGTTCCAAGGTCTCAGACTGTATGAGTATAGGTATATGAACCATTATGGTTTGTTGTCCTTGATTTGAGATTTCTGTATGATTATCATTATCAGCCACATCAAATTCCAAGAACTTAGCTGTTTTTGATTCTACAATCATATAACCTCATTCTATACAGTAGAATCTGTAGCCTTTAGAATGATCAGGGTATCATATAAAATAGCAACGAATAAATCTGGATTGGAACTTACCTTCAGTGGGTTTATAAAGGCGTACTTCTAAAGGACATCCCCAAACACGGAGGTGACTCATGCTAGGTTTCCTACCAGTCCATATTTCGAAATGAGTTCTAGAAACAGACTTACTTGGAACTCTATTGATGATATATAAGGCCGTTTTAATTGCCTCACCCCAAAGGAAATCTGAGAGATTAGTTCTAGACATCATACTCCTTACCATCTCTTGAAGGGTGCGATTCCGCCTTTCGGCCACACCATTCTGTTCAGGACTACCTGGCATAGTAAATTGACTTAGTATTCCACAATCCTCTAAGTATCTGGCAAACGGTCGCTTTATTTGTCCACTGACCCCCATGTTTACCATAATACTCACCACCCCGGTCAGACCTAACAATCTTGATAATTTTTCCCAGCTGTTTCTCAACTTCAGTCTTGAAGATCTTGAATTTATCAAGGGCTTCAGACTTTTCCTTAATCAAGTACAGATATCCATATCGGTAAAAATCATCAATGAATGTTATATAATACTTATTATTGCAAATTGTGGGTGAATAAGGTCCACTTATGTCTGTATGAATAATTTGTAAAAGATCGGAGTTACGAGTGGATTTTTTTTTCTTTATTTTGGTTAGTTTACCTTACAACAATCAACACATGTTTCTAGGTCACTGAAGTCAATAGGGTAGGTGGATATAATACTTTATTAGCATTTCTACTCTTTCCCTAGAAATGTGGCCAAGTCTTTTATGCCACAACATGGATGACTTTTCCTTTATTGATGGTATTTTGGCAATTTGTTCAACATTATATGAATTGGAATATACCTCACTTGATGCTAAATAGAGACTGTACAAACCGTATGACAAAACACAATGGCCAACTTTATTTGAGTCGAAATATACAGATACATAACCTGTATTAAACTCAAAATCATAACCTTGTTTGTCGAGTACAGATACTGATATCAAGTTTCGTCTAAGAGATGGTACATACAAAACACTTGTCAAAACAAGTTCATAATTGGAGTCTAGTTTTAAACAAACATCTCCAACATAATGTACTTCCACCAATTCATTATTGCCAACTACGAGCTTGAACTCATCATTATTTGGTTTCCTCTTGTTTATGAATCCTTGCAATGTGAAAGCAACGTGATTAGTTGCTCCACTGTCAAGCCACCAAGAACTGGACGTGACATTAACATAATTGGATTCGCATACAACAAAAACCAAAGAGTTACATGAATGCCCATGTTTCTCTAACCAAACTTTATACCTGGAACACTCTGACTTTTTATGCCCTTTCTTTTTACAAAAAAAAAAAACATTTAAGTTCTTTCTTGAAGACACCTTTAGTACCACCCACAGCACTTGTCTGACCAGTTTTATTGTAATTCTGAACATTACCAGAAGCTGAAAAATTAGATTTCTTACCTTTCTTGCGAGGTTTAGAAATAATTAGGGTTGTATCTGTATGCCCTACCTTAAGTTTCTCTTCCTCAGCAACACATATGGCAATGAAATCATTAGCATTCCATGGTTCTTCCCTCGAATTGTAAGTAGTTACAATTGTACCAAACTCTGTAGGCAGAGTATTCAATACTTGATGGACAATGCAAGCATCGGGAAGAACAATCTTAAGATTTTTCAGCTTGTTCTGAATATGGACCATCATCAAAATGTACTCCCTAACACATCCATTACCATTATACTTCATTGAGTATAATTGCTTCAGAAGGATACCAATTTCTGCATTGATTGAGACTTTATATCTTTCAGATACAGCTGTCAGAAAATCTTTTGCTATAGAGGTTTCTTGAAAACCACTTAGCAAATGCTTAGGAATAGATCTCTTTATAGTCAAATAGCACATGCGATTTGACTTATGCCATACTGTATGCAACTGCTTATTTGTATCAGTACTGGAACTATTAATATCAGCTGGCTTAGGAGTATTCATAACAAGATCAATATCTGCTAATTCCATAGCCAACAACACATCTCTTTTCCACACTTTAAAATTAGAGCCAGTCAACATCTCTATATTCACAGTGTTGTTGTTAACTGAAAAGGTGACTGAAAAACAAATAACAATGCAATTCTTTAGTTTAAGCACAACACAAGATAATAAATACTTCAAGTCATAAAAGAGTATTATACCAAGAATTTTAACACATCACTGTATAAACACCATATAAGACGATTCAGAAACTTATACAATCCTCGTAAGTTTACCACCTTTGGGTGAATAAACCACTCAAACTAGTCCATTCCCAATCATATGTCTCATATGTAACATTTCTAAAATTTAACATACAATCCACATCTTTGGACAGAAGACTGCACATAAAAAAATAGAAACATCCATAAAACATGCAAGACCGTCATCACTTAAAAGATTCAGTGAAAAATGTCACTTTGGTGGCTGCAGTTCCACTAAACTCATAAACAATTCTCACATCGGGATACACCTTATATTATCTTATAAAATAACTTTTATAATATAATTTTATACTTTATAGACAAATGGCTGAACTGTCCATAAAATTACATTCCTGAATATTGTGACAAAATTTATGAGATAAATTAATCATTCATATTTATCTCTGTCACAAATAAATTAATTGCATTGAAATTTTACTTTATGAGAGACAATTAATTTTCTCTAATCAGTGACAATTTTTATACCCATGTATAGATAAAACTTCATGAGATAACAATTTATCTCTTAGATTGTCACACAAAATTAATTATGACTTTTTTTATAAATTTTGGGATAAAACTGAAATTAAAATTAAGTCCGGGGATCAAAATTATAATAGCAGGGGCCTTTATGCTATTAACTAGGGGTTTGATTGATATTTGCAGGAAATGGGCTTGCTTGACAGCTTACAGCCCCACCAAATTCAAATCAAGCGCATCATATTGGCTGCCTTTAAAAAACAAACAAAAGGCAGCAACAACCATGCATTATTATTATTTTAAAAATTATTTGTTGGCTGCAATAACGAAAGCAACATCAACAAATTTGATTCCCCTATTTTTAGATCCAGACTCATTTTCTCCGTATTCCAGTTTTATATAAAATCCAAAATTCATGATCTGAATTAATAATTGTTATTAATTGGATTAATTAATAACAATTATTAACATATCAAAATAATATGGATCTAACAAAAAATCCATCCGAAAAATTCATCAGATTTTTCTTCAACTTTATGAAAAATCCATAAATATAAGATTGTGTTCCTGAAACTCTGATACCACATGTTAGAATTTATTTACAACATGATCTTTAACACAAGAGCTTAGAATACAATTGTTTGCGCAGGTTTTACGCGTGCAGGGAAAAAGAGCGTGTAAGGTTCAAACCTCCTGAGACAAAGTCACAGCAAGAGGTGTATTGAATCAAGTGAACAAGCCTCCAAGGGGCACAAGCACACAAGTTACAGTCCTAGGTTACAAGCTAAGAAATAAAAAGATAAAATATGCTCGATTGAGTCTTCATTTTCTTGTCTTCTCTCCCCTTGGGATAGGCGAGCTTTTATAGTGCCGCTTGATAACAGATTTAAACAGTTCCATCATCTTTTTCTGCAGTTCTGAGTAGTGCTTGTAACTGATGGGTCGTGTGCCTTAACTGTCTGATCGTGGAGGAACAACCGCTCAACTGCTTTGGTAGTGAAGATAACCGCATCGCACGTTTTCGTTCTGGTGATTGGCTCGATCGTTCTAAGTCTTTTGTCACTCTTCGCCTATTGCCCTTCTTCTTTTCGCACCTCTTCTCGTTCTAGGACGAATTCGTCCTGCGGGAATTTTATCGGCCAACAACAATTAAATGAATTAATCGGATGATCCAGGGAGCGTACCTGATTTAGAATTCATATCTGCAGCGGAAATTTCTGTAGATCTGTTGAATTGTTGCACTGAGGAGATCACTATCTGCTCCCCACTTCTTGATGGTGAGAAACTTACTCTCCGTATTAAGCTTCCTTATGCCTTATGCTTTATTCAAGCCAAAAGACTATCTCTCTCACCTCTTTACTCATTTGCTTACTCTCGGCAAAAATGAAATTCAGTACAATGAACTTCATATGTTTTTCCTTCTTTTATAATACATTTGCCAGGATATGAGATTTGATGTAAGGCTAATCCTAATGCTTTACATCAAATCTCAATTAATGTATATAATAATGCAAAAGGGTGGTCCCCAATGGGTGTGGCTTGGTGGTGTAGGGTCCAGGATCTCACCTTGAGGTTCTGGGTTCGAATCCAGGGGGTGCACTTCTTGTAAGAGCCTGGGACAACCAGTGGTTTTACCTGCGCCGCGGCCCAGAATGGGTGGTTTGGTGGCGGGGTTTCCATCGTTTCCAAAAAAATAATAATAATAATAATAATAATAATAATAATAATAATATAATAATGCAAAAGGGTGATTTGATGTAAAGCTTAACTTTATGCTTTATATCAAATCAATAATTAATAATAGAGAGAAGAGATTAATAAATCAAGACAGTTTATTGTATAAGTTATGTAGGGAAGTGAGAGTGAGACCTTAACTCACTAATTTATGGATTGTAATGAGCTCACACATCAAAAGCCCATAACAAATCCAGAGCCCGCTCTAATATCTACACATCAAATAATAGAGTGCAACCCACTTTATTAGATCAGACAATTGGGCTTCACAATTTCTATTACAAAACCAATTATCTTAGCGCTTTATATTAAAACCTGTATCACAATTAATATAAGCCCATAATTAGAATAAAATATTCTAACATATTTTTATACTCTAACATTTGTTCCATGACTTATAAACTAATTTATACTCTCATTACAATACTCTCTACTAAACGTAGTAACTCGTTTATACCTAAGTTTATGGTTTATATATTGTGTTCCGTCGAACTAAAATTTTAGTTTTGCCACTGCTGCTACCAAGAGAGAGAAACAATATTGAGGCTCTTAGAACATCAAATTATGAAGAAGATAAAATATGGGAAATTATCATTTTTGGGCGATCTCAAATTGGTGAGAGACATGGGTTCGAGTCCCCACAAAAGCAGTGGGGACTCAAACCTTCCTCTTTAGGAGGAAGAAGTTCTCCTATATGGGAGTTGATTCCCAAACTGTGTCTTGGCTGTTTTAGAATTTGTAAGTCCCGAGCTACGTCTCGGTTGATTTTTGGGCAGTGTTATAATTGTATGTATCTAGAATCCCAGTTGATAGCATATTGTAATATATGTAGTTTGTAATAATTCAAAAAAAAAAAAGATTCTTTTATAAAAAAATTCGATAACCAATTTTATTGTCTCTACAACTGAGCATATACACAAAATTTTAGGTAGTCAGCTGTTGCAGATATTATTGTATTTGGGTGTGAATCTGTTTTCCAGCGGATTTATTGAGAAAACGTGGTGTATCTATTGTTGTATGTTCGTTAGATTGTCTTTAATTATATTTGAGTCGGATATAATATAAGGATATCGACATTTAAGTCCGGTCGTGGTTTGGTTTCGAATCAGAATCACATAGAACCTCTAGTTCCAAGAATCGGAACGATAATTTTACGATTCGGTTCCGGTTCCTCAACCTCTGATTTCAGTTTCGAAATCGCAAAAACAAAATTAAAAACATAAAATTTAACAATGAAGTAGTGAAGTACAAAATTTAACCATTAAATTTTTTGATTATGTTAGATATTTCTATAGTAATATTTTTTAATTTAATTAAAATTAAATTATATTATATTTAATTTTATTAATTTATTCGAAATCTGAATCGTAATTTTACGGTTTGGTTACGGAAACTCGTCTGGGCCTATCTAATATGATGTTAATTCTATGTCATTAAATATTTTATTAAAAGTTTTCAAAGTGTATTTTAGAATATAAAATATAAAATTATTTTAAAATATTGGATTTTTTTTTTCAATTGAAATATAAATATTGGATGTTCAAAAAAGAAATAAAAAAGAAATAATATTAGAAACATGAACGAAGTTTGGGCTTCAAATAGACCATAAAATAAACAAAACAACAACGTAAAAAACAAAAAATTAAATTGAATTATCAGACAGAGTTTCAATCATGTGACTATTGGTTTATGGGCCTACTACACTGCCGCCGTGCCACTTGATTATTGAACGGTGTTTGGGAAGATATGACATTCGGATTTGGAGTTTTTTCATAGTTTTCATGTTATTTTTTTATTAACATCATCTTATTTTATCTTCAAATTTTTTTTTTAATTATTGGAAACTTTACCGCCAAATAATCCCTTCCGGATTTAAGCGGAACAGGTAAAACTCCCGGCTATTTTACAAAAAACACAGTCCATGAATTTAAACTCAGAACTTGAAAATCAGATCATGAATCCTACGCCATCAAACCACATCTCTTGGGGATTTTCAAATACATTCAAACGAAACACAATAATATTATTAAACTATTATTTTATCTTATTATACTCTCAAATATAATAAAATAAATTACTTAATTTTAGAGAATTATAGTAGATGTATGAGGTCACGGGTTAATAGTAAAAAAGAAAAAACAGAGGGGTATGCCATGTGACAATGTCACAGCAGGCTATCCAATAATAAGTTAAGTTTGCCAATAACAAAACAAGTAAAGAATCCAATATTGCTCTCGGTGAAAATAATGTGGCCAGCACAAAAATGGCAACCAAATCCACGTAATTAATATATAAAAAAATAAAAATAAAACAAAATCCAAAACCAAAATTAAAGTCATATTTGACAAAATTTGTTTATGCCAAAATCGAGTTAGGGTTTAAGTCGCCCTAATTCTCAACTTCTTGTTGTGAATAAACACACAATAATAGAGGATAATTTGAGAGAAAACTCTTCTTTTATATATCCACAAAAGAATTACAAAGCTTACAACCCAAGCTTTACAAAAAACTCTCACCAATCACTCTCACTACACTTTCACACATTTAGGGATTTGATAACAATGCTTGGGGCTCAAATTTATAGTGCCCAAACCGCGTGAACAGTGCCACGCGGTTTGGACACGTTTACAGCTCATTTTGCCAGCTTTCTTCCTCTGCTTCTTTCTTTGCAACTTGCAGATGAAGCTTTCGGTGGAAGACTTTGACAGCTTTCAATTTGCAGTCTTCAACAAATCTCCCCCTCGGTGAAGATTTTCTCAAAATCTGAGCCGACCCATCAATCATCCAAATCCGGATCCTCCAAAGGATCCTCCCCTGGCTGCATCTCTGTGACTGCCTACGTACCCTGAGTTGGGATCAAGCCAATCGTAGTTCTCTGTATCTCCCCACTTTGACTATGTGGAGAGTTTTGTCATCCCGGCTATGGCACGACAGATTTCAAGCTTTTCCTTCGGTAAAACCTTCGTGAACATATCGGCACCGTGTCATCGGTCGTGTGTGAATCTTCCTGAGTTCTAACAGCCTTGAGCTCAGGACGTCCCGTATCCAGTGATACCTTACATCGATATGTTTTGACCTCGAATGAAAGGTGGATTTTTTACCGAGATAAATAGCACTCTGGCTATCGCAGTACAAAATGTACTTCTCCTGCTTGAAACTCAATTCCTGGACGAATGTCTTCATCCACAACAATTCCTTGCAAGCTTCTGTCGCTGCAATGAATTCTGCCTCTGTTGTAGAAAGTGCAACACACCTCTGCAACCTCGACTGCCATGCCACAGCTCCTCCTGAGAGAGTAATCAGATACCCCGAAGTAGACTTTCGGGTATCCATATCTCCTGCCATATCTGAATCGGTGTAGCCCATCAACACTGGCTTGTCGCTGCTTCCAAAACATAACCTCATCTTGGAAGTGCCTCGAAGATACCGCATAATCCATTTGACAGCATTCCAATGTTCCCGTCCTGGGTTTGACATAAACCGGCTGACCAATCCAACTGCGTGTGCTAAGTCTGGCCTCGTGCACACCATGGCATACATAAGACTTCCCACTGCTGAGGTGTATGGAACCTGTTTCATTTCCTCCTTCTCTGACTCAGTAGAGGGACTCTGTCTCGTACTCAATCTAAAGTGGGTAGCAAGAGGAGTGCTAACCGCTTTAGCCTTGTCCATCTGGAATCTCTGAAGAAGTACCTTCTCGATGTACTCCTCCTGTGACAAGTATAACCTCCTGGCTTTCCGATCACGACCGATCCTGATGCCAAGAATCTGTTTAGCTGGCCCCAAGTCTTTCATCTCAAAAGACTTACTCAGTTGCTGCTTCAAATTATCAATCCTCGATTGATTCCTGCCAACTATCAACATATCATCTACATATAACAGTAAGATGAAAATCATCGTCAGAAAACTTCTGAACGAAAACAAAATGGTCTGAAGTGGTCTTCTTGTATCCCTGCTCCCCCATAACTGACTCGAACTTCACGTACCACTGTCTCGGTGCCTGTTTCAAACCGTAGAGGCTTTTCCTGAGTCTGCACACATAGTCCTCTTTCCCGCTGACTCTGAAGCCTTCTGGTTGCTCCATATAAATTTCTTCTTCCAGATCTCCGTGAAGAAATGCGGTCTTGACATCCATCTGCTCAACTTCCAGGTCGAGGCTTGCTGCTAAGCTGAGTACCACTCTGATGGATGACATCTTCACAACTGGAGAGAAGATTTCATCGAAGTCAATGCCTTTCCTCTGATTGAATCCCTTGACAACTAGTCTGGCTTTGTACCGGGGTTGTGAAGTGTGTTCCTGTTGCTTCACCCTGTACACCCATTTGTTCTTCAAAGCCCTTTTGCCTCTTGGCAATTTCACCAACTCAAAAGTGTTATTGTCATGCAAAGATTTCATCTCATCTTGCATGGCTTCCTCCCACTTTTCTCTGTCCTCTGTTTCCACAGCCTCCTGGTAGCTCTCGGGTTCTCCCCCGTCAGTAAGCAGCACATACTCATATGCAGAGTATCTAGTTGAAGGTCGCTTGTCTCTGTCAGACCTTCTCTGTGGAACTGTTGGTGGAACTTCTGGTACTGGTGGTTGATCATGATCATCATCTCTGGGAGCTTCATCACCTGTACCCTCATGTCTGGGAACCTCATCTTCAACTCGAACTGGCACCGGTGTCTGAGGTTCTGGATTCACATTTCTGTATTGCTGGGGCATTGTCTTCATATTTCCTGATATCTTCTATGGTCTGGTCTTCAACAAAGACAACATCTCGGCTCCTGACGATCTTCTTCTCCACGGGATCATACAGTTTGTAGCCGAAATCATCCTGACCATAGCCAATAAAGACACACTGTCGCGTCTTTGCATCAAGCTTGAATCTCTCGTCCTTTGGGATGTGTACAAAAGCTTTGCACCCAAAGACATGTAAGTGCTCGTACGACACTTCTTTACCTGTCCAAGCTTGGTTAGGAACATTACCTTTCAGTGCGACCGCTGGGGACATGTTCAAAACATGAACTGCTGTGATGAGTGCCTCCCCCCAGAATGTCTTCGGCAGCTTGGCTTGTGACAGCAAGCTTCTGATCCTCTCGCACAAGGTTCTGTTCATCCTCTCAGCTAGGCCATTTAGCTGAGGTGTCTTCGGAGGTGTCGTTTGATGTCTGATTCCTTGCGTCTTGCAGTACTGATCAAACGGACCTCTGTATTCTCCTCCGTTATCTGTTCTGATGCACTTCAGTTTCTTGCCGGTTTCTCTCTCTACCAAGACATGAAACTCCTTGAACACTCCAAGCACTTGATCTTTTCTCTTCAAGGTGTATGCCCAGATCTTCCTTGAATGATCATCAATAAATGTCACAAAATACAGTGACCCTCCGAGTGTTCGTATCTGCATCGGACCGCATACATCTGAATGTATGAGATCTAGTACCTCCGGTTTCCGTTGAGGCGGGGAGCTCTGGAAGGATACTCTGTTCTGCTTTCCAGCCATGCAGTGTTCACACTTCCGTAAGTGTGAGTTCTTCAATTCCGGAAGAACATTCCGCCTGCGTAGTATCTCCATCCCTGTTTGGCTCATGTGACCGAGCTTTTTATGCCATAACTCGGCTGCCTCATTACTGTTGACTGTATTTATGCTACTATTTGAAAGCTTAGCATGCATCAAATACAAAGTTGAATCTTTCTTACCTCGTGCCACGACCATTGACCCTTTAGTGAGCTTCCAGCATCCATCACTAAAGGTGCTACAGAAACCTTCATCATCCAGCTTGCCTGTTGAGATCAGGTTTAACCGGATATCTGGGATGTGCTTGACTCCCTTCAACACTAGCCTTGTTCCGTTCTCTGTTTCAAGGCAGATGTCTCCAATACCGACGGCTTTGGACTGTCCGTCATTCCCCATCCTTACAGCACCGTAGTCCCCTGGTGTGTAAGATGAAAAGAAGTCTCTGCGAGATGTGGCGTGTATGGAGGCGCCACTATCTATCACCCAACTGGTCTCGTGGCTGGCAAGATTCACAACATCTTCTTCATATATTATGCAAAATTCTTTGGAGGTTTTCTCGGTGGTAGTAGCAACTCTTTCTTGATTAGAGTCGCCATCTCTCCTGGACTGCTCGTTCTTCAACTTGTAACAGTCCCTCTTCATATGGCCTTTCTTTTTGCAATGGTAGCACTCAATATCTCTTGTTCTTGATTTCCCTCAGTTCTTGTCTGATCTACCTGGGCCTCGGCTTTTACTCCTCCCCCTTCTGGTGTTCTTTTCTGTCACTAGAGCTTCTGAGGTTGAGGCTGATGCTGACTCCTGCATTCTCGTCCTCTTTTCTTCCTCGAAGATCCTGGTCTTTGCCATCTCCATAGTGACTTTCCCATCTGCGGCTGAATTGATCACCGTAGATCTGAACGTTTCCCAAGATTCTGGTAACGTATTAAGGAGTATTAAACCATTTACCTCATCTCCGAAGTCTATGCCCAATCCAGACAATTCCTTCATGGTTCCGAGGAAGTCATTGATATGATCCGCCACAGCTGTACCCTCTTGATATTTCAAACCCATCATCTTCTTGATGTAGTACAGCTTGTTGTTGCCAGTCTTTGCTCGGAAAAGCTCCTCCAGCTTTCCCCATAAGGTACGTGCATTTACATCTTCACTGACATGGTTGACGATACTATCGTCGATCCACTGACGAATAGTACTGCATGTTTTCTGGTGAAGATTAGCCCACTTTCCATCGGTCATTCCTTCTGGTTTCTCCTCCAGAAATACCGGTCCATCATAGTCCTTCACATACAGAAGGTCTTTCATCCTTCCTCTCCATGTGAAATAGTTTGTACTGGTTAACAAAATCATTTTTCCGTTGCTCCCCTCCATCAAAAAAATTCTAAGCAGAATTTCAAAAAACGGACCTCACCGTTGCGTCCGGAATGGTCGAAAATGGTGGAAATGACACTTCGTTTGTCAAAATCCGACACAGGGACCAAATAGCAAATTCCAGAAATTACAGGGGTCAAAGTGCAATTTCCGAAAGTTCAGGGGCCAAAGTGAAATTACGGAAAGGTTCAGGGACTAAATTGTAATTTACAAAAAGTTCAGGGACTAAATTGTAAATATCTGAAAGTATAGGGGCTAAACTGTAATTTTCAGAAAGTTCAGGGACCTATCTGAAATTTACCAGGCACCGCTGACGTGGCACTACTGACGTGGCACCAGCTGACGTGGCAGCTGACGTGTCGATGACGTGGCAGCTGACTGGGCGCTGACTGTACGCTGACTGGGCGCTGACGTGGCGCTGACTGGGCTGCTGACTGTGCGCTGACGTGGCGCTGACTGGGCGCTGACGTGGTCGTCTTCTTCGTTGGGTTGGCGCGTGCGGCGCGTGTCTGCGCGTGGAGCGCGTGAAGCAGCTACTGACCGGCGCGTTCGGCGCGTGCGGCTTCGTCCGACCTCCGTTCGATCGCCGGAAAATATCACCGTGCTCGTCTCTCCGTGAAAAGTCCGATGATATGCTCAAAATCGATTTTCGACAACTTTCGTCGGAATCGACTTTCCGAACCGAAACTTCGTTTCTGAATTTCGGGATCCCTCCGTGGAACCGTAGCTCTGATACCACTTGTTGTGAATAAACACACAATAATAGAGGATAATTTGAGAGAAAACTCTTCTTTTATATATCCACAAAAGAATTACAAAGCTTACAACCCAAGCTTTACAAAAAACTCTCACCAATCACTCTCACTACACTTTCACACATTTAGGGATGTTGATAACAATGCTTGGGGCTCAAATTTATAGTGCCCAAACCGCGTGAACAGTGCCACGCGGTTTGGACACGTTTACAGCTCATTTTGCCAGCTTTCTTCCTCTGCTTCTTTCTTTGCAACTTGCAGATGAAGCTTTCGGTGGAAGACTTTGACAGCTTTCAATTTGCAGTCTTCAACACTTCTAACACCAATAATTATATTTTTATTAAAAGGGAATGGCACAAAAGAAAGATAAGTTTTATATGTTAGTCTTCTAATTTAATGAAAACTAGGAACTATTAATCATTTGATTTAATACAAATTAGGACCCATTAGTCTACTATTTTAATGCAATTTAGAAACGATTAATCTTATGAGTTGGTGTTAATTAGGACTTATGCATATCCTCCACCAAGCTCCTATAATTTTCCCCTAATTTTTAGTGTCAAGATGTTATGAATCATCATTGAAAATATTAGGCACAAAAGAATAGCAAAGTCTTTTATTGGGGTATTATAATGGGTATTTTCCTGTTATTTTTAGGGTATTTAAAGATAAGTTTTATATGTTAATCTTCTAATTCAAATTAGGAACTATAAATCTTTGATTTAATGCAAAATATGAATTATTAAGCTAAGTTTGGTAGAGAGTATAAGATAGCTTATAAAATATGAAACAAAAATGATAGAGTATAAGTTAGCGTAGAAAAATAATCTCGTACTCATGCGGTTCAATTTTGTGAGAAATAAATCAGCGTTAACAATGCGTTTAAAGTAACGTTTAAACATTAATATGCACGCTAATTTATAAATTTTATACCAAACGTTACCTTAATCCTTCGACGTAATGCAAATTAAGACCTATTATTCTATTATTCTTCTGATTTAAAGCAAATTAATTAGAAGTGGTTAATTTCATGATTTAATGCTAATTAGGATTTGAGCAAATCCTAAACCAGGCTTCTAGAGTTTTCCTCTGGCTTATTTGATTGCTTTAGGATAGGGTAATTATGTGTTTACGACCCTCGGTCAAGCGTGTTCAAGGTCATATCCTATAGGTCGCTAAAAATCGCGTCCAAACACTAATCTTATAATTTTTAGTGTTGACAGGTTATGAATCGATATCCCTAAGAAATGTGACTTTGTGGTGTATGGTTTAAAATTTCACATTGACGTCATGAGTTCGAATATAAGGAGCGCGTTTCTTATAACAGTCAGGAATTTTACATGCTTCGCTTAAGTCCGGAATGAATAATTTGACGGCGGAGTTTCCAACAATTAAAAAAGAAGTTATGAATCGACACTTAAATGTCTTATAAGATTTTTAATTTTTTAAAAAGATAATTTTATACGTGATTTAATGAATTAATTATATTACTTTTTAAATCGTAAATAACTCTACATTTGATAATCTTTAGTCATGAATTCAATTGTTAAAAAACTTTTCGCCGACTCCTTAACACCAAAAGAGACATACAACAGTGATTGGCTGCAATCCCGAACACATTAGCTGCAATGTGTAACGCACATAGACAATCAAAACCCAGCTGCAGTAAAGTAAAGCCACGTCATCTCCAACGCAAACCCAAATCCAATCCAAAATCCCACGTAATCAGCCGAATATCATTAACAGTCCAAAAATTACAAAATATATAAACAGATAAATCTCAGAATTTAAAAAACAAAAAGATAAAAAGAAAAGAAAAAGAAGAAAATCGAATTCTCCATCAACTTTGTTCTTGTTACAGTAAGCTTTCCACTCTCAATGCTCTCATCTCAGCGATATTTTCCAAGCAATCGCAAAATATTTTTATTTAAAATTACAATTAAAAGAGCAAATTTTCATTTTAGTTAGAGAAAGAAATACTTCTCATCTCTCTCTCTCTCTCTATTCTCTCACTATCGTAAAGTTTCAACCAGAGACTAAAACGGTTGCGTATTGATTTAGTTTACTATTGGTTTCATTTAAGTTTCTCTCTGTTTAATTTAATGACATTTGTGACAATTTAATTTTCTTTGACTTTTCGATTTTATGATTTTAATTTTAGTTTTAAATAAAGTGGATCAGGCGACAATGCAGGCATCCACGTATGCAGTAAAAGCGAGAGTATGCTTTGACGCTCGCAATCGGAGGAGTGTGTCGTCGGCTGGTGGTTTTGCGAAGAGCAGAAGCGTCGTTGCTTTGAATTGTAGTAATATTATTAGTAGTAGTAGTAGTACGATTTGCACGAGAGATATGGGACTGAAGCTCACGCGCGCCTCTCTTGGCGTTGAAAGTCTCGTTAGGTCAACGGTTAAGCCCCGATCGGTCAAAACTCAAGCCTCCGGTTCGTTTTCATTTTTCATTATCGGTTGATTATTATGGTTTTAATTTAATACATGAGTTTGTTTGTCAATTTATCTGTGAATCACGTGATTGTATGTTGAATTTATTTCTTTCTTTTGAATTGTTTGCCTTTTTTTTTTTTTTTTTTTTTTTTTTTTTGGAAAAAATGTTGTTTTGATGAGTTGCCTATGAAATTGAACTGCAGCTGGAGACACTGAAGAAGCTACTCCTTTCAAGCCTCAAGAGAAGAAATCTTCAGGGGTAGTTTTGCCTTTTGTTGGGGTTGCTTGTTTGGGAGCTATTTTGTTTGGTTACCATTTGGGGTATGTCTCATTTTCAACGAACATATAAAATTCTAGTTCTTTTTTTTTTCTTTCATTTTGGAGATCTTAGTTCAGTAGTTTTGATATCCTTGCATTACCATGCATGAGATATGGCTGGTGTGATATTTTGTTATATTGTAAATTTACTTGTGGAATTTGAAAGCAAGGATTCTATGTTATTGTTCTAAATCATTGAGCTCGCTAATACACAAGGTTTACTTCGTGGTTAACTCTTCTTTTTGCTTACTTCAGGGTTGTAAATGGTGCTCTCGAATATCTTGCCAAGGACCTTGGGATTGCTGAGAACACTGTCCTACAAGGTGAGTGCTGTAAAGCACATTTCTCACAACTCTCTATCTTTCTCTATTTCAACCAAAAATGATTAGTTCCTGTAATCAAATTATTGGTTTTGTTGCTATGTACATGCTTGAAATTTGGATTTTTCTTTCTTTCTTTCTTTCTTTTTTTTTTTTTAAAAAAAAAAAAAAATTAAAAAAGAAAATTATTTTAAGTACAAGCAAATAATTATCTAGCTTATAACAATATGAGTAGGATGGATTGTGAGCACACTACTTGCTGGTGCGACTATTGGTTCTTTTACTGGAGGAGCATTGGCTGACAAGTTTGGCAGAACAAGGACATTTCAGTTAGATGCAATTCCCCTTGCAGTTGGAGCATTTCTATGGTGTGTCCTTTGTCGATAATAATTTGGTTATTAGATTTCGGTCTTCATTATATTTTGTGAAAACTAACACTTATATTTGTCATGAATGTTTCCAGTGCTACAGCCCAGAGTGTGCAGACTATGATAATTGGCCGCTTACTTGCGGGCATTGGAATTGGCATCTCGTCTGCCATCGTACCGCTTTATATTTCTGAGGTAGTACACGTGTGGGGGCATATTTTCTGTCTTGTGACAGTATACCCTTTTCTTGTTACTTTTCTTTTTGATTTATCGTGCCTTGATCCTCTTTTTTATTTGTTAGATCTCACCAACTGAAATTCGTGGAGCTCTTGGATCTATAAACCAACTTTTTATATGTGTTGGGATTCTTGCAGCATTGGTGGCTGGACTACCCTTAGCTGGAAACCCTATATGGTGATCATGTTTGCATTCTTTTTATTTTTTAGTCTTGATTTTTTGTATTCAATCTGAATAAAAGAACTAAGAAGAGAATCTTAATGAAACATAAGTAAAGCTTTCTTGATGCCATATGTGTCATGTGTGATAATGTTGAGTGTTGCCAGTCCATAGTTGAACATTCAGTTGAAACATGGACCTTTTTTGGCTATCTTTAATTATATTACTCTTTCTTATGCTTACTCACTCATGTTCTACTTATGCATTTCATTTTTCTTGTTCTCTTCTTTTTTACATATAATTTTTAGGTGGAGGACAATGTTTGGCCTTGCTGCTATACCATCTATTCTTTTGGCTCTAGGAATGGGATTTTCTCCAGAAAGCCCGCGGTGGCTTTTTCAGGTTTTCTTGCGCGATTAATTCACATATAATTGTCATCTTAATGCACTATAGATATGTGCTGCTTTGTCTCCAGCTATAAATATTTGTTCATTTAAGACATTCAATTTGCAGCAAGGCAAGACATCTGAAGCTGAAAAATCTATACAAACACTATATGGGAAAGAAAGAGTTACTGAAGTTATGCTTGATCTATCAAAAGCGGGTCAAGGTTCTGCAGAGCCAGAGGCGGGATGGTTTGATTTATTTAGCAGCCGCTATTGGAAAAGTATATAATGAGACTCACCTAAATGAGCTTCTATTTTATTTTCATATGAATTGTCTTCAGTGTGATTGGATTTTGCATACATAGCTTGCCAATATGATGTGCGTAAAGATTATTTAAACTGTGTCGTTTCCAGGAAGCTTGTGTCCTTTTAAAATTTTTCTTAAAAGGAATAAAGTTAGGACCTGATTCCCCAAATTCTCTTAAAAGATACAATTGTACTATATTTTTTTTTTACAAGTATTTCTTTATTTGGTCTGAACATACACTATTTCACCTCTGTGATATTTACTCTTTTTGAATTTACCTAATAGTAGCCTCTGCTTCATCCTGGACGTTTTTTTTGTGGTTTGTTGTCTCATACTGTCATCTCATTCTATCATCAATGATCCCTGTAACCTCTGCATCTAGCCATCTACCTCAGTGGGTAAGGGTAGATTGACATCTTTTGATCTACTAACTGCTGTTAGAAGTAGATACTTCATGAAACATGCTAAACCTATAATCTTATATAGTTATATTGATCTATTCCTCGTTGCTGCTATCTCATTCCAATTATGCCATATGCTTGTGATGACTGATGCTTTCTGACGTGTTATGGGAATGATTTCTTACCTTCCTAACATGTCTTGCTGCAGTTGTGAGTGTTGGTGCAGCACTTTTCTTGTTCCAACAGTTGGCTGGGATAAATGCTGTGGTGTATTATTCTACTTCTGTTTTTCGTAGTGCTGGAATCGAATCTGATGTTGCAGCAAGTGCTCTTGTTGGAGCAGCAAATGTCTTCGGTAGTTATAGCATATCTGTCTGATTCTTCGGTGATTTCTTTTTTCATATTTTGCATAAATATTTAGGATGGCTTACTTGTGATCATGCAGGAACTGCTGTTGCATCCTCTTTGATGGACAGACAAGGAAGGAAAAGTCTTCTAACCTTCAGCTTTTCTGGAATGGTAGGTTTATTTAGTATTTAACTGTTTTTCAGCTGAGGCAGATGAACATGAAGTTTCGTGATATAAGTCGTACTGTAATAAACCACTTTACTGCTATATAGCTGCCAGGTGTTTGTCCTCAGAAACATGTTTTGAATAACTTTTACCTGCAAGACGATGTTAAGAAATAGCCTTGGCCTTTTCTCTCATATGTTTTATGTAATATTTTCTAATCTGGTTTTATAGATGCAGGATAAATGGTCTTATTTTAAAATTGTTGCAACTAAGCTAGGACTATACTTCATGCCATTTGAAATTCTGGGTTTTTACTTAGTATGCCAGAGAATTATTGCTCTTGTCCTTCGCCAGTCTAAATGGACACAATGGATATTGTTTGTCAATGCGATTGATTTTTTTTTTTTTAATTTTTTATTCTTTATATTTTGGTTTGAATGGCACAAAATGTGACAAAAAAGAAGAATGATGTGCTATATCTTTCTTTGAACATGCAAGCACACGCGTATGTCTATTCTTTCATCAACTGCTAATTTATTCAATTGTTATTTTGTTTTTAGGCTGCTTCAATGTTGCTGCTTTCCTTGTCCTTCACATGGAAAGTCCTGGCACCATATTCCGGCGCCCTTGCTGTTATTGGGACCGTCCTGTAAGTCAACACCTGCCTCACTAGCTTTTCTGCACCCTTCTTTTTTCCCTTCTATTATTCTTTGGAAGCTCTTTCCTTTTGTGATCAAATCTTCTTGATATATTATCTTCCCCTTGTCCGCTCTTACGGTCCATGAAATCTAAGTATGGTTTTTACTTAACAGCTATGTATTATCCTTTTCACTTGGTGCCGGTCCTGTGCCTGCTCTTCTCCTGCCAGAGATCTTTGCCTCAAGAATCAGAGCAAAAGCTGTTGCTTTGTCATTAGGAATGCATTGGGTAAGTCATAGAGGAGGAGATAGCATTTGCGTTTTTGCTGCCACTAAGAAATAAACAAATTATGCATGCTCATCATCGTTTTGGTTTTCTGCAATGGCAGATCTCGAACTTTGTCATCGGACTGTACTTCTTGAGCGTTGTAAACAAGTTCGGCATCAGCTCAGTGTATTTGGGATTTGCAACCGTCTGTCTTCTTGCCGTCTTGTACATATCTGGTAATGTTGTAGAAACGAAGGGACGATCATTGGAGGAAATAGAGCGTGCTCTTAATCCTGCAGTTTGATGTGGTAATAATAATCTCAGTATCTCACTGCCGGCTCTTGGAAACTGACTTCGAATAAGCGAGACGTTTTTTTTCCCCTTCTGTAGAGCTTTCCTTTATTTAACAGTGACTTAGGTTCTGTCTTGTTTGGTGATTTTCATTTTGCTCTGTTCTGCAACAGATGTTTAATTTCCAACCCAACCAGCTTTTGTTAAATATATTTGTTTCTTTGAAATTCTCGACAAGAAAGTATATAGTAATAGCAGAAAATCAGATACAAATGTTTTTTGTTTCGAATCTTAAATTTTAAACTAATCGGTTCGAGAATTGGGATGATTTTTTTATTCCAATTCAAAAAATCGGTTGGAGAATCATAATCGAGATAAAACGGGATATCCCGATTGTCATTTTTAATAATAAGAGACATCCCAATTGTTATTCTTAATAGTAAGTATATATTTTCTCATGTTAGTAGATGTTTTTAAATTTTCATTCTTGATAAAATTATCGAGAATCTTATATATTGGGTACTTCCTTTTAACAATGAAAAACTAGTTTTTGCAATGCTACAAAGCCACCTCTAGAATTATGCTTAAATCTTCTCAATCCGAAGTATTTATAAGATCAAAATCTAATATATGCCCAATTTTACTGCAAGATTATATTTAGGGGTGGCAATTTGGGTCAGGATTCGTTTATTCGTTCGATTCGATTCGCTTTAAAGCGAATGCGGGTTTGAAAAAATGGATTCGTTTAATAAATGGGTCAATTCGATTCGATTCGTTTATTAAACGAATCGAATACGAATTTAAGATCATTGATTCGTTTATTCGTTTAGGATTCGTTTTATTATTTTTATTTACTAGTTCTTGTTAATTTTCAATTAAGATTCGAGAAATTATAACTAATTATCATATAAAAAGTAATATTTTCAATGTTTGGTAAAATATTTTTAGTAAATATATTAATTACATATTTCATATGTATATATTTATGAAGAATTAATGTAAATCAAGTGTGGTAAATTATTTTATTAAATAATATAATTGACTAAACGAATAAACGAATATTCGTATTCGATTCGTTTAATAAACGAATCGAATACGAATCCTGATATTAGGATTCGTTTAATAAACGAATCGAATACGAATCCATTACATTTTGATTCGATTCGTTTAGGATTCGATACGAATTCGATTCGTTGATTCGTTTTGACACCCCTCTTCAATTGCAAAAATTTCTCGACTCTCAATAATCAATATGGCATGAAATTATTCAATTTCTTAGGCTTAAATCTTCTCCTCCTTGGTAAATTCATTATGACCAAGCACACAATTGATATGAAATGAAGCAATGCATTTGCAAATGGAAACTCCACCAAGGTTGACTTTGTATTTTATACCATAAATAATGCCTAACATTACCTTAGAAGGCAAGTACTATAGGCCATTTAGCTCAAATTAATGTGTATTGACATTTTGTTTGTACTCCAAAGCAAGAATTATAATATCTAGTCAATATAAAAGATCATTCTTTTTTATTTCTTTGCTTTTACCTACACCTAATTATAATTATAATGATACTCAAGTAAAATTTATTAGTATTAGTTAGTATCTCAGCTCAATGAGTCATTTTTATCGTGATTAACAATTGATATTGATCTTACATTTTATCTTCGTACGTGGACCGAGGAGAAAAATGATGTATTTTTTGGAATCCGATTCAAGCTCAAATAAATATAAAATATAGGAAAATTATCAATCAACTACTCAAATTTGATACATTTTGTAATCTTTGGATGGACTGGTGAATAAAATTTCAGTATTTATATATATATAATTTTTAACGTATCAGTTTTTGAGTATATAATTGATAATTTCCCTAAAATATAAGGTTTAGCTAAATTTATGAGAAAATCTTATGAGTTTTAGAAGTTTCAAAAAAATTAATCACGTCCAAGAAAATTTTCATTCTATGTTACATCTTAAAATGAGATCTGTCTATGAAGTTTCATAAAATTTATCAGAAATATTTTTCATAAGAGAAACCTTTACTTATCTTACACACAAAGACAAGACCTTGAAAGAGGAAATAATTAAACCCAATAAGGCAATAAGTAATTAAATTAAAAAGAAGTATAAACTTAAAAGAAATCACAGCAAATCAAGGATTGAATTCAAACCCTTTGAGCTCAAATCACTTTTGCAAAACCCCATGCTTTCAGACTTCAAGTGGCAAATTTTCTTCAATATTTTTTATCAGTCAACTATTTCATTGAGGACCAAAAATAAGAAACATAAAACCCGGTGACACTTGCAACTAAGAGTAAAAATGTGGTAACGTGCCTAATTTCAGCAGTGGTTCTGCTGTTTTGTGCCCTTTTTTTTAGTTTATTACTCGATATATTCATTTGTTTGCGTACCCAATGACGTGATTTAGTGATGTAGAACTCAGGATCTAACCTTGAGGTCCTAAGTTCGAATTCATGAAGTGCGTTTTTTACAAGAATTTGGGACAGCCGGGAGTTTTACCTGCTTCAACCTTGAGGTCCTAGGTTCGAATTCATTAAGTGCGTTTTTTACAAGAATCTGGGACAGCCGGGAGTTTTACCTGCTCCGCTTAAGCCCGAAAAAAGTGATTTGGCGACGAAATTTCCAACGATTCCAAAAAAAAATTATATTCATTTGTTTGCACTTTGCACAATTGTGATGGCCATAACTTATTATTTAATTATTATATTTCTGGACTTAGACCTAACAAATTTTGGTAACTCTCATTGGCTTTGTTTCAATATTAATGTTTATATTTTACAAGAATCATAATTTGTTGTGTGATTCTTATTTTCTTTTATGTTGTGATCCATTTGTTTTACATCGATTAAGTATGAGATTAAATTGTGATTTTATTGATCATTGGATACCATCTTCTTATAAACCGATTTTTAAGGATGAGTTATATATACCTATGAATTCATAATAAATAGTATTAAAACTAGCATTATACCTATCAGTATGCAGCATATGGGATGACGTCGATATTATAATATTCGACCGAAACTAATTAGACTAGGGTAAAATCTAACATGCATGAACGCTAGCACTAAGTAGCACGATCAAATATTTTGGTTCATTTGGCTCTCATGGGTTTCTAACATTCTCCGATTTTTCGAGGAGTTAATCCCACTAGTTGTTTGTGGGTACTTTTTTTTTTAATTTATTGTGCAAATCAAGACTAGTCATCAGAAATTTTTTATCGTGTGATATTCCTAAATTGTTATGTAATAGTTTTGCCATTGAGTTTATATTGAATTAAAACAAAAACAAAAAGTCCAATTAAATGTTTTTGGCTTTAATTCATCATAGGTGTATTTTCCCTAATTAAGATACTCATTTAAATAGATATTTATTACTTATAAGTGGTTCACCAGACCTAAAATTGTGGACGGAATGGTAGGGGGGATAAGAGTTTCTCAGAGAAAAAAATTATAAGTCCTCTAAAAAACATTGACTCATATTTACAACAAATTAAAGTTGCCTCAAAACTAAATATTTCACAAATCCTTAGATTCCCATTAGCTTTTTTTTTTTTTTTTTTTGAAATCGTTGGAAACCCACCGTCAAATCACCCCTTACGGACTTAAGCGAAACAGATAAAACCTCCGACTGTCTCATTAGCTTTGCGAATACAATACCCCAAAAAATAAACCACATGCCACTAACTTATCTTCCAAGTGTTCATCAACTATCACAGCCAATTTAACTCTCCAATTTCTCTCTGTGCTTCATCACCATCATCAACAATGGCCAATGAGGAGAAGCAGCAACAACAACAATATTTTTTTGAATCAATTTCAAAATCTGTAAATACCCTTTTGGCCTTAAATCATGTCTATCGTTTTCTCTTCTTTGTCATTGGCTTATCTCTAGGATTTGTTATAAGTTTGTATCTCAATAACTTCTTATTCACCAATCCAATGGTTATATCACTAGTGCCATTTACTTCAACAAATGCGTCATTATTATCTAACAACATTAACATTAATGTTTCATTGGGAGCAGAAAGATTCATCACTCACAATATGAGTGATGATGAGTTGCTTCAGAAAGCATCATCATCATCATCATCAATGGTTCAAAGTAACAATAATATTGTTGTTGCAAAAGTTGCTTTCCTGTTCTTGACCACAGGGCCATTGCCTTTGGCCCCATTTTGGGAGAAATTTTTTGAAGGCCATGAAGGGTTTTATTCAATTTATGTGCACACACACCCTACTTATAATGAAACTATTCCTGAAAGTTCTGTATTCTATGGCAGAAGAATCCCTAGCCAGGTATGCTTCTTCTAAATTTATCACTTTAATTTTAAATAATTTTCACTTCTTATTCATCATATCATGTAATGTAAGATTGCGTATGTTAATATCTTTTCCAAATCCTACTTATAGCGGGAGCATTATGACTTTACTTTTATCTCGATTTTATGGAATTCACTTCTAGAACATTAAGTCTCCGATGGGCATGACTTGGTAGGGTAGGGTTCAGAATCTCACCTCTAGATCATGGGTTCGAATCCGGGGAGTGCGTTTCTTATAAGAGTCTGGGACAACCGTGGTTTTACTTGTTCCGTTTAAACACACAATGAGTGATTTGGCGGCAGGGTTTCCAACGATTTCAATTTTTTTTAATATATATATTTAGAACATTAAGAGGTTTTCAAGATTAGTTAGAACATAAGAGCTTTCAGTCAAATAGCCTCTAATACTTTGTTACATATATTATGTTTCTGGTTTGGAAGCTAAAGTGATTTTATCTCACAATTACTTGATGAAAAATTTATAGAATTCACATCTATCTTAGTTCTGTTTGAACCTATTAAGACTATTAATATGATTGCTAAGTTGGTACAATTTAATTTTTACCAAAAGTGGTAGATACTTTTCATTTTAGAGGAAGCAAATAAACCAGACTTCTCATTAATTCGTAGGACACGTTTAATAAATTTTCAGATTGAACTCGATCCTCAGTGGCTCCATCTCTGGTTTCATGACTCATTTGGTGTATTCTTTTTACAGCCAGTTTATTGGGGAACTGCAACAATGATTGAAGCTGAAAGGAGACTCCTAGCAAATGCCCTCCTTGATATTTCCAATCAAAGATTTGTTCTTCTTTCAGAATCTTGCATCCCATTATTCAACTTCACAACAGTTTATAATTATCTCATAAACTCAAATCTAAGCTTTTTAAGCTCATATGATGACCCAAGAAAGGCAGGACGTGGCCGATACAACCCAAAAATGTCACCCTCAATTAACATCACAGATTGGCGAAAAGGGTCTCAATGGTTTGAATTGAACCGTGACCTAGCCCATCACATTGTTTCGGATACCAAATATTATGCCATCTTTAAAGAACATTGCCTCCCTCCTTGTTACAACGATGAACATTATATCCCAACTTTAGTTAACTTACTTTACCCTGAATTGAATTCGAACCGGAGTGTTACCTGGGTCGATTGGTCCAGGGGCGGTCCCCATCCTGGAAAATTCGGATGGAATCACATTACGGATGAATTTCTAAATCAAATTCGGTATGGATCTGAATGTTTATATAATGGTAATACTAGTTTAGTATGCCATCTCTTTGCTAGAAAGTTTTTGCCTAATGCATTGGAGCCTTTGTTAAGGGTTGGTCCCTTGGTACTAGGTTACAATCCTTAGATTAATTTGTTGAACATTTTTCTTTTACATGTATACTAAAGTTCTCAAGTATAAATAATGTATTGTTTATCTCTTTCCAGAATTTTTTTTGCCTTAATGGACATTATTACTTAGAAAAGAAAAAAGTCTTCAGCATTTGATGTCATAGTCATTGATGGGGGATGAATCTGACCAAATGAACACTTCCCCCATCCATGACCAATCTTGATTTAAAAAATGTGCAAATCAAGAAATATTTGGTCAGCATTTTGTAAATTTCATCAAGAAAGACTGCTCTAATAATGAAATCAAATTCTTTATCATTAAACTTGGAAACTAATCAACCAATGAACTGGTAAGAGACAACTGCTAGATAACTCTAGAATGATAACTAGATTATTTTCAAACTTGATCTCTAGACTATACATCAGTGTATAAGGCCCCACTACAAGTGAAGGTCTGGGGAAGGAAACAAATTTTACTCCTCAAAATAAATTATCAGTCAACAGATTATAATTCTCTCCAAAACTAGTTCCAGGAGGGATCCTGTGATGTAAGCTCTAGAATTTATTTTCAAACTTGATCTCTAGACTATAGATCGAAAATATGTCGTACTGAGTGCACAAGGCCCCAGCTATAAGTAAGGGTTTGGGGAAGGAAACAAATTTTACTCCTCAAATTGTAATTCTAACCACTTACAAAGACCATGAGGGCTCCTGTGATGCAAGCTCTGTTGACAATGGTGCAGCAGAAGACTGCATTGCTGATCTTATTGGTGAAGTCAGTTCAGGTTTCGGAGGGATCTGCAAGTTTTCTATGCTACTTTCCAACATCTCCAAAACCTTATGAATTGAAGGTCTGTCAGATGGATTAGTTTGAATGCACCACAAGCTCACTAAGATCATCTTCTGAGCCATCTCTTTTTCTTCTTGTGTGACAACTCCATCAAGCTGAAAATCATTCCCTGGTTCAATGTTCTTGTAAATTGCATTGGGAAAATATATGTCACTGCTGTGAGATATTTTGGCATTGCCATTGGCATTTTTTGTTCCTTCAACCATTTCCAGGATCATAATTCCATAGCTGTACACATCAGACTTGTGAGAAACTCCTCCAAAATTTCTGCAGAATACTTCTGGTGCAATATATCCCACGGTTCCTCTTGCACCCATCATTGATATGGCACTGTCCTTCTTTTCGGATTGTTTAGCTAACCCGAAATCAGATATTTTCGGACAAAACTCGTCATCTAACAGAATGTTATGAGGCTTTATGTCAAAATGCACAATCCTTATGTTACAGCCTCTATGCAAATACTCTAGTCCTCTGGCAATGCCTACTGAAATTTGATACATTGTTCTCCATTCCAATTTTCGGATTGTATTTGAAGATTCCTGATGATATATGAACTGATCCAAGGAGCCATTAGGCATGAACTCATAGATTAGAGCTCTTTTCTTCTTCTCATAGCAGAATCCCAGGAATTTAACAATGTTAACATGAGAAGTTCTACTAATGCTGGCTACCTCATTGATGAATTCCTCCCCTTTATGTTTGGATTTCTTCAAGAGCTTCACTGCCACAAGGCGGCCATCAGGCATCTTTCCTTTGTAAACATCACCATAACCTCCTTGGCCAAGTTTATCACTGAATGATTTTGTCATCCTCTTAATATCAGAATAATAGTATCTCTTTGGAGCAAGAGATGTGTAATTCCTAATAAAAGCTGCTTCCGCGTCGTGATCTGTCTCTGTTTTCTTCTTCTGAAGTCTTCCTAGGCTAACTATGAGAAGCATAGCCAGAATCATTATTATCCCCACCACACCAGCCACAATTCCTGCATTCAAATATAGAACTAGATTATTGAAAATGCTACTGCTTATGCCAAAACAAGCTACCAGGTGTAGAAATTACCAAGCAAAATTTTCCTTCTCTTGTTGAAAAATGATCCTGCAGCATAAACAAAGTGTTAACAGCTTTTCCATAACTCCATTGGTTCTCATAAAATGGACTTGAAAAATGACATTGGCAGCAGCATTACATCCTGCGGCGGCCTTGAGTTTTGGGGCCATACGAGTTCTTAAAATATGTAGCATCTATTAATAAATGAGAGATTTTTTTGGCTCTTTAAAAAAAAATTCACACACCCAAAGTACTCATAAAAACTCGAACTCACACCTTCAAGTTTATCTTGAGGGCATCAAACCATTGGACCATTGAAACGTCTTAAAGATAGTGACCTAATCCGCGATTCAACCCAGTTTAGATTTTATTTTCGTGGTTTTGCAAACTGTTTCTACATGGACTACTGACTCCAGTGATATAATTTTTTTGACTTGTATTAATTTTTCTTATCTTTGGACCCGATCGGCAGCCTGCGTGAGCTGTCCCAGGGACATCCCTAATTACATGCTCCAGAACCTAATAGCAACCTTATTGAGGAGAAAATCTTTGGTATAACGGAGTTACCACGTCATCCATGCAACAAGCCAATCATCTATTGCCACGCGTGCTAAAAAATTAAAAAACAACTAAAAAATAGGTATTAATTATACATGTGGTGGTATCACGTCACCCATACCTCCGTTACACCAAAGAATTACTCCTTATTGAGGTGCAAGAAGAGTAATAAAAGAGAATATGGTGTACCTTTTCCAGATTGACAGGTATCAGGATAAGATCTATCAGGGCAAAAACAAGTGAATCGACCAGTCCTAGGATCACGCCCACACTGTCCTCCTGATCCTTCACACTCATCACACATTTCATTATTTGCAAACCATTGCAACCCAAAACCCACCTGAAGAACTCTAATCAGACTCACTCTAGCCGGATTGCTCACCATAGACTCAAGACTTGTTTGCTGCAGAGGAATCACAACTATATTCCCACAACTTCCTAAGTAAGCTTTGATGATCTCAGTGGAACTGGAATTGAAGACATTAACATCCCATGAGTAAAAGTAATTGGGTTTAACATCTGTTTCATTAGAGCTGCAATTAAACTGATACGGAGGAAGCAGCGTCCGCAAAATACTACTCGTTGAGTTTTCTCCAGGGCAGTTATAATACAGTGTCAAGTTGTGTGATCCGGAATCATAATTGAAAAGGCTGAAGTTTAGAGTAGTATTGATGAAGCTTGATGATGGGCAAGTATCATCCCAGTAATCTTTTCTAGCAACAGTTATTGCCCGCGATTTGTTATTGATGTTCAGGACTTTATAAGTCCTGTTCAGGATTTTAATCTCCGGAAAATCACTCTGGCAATTCAACTCGAAACCCGGATAGCCACAATATTCAGATCGAGTTGATCCCCAGAATGGATAGCCAAAGTTCTGTAAGTTTGCACAATGAAATGGGGAGCTGCAGTTTAGGTACTGTGCATCAATGGCTGACACAGGCGACTGAGCATGCATGAAGAGAAGGTTTGTAGTGATCATTAAGAACACTGTAGCCATGATTTGGGGTAGAGGAAGATCCATTTTGAAGAAGAGAGAGGCGTGATCATAAAGAAAAGATTAATTAATTGATCGCTTTTGACAAAGTACAGAGAGTAAAATATTCCAAGGAGGAGGTTCTTGGAAAGGTGAAATTGAAGTGCCGGTCAATGCTAGTTACGTAATTGAAAAGATTTATTAATTGATCTTATAAATGTGATCTGGATCTCGTCCGTTTTATAGTCTAAATGAGATAATTGATTTACTTACCCTTGATATTTATGTCTCATTTTTTTTATCTCTCTATTATTAAACAATATTTCTAATTCACATAAAATTTTATCTCTTACCTTTTCTCTCTCATTTGAAATCATATCTCTAATTATAAATAACTTTAAAAATATTTAATTTTATTTTGAATAAATTCTAATGAAATTCTAATGAAATTTATTTAATTTAAGCTTAATTTTTCTTATCGAAACTTATTAAGTTCTATAAATTTTGGATTGCAAACTAACAAAATTAAACAAATTATAGTAATTAATTCAGAAAATAATAGTTGACTTACAAATTCAAAACTCAATTCACCTTCAAAGTTACATCCTAAAAAAAAGAGCCTGTAATATAAAGAAAAATGATTTTTTTCCTTAATCAACTCAATCAAACAACCCTCTCCGAAATGTCATGTTCTCATTTTCTTCCGAGTTTACTCTCTTTCTTCAGTTCGACTTCTAATTAACGAAATTCATGATTATTCACAATTATAATAGTTTTCTTTTTAAATTATGATTGTTTTCTTATGTTAATTGTATAATAATTTTGACAATTAAAATTTATTTATGATAGTTATCTTTTCAAATCGTTATTGTGTGAGATTCTAATTACATAACAATTGCACATAACAAAATTTAGGACTAATTATTAAGTGGTTTTATTTTAATTATAATAGGTTTATAATTTTAATAAGTAGATGCTAAAGTTTTGATTAGGAATAGGATAGATCAATTTGTTTTTTTTATTAGGGATAATATAGCTTAATTTAATATTTAATTAATTTTATTTTATTTTATTTTTCCTATTTTAAAACTGAGTCGCATACATGGAGTGTTGAGATAATTTAAAAATATTTAACTTTCAAATATACATTAACTATATAGATTTATATATGTATTTGATTGGGTATTTAATTAAGAATATGATAGATCAAATTGTTATTTTTTTATTAGAAATAAGATAGCTTAATTTAATATTTAACTAAAATTATTTTATTTATTTTTCTTATTTCAAAATTGAGTCGCTTACGTGGTGCATTGAGAGCTTAAAATATTTAACTTTTATATATACAAACACAAGCCCCGCATTTTGTGAATGTTGAACATATATTTTAAGTATTGATATTGTAAATGTTCCGGATCTTGTCGGTTTTATAATCTAAATAAGACAATTGATTTACTTACACTAATATCTATGTCTCATTCGTCTGTCTCTCAGTTCTCAAATAATATCTATAATTCACTGTGCAAACTTTAATAATAAAAAAAATTCATGATTTAAAAAACTTATATAAATAATTCAAAATAAAATAATAGAAGTGAAATCCAAAAAATTGGCTCGGTTGTGTATTTATGTTTCTTATTTTAATAGGAGGTTATATTTTTTGTTGTAATAGATTTATTATTTTAATTTTATAATTTAATAATAAAAATATTAATTGTAGAGATTAAGTGTCATGTATATTTTTTTCATTTTAATAGAAGGTTATAATATATCTTTTTATTATAATAGATGATAAAAAAATAATGTAGAGATTAAATGTCATGTGACGCAATCAGAAAACTTAAAAATGTTATATATATATATATATATTAATTATCAGATTATCTTTGATATTATTCCAAAATTAATCGGATAATATAATATGTTTTATTTTTATAATATGGTTCTTATTTATTAATTTTATTAATTTAATTCTATAATTTAATAGTATTTTTTTAATTGTAATAGGATAATATAATATGTAATCTCTTATAAAATTATAAAATGTATTTTATTATAATAGTTTTTTATTTAATAAAAATTTATTGTAAAGATATTTTTATATTATAATTTAATAATAAAAAACAATTTTAGAATTAATTGTAGAGACTAAGTAGGGGCCCGACCCGACCCGCGCTGGTCCAAAAAAAATTACAAATTTTCCACACGGGTTTGATACTAAAACTCGACCCGACCCTATCCTATAGTAATTTTATTATTTTTCTAAAAAATTTATTATTTTTTTAAAGTTTTTTTTTTTTCATTTGTTTATTATTTTGTTGTATTAAAACTTTATACATATGATAATTTTTGGGACATAAAATAATTAATATTTATATTTCAAAATAATTAATTTATTAAAAAAATTATTTTTTTCTGCCGACCCGACCCGACCCGCACCCGATCGGGTCTCACAAAATTTTAAAAAACCCGACCCGACCCGTGAACACCCCTAAGAGTAAGTGTCGGTTTTTTTTTTTTTATTTTAATGAGAGATTATAATATGTTTTCTTATTATAATAGGTTTTTTTATTTAAATTTTATAATTTAATAATAATAAATTTAAATATTAAATAATCAGCTAATTAATTAATAGATTTCTTAATTTAATAGTAGATTATCTTTATATATTGTAATAGGTTTCTTTTGTTAATAATTTAATATTTTAATTTTATAATTTAATAATAAAAAATAATTGTAGAGATATTTTTAATTTTATAATAAAACAAATTAATTATAGAGATTAGATTAATTATAAATAATTTAATAGCGTTTTTTTAATAGGATATTATAATATGTTTTCTTGTTATAATAGAATTCTTATAAAATTATCATATATATTTAAACATTTTTAAATCTTCTTATCATTTCACATGACTGCTTCACATGACTGCTTCATATATATATATATATATTATATATATATATATATATATATATATATTATGTGTGTGTTTGTGTGTATGTAGTTTAGCTTTACGGACAAGATCGGAAAATCAAACATAAAATAGTACCTCAAGTTTTATGTATTTGTTGAATGGACTAGACTTGTAATATAATCCCATAAGTTGCCTCATATTTGATAATAATAATGTCACATTCATAGTTTATTTTGTTTTCTAAGAAAGAAAGTCGTATGCTAAAAGCCGACTGATCACAGACCTTTATTTCAAGTTTTGAATAAGAAAACCTTTATAAAAAAGAAAACACGTAATAGCTAAAAGCCTAGAAGCAGTATGGACCCGTCCTAAGGAGCATGGTTTGGTGGTGTAGGGTTTAAGATCTTACGTTAACGTCTTAGGTTCAAATCTAGGAAATGCGTTTCTTGTAAGAATTTGAGAAAATTGGGAATTTTACCTGCTCCGTTTAAGCCCGTGAGGGGTGATTTGGCGATGAGATTTTTAACGATTAAAAAAAATATTCGATGGAAAATGGTAACTAGATAAGAACAATGAAAAATATGGTTGCAAAAAAAAAAAAAAAAAAAAAAAAAATTTGGTCAAATGCCGCCATTACATTAATAGGTTCCAACTTCCAATTATAATATCACCATCTGTAACCCACCATAATAAGTCTAAATCAGATTTTGTGTTTAATTTTGTTGATGGTGTTTTTTAAGCACTATGATATTTAAGCAGTACGGCAGGGGTAAAATGGTAACTCCCTTCTTGATCGAGACCACTAATGCCGACCCGACCACATGAGTTAGGGGCCGAGCACTTTATGATCGGTAATCGACCACATAAGATCGGATGACCGGACATTATCAGATCGAAAGCAACATTCTCAGTTCAAAAGACCATCGTGACCGACCTCATGAAGACCGAGAAAATGGCGAGATATGCTCCAGAAGATAAGACATCATATTTTTGCGGATAAGAATATAAATTATCCTACTTTCATGGGGAAAAATTGATAAGTCAATGTCCTAATAGGATAAAGGAAGTGAAGGTAGTTTCAACCAGGAATCCTTATGGGAAAATGAAAAATGTTTCTTTTCTATTATAAATAGGAGGGGAAAGCGTGCTTGTAAGGCAGGGTTGAGGGTTGAGAGTTGAGGGTTGAGGGTTGAGGGTTGAGAGTTGAGAATAGAGAGTTGAGAGTTGAAAGTTGAGAGGAGAAACTTGTAAATACAAAACATATTAGAGAAACATATTTCGGTAATAAAACATCGTCTGTTATGTGCCCGTGGATGTAGGTTGGATCTGATCCGCCGAACCACGTTAAATCTCTTTGTTGATTGGTGAATTTACTTATCTTTTGCCAAATTTGCTTTTGGTTTCCCATAAACAAAATAAATTCACAGTTGGAGGAGGATTGTCTCGGGAGTAAAAAACTCTTATTGCCCATGGGACCAAAATCAGCCGTCAACAGTTGGCGCCGTCTGTGGGGAATCCAATGAAAAGCAGCTCCAGTGGTAAGACAATGGCAGAAGGTGGAAATCGCCAGTCATCGGGGAGTTCAACAGCAGAATGGATGGAGAAAATAGAAGAAAATATGAGGAAAGAAATGGAGGAAAATCAAAACCTGTTGAAATCCATGATGGACAGACTGGAGAGGATGAAAGAGACGAATGATGAGAGACTAGAAGCCGGAACCAGTCAGAGGAGAGGCGAAATAGCAGAAGGAAAAAAGGTCACAGATGTGAGTGATGACGATG